>CAJQZJ010032201.1:211643-243865 GCA_907164525.1 Lophiomys imhausi | reverse complement strand
GGATACCCTTCAAACATTGCTTTGTTCCTTGTGATCCACCTCCCCCCATAGATGAGTTCCGATGAGCAAAGGGGAGATTGTATGGCCTGGAAGGAAAGTACTCCGCCTCTGCCTCCTGCCGGTCTCTCATTCTTACCCTGTCTCTGACCCTGGCCCTGGGGCCACCCAAACAGCAGGCTGCTTCTGACAGCAGGATCAGGCTGCTGGGGCCCTTTGTCCTCTTGGGATAGAGGGAGGGGCAGGGTGGTAGGTTCTCAGGCCCGAAGCACCTGTTCCCTTGATCCACACACTGCTCAGCTGCCCAGGAAGGGAGAGGGGCTCCTGAGCAGCTGAATCACTAGGCCCAGCTGCCTTGACATAGGCGGCTTGACCGGCTCCTCCCTGTGTGACCTGGTGGTGCCTGGCCCACATCTGTCTTACACATTTTTGCACCTGATGCCCTGGCCAAGTTTATATTCTCTCTTCTCTAGCAGGAGTATTCATTATTCTCATCTGTGTGTCCCCTGACTTGTTGACGCTTTTAAGTACTGAATCTATGATCATGTCCTGTGACAAACAGAGGTTGGGAGTGGTGTCTCCTGTAGTGTCTGACCCTACTGAAAACAACCTAAGCATTCAGATGTTCTCTCAGCTCTGGTGTATGTGAAAGGCTAGCCTCATCCACTGACTGGGGTCCCAGTGACAAGATCCTCATCCCCCCAACTTCCGTTTGCTTGCTCTGTCACCCTCTCTGGGCTCCACCTGGATAAGCTGACTCTTCTGGTCCCAGGACACCAGCTGTGTCTCTCCACCTGAGTGATAGATCAGAGGTATGGAATCCCTGGTTGCTTGTCCATATCACACCAGATGGTCAGAGCTCCTGGCTGGCACAGTGGGCACTTTATGGTGTGGCAGGAAAGCCCTGCACAGCACCAAGGCCAGCCACAGCCCCTTGAAGCTTCACATTCAAGAGAGTCACCCCATTTTCTCACTTCCGAGAGACCTACTTGCAGGGTTGCCTCTCCTTCATCCCTCATCTGTGTCAAGAAGAATCTTTACTCTTGTCTGGGCCCCCCAAAAATGGCTCTTCCTGGAAGAAAGGTGACTTTGGTAATGATAGTTACACTCAAATGCCAAAGCAGTTCAAATACAGTCTTCTCTGAATGACCATCCTCTCAGTGGTCATACCATTCTCCTTTTTAGTCATGTTGGGTAGGAGGGGCTAGGGCCATCTTTCTTTGTTCCTTCAGTGGGCGAACCTTAGCATTTGTGTTTCCCCACAATGTGAAGGAACCCTTAGCTGGGATCTTGTTCATTCTTGTCACCTGTGAGTGGCACTGTGATGTAATAGAAAAGGCACTGGCAAACTTCGACACTCTGGGTCCTTTCTGGACCATCATTACTTGATTGTGGCCCTGGATTTCCCTGTTTGTTTGTTGTGGCTTTTAGCATGTACAGGAGAATCCCAGCTCTGTCATCCTCTGTAATGAGGCTCAGAGTGTGTGGGGAGACAGCAGCAGGACCAGGAGCAGCACCCTCATTCACAGCCCGCCATTTGGGTCTGGGGAGAGCCCTCAGTAGTGTCTGCTGTTCCCTATGTCATCCTACCAGCACAAGACCCAAAGCCTTATGGAATTGGCACATAGTAGGTGTGTCATACATGTTTTTGAGTAAGGGATGACTGTCAGATATACCCCCACATGACAAGCCTGTTTCCAACCAGGCTGTGCCCAACAGGTTTGGCAGCGTATTCCCCAGCCTCAACATGGCAGTGAAACGGCGAGAGCAGGCCTTGCAAGACTACAGGAGGCTGCAGGCCAAGGTGGAGAAGTACGAGGAAAAGGAGAAGACTGGCCCGGTGCTGGCCAAGCTCCACCAGGTACAAAGGGAGAAGGGAGGGTCGGGGGAGAACAGAAGCAACAGGATAAACTGAACAACCATTGCCACGAGGTCCTCCCCTCTGGACCAGCAGAATCAGTACACCAGCTATTACCACCCACACCCTACCACTTCAGCGACAGGCCTGACTCCAGGGTCTTTTCCCCAGGCCCGAGAAGAGCTGCGGCCTGTACGGGAAGACTTTGAAGCCAAGAACAAACAGCTCCTGGATGAGATGCCACGGTTCTATGGCAGCCGACTTGACTACTTCCAACCCAGCTTTGAGTCCCTGATCCGGGCCCAGGTGAGGCCAGGCTCTTCCATTTGGAAATCATCTTTGAAGGAACTCAGTTCCCATTAGATGTAGCCATGGTCTGCACAAATGGCAGTGTCTCCTTGCCCTGGGCACAGTGAGAATTCATGTGGTACCCCAGTCAGCCCTAGTGCCAACACTGATATTGTGCTGGGATTTCTGCTGGGCATCCTCCATTGGAAACCCTCTTAATCCTGGCCCTGTGATAGACAGGGCTCCCTTTTAACTCTTTGCCCTTGAGCTCATCTTCCCACGCTTGAGCAGCAGGAGCCCAGGCTGCGTCCTTAACCACTACTTTAACTGAGCAGGCCTTCTGCAAAAGTGGTGGGGACCAGTAGAGTAACCACCTGAGGACCCAACGGGAGACTTTTATTAGCCAGAGACCGCAGGACCCCTAACTTTGAGCTTCCTAACGAGGGGCGTCTTGAACAGGATCTGAGATGCTGGCCACTAGTTATGGTGTGACCCCTAGTGGAAAGACAAGTGGACTGCAGGCTGCTATGGGGGTAGCGGCTAGAGAGTAGGACTTAGGCCAGAGCACAGTGTCTCCTGCCACTGAGATGGTGGGTCCAATTGGAATGGCATGCAGCTCCTGCCCTCCCCTCCCCATTCATCTTCAGGCAATTTTTAGCTAGGATTGTTCTCCCCACTGGCAAGGTGGGAAAGGCAATGGTACTAGAGCCAGCCTCCTCACTGATCACAAGTGCTGGCTTCCATCTCAGAACTCCCAACCTTAGCTTAGTATCCCCAAGCTTTGCTGGCCCTGCTTCTTGTCTTACATGTGCCTCTGGTGCCCTCCAGAGGACAACATCATTCTTTGTTGCTTTCATAGTCACAGGTGCCCTGGGTAAAGCCTGATTCCCACTTCCCAGCCTTCATTATGGGGTGACACCCAATGCCATGGGGTAGAGTGCTTGATATCAAGAAGCCGAGGCAAAGTTTGGACTGGAGCCTGGACTTGCTAATGCCCCATGTTTTCAGTCCAGTGCTCTCTAGGGAGTGAGACGGACAACAGAGGTGGAAGGGTTGCTACTGTTGTCCTTGCAGGTGAGGGCTGCCTTCCGGCTGCTGCACCCTTTGTTTGGAGGAAGAGTAGATTTAGAGTGGGGAGATCTTGGCCTGGCCTCTTTTGCCATGACATCTGCTTCCAGTGACCTGCGTCCACCATCCTCACCCCTAGACCCTCAGAGGAAGCTGTAAGGTGCCCAGACTATGGGGTACCCTGTAACCAAGCAGCAAGGTTGTTTACCACCTCCATTGCAGCAGCCTCCTCTTCACCCGGCTGCTGCTGTTAGTCACTAGAGAAGTGAGCATTCCCGGTGAGTCACCAAGCAGTGTGGCCCAGGCAAGGAATTGGGGGCCCCCAGTGGAACCCAGCTGGGAGTTCAGGAGAGATTTCCTAAGATAGCACTTCCCACTGCCCCTTGCACAGCCACCCCTCCCAGTCACCACCTTCTGGTTTCTTAGATGGAAGGAGAATCCTAGAGACAACCTCAAAGTTGAGGTGCTTAAAGAATGTGGAACACTTTGATGAGTGTGTGCTGTCATGTCAGGAAATGGAAACTGAGGCAGAAACGGCCTCTGACCTCTGTGGAAAAGTTATCTACCTAACATCTGGAGAAGCCCCTCCACCCTTGGGCCTGCACCCCACCTCTCCTCCTGTCCTTCTCCCACATCACTGCACCTTTCATCCAGGCAGCTTAACCTGGATGTGATCAGGAGCAGAAATGGGAAGGGGCAGAGCCTGGAAAACTGTCACCTCCCTTAACTGGACTTTTAGACCGAGCTCTCAAGACTTGGGTTGCCAGTGTCTGCCACTTTCTTTTTCCATGACCAAAAAGCCCCTGGCTCCTTTCCTAACTTAGAAAAGGCAGTAAACCCCAGACCTGCCCTTGGCCACTTACTGTCTGAGGGAGTTAAGGGTTTTAAAGGACAGCGCTTCCTCCACCACAACCCCACCCCTCATGAGACTGTTGACTCCCTACTACCCCGAGGTCTTGGCAAACCTTTCTCTGCAGTAGACATTACCAAAAGCATCCGCTGTAGTTCACCCATCCCTAGGCTGCTGGGTGATATCTGGTAGGTGATGATGGAGCAAGTGGGAGACCCCCACCCCCACCCCCTTCAGCCAGAAGCAACCCATAGACCCAGAACCAGACCCTGCCTGTACCTCTTGCTTTTACTGTGTGGGTGCTTCGTAGAACCAGAGTCCAGTTCCTGCCAACAACTTTTGCCTCCTACCTAGGTGGTGTACTACTCAGAAATGCATAAGATCTTTGGAGACCTGACCCAGCAGCTTGACCAGCCAGGCCACTCAGATGAGCAGCGAGAGCGGGAAAACGAGGCCAAACTAAGTGAGCTCCGAGCCCTCTCCATCGTGGCTGATGACTGAGTCCTGTCCCTCAGGAGTCCTCAGACTCCTTGGGACACAGATGATATCTTTATAGGCTTTGCTCTTAGCAGGCATGGACTCACGGACCTCCCAATGGCCAGCCAGCTGGAAACAGGTGGCCACTATTCTACCTTGCCAGTTCTCTGACTTATATGTCTCCATTTCCTTGAGCCTGATACTAGGAGCTTCACAGACTGCTTTGTCCCTGTGCCCAATGCTGGTAAGCAGTGTAGAAAAGGGGTCCTTTTTACTTCTAGAACCGTCCAGTGTGCTAATAGTGTCTGGCCAGCAGGAGCCTTTAGAAGGGTCTGGGCTCCTATGGAACTTGAGGCCTTAGCTGTCTACCTCCAGAGGACCTACTCTAGGAAAGCCACAATCCCCTCATGACTCTTCAGACTGTTGAGTGAAGTACAGTGTCCTAGGGAGCAGAACTCTGGTCCCTTAGCTACGGTGGGACCCTCATGCCAAGCAAAACTGGTCCCCAACAGGTCCAGCATATGGACAAGCCCCAGGTGTTTAGCTTTCCCTAGAACTAAGACTTTGTCTCTAGCTGTCCACTATACAGAATGTCACATGATCCTCAAAGCAAGGCTTGTGTCTCACCTGTGTTATTGGAATTTAATTTTTAAGTAAAGTTTCCAGTAAAACATTAGTGTGCTTTAACTGACACTGTGGGGGACTCACCACAGCTTTCCCAGGGCCCTGCCAAGTTGGCAGAGGGCCTCAGTCAATCACAACCTGTGGCAGCTCACTGCCTGCCTGTCTTCTAGAGCCTTCTGAAGAGAACTGAGGATTGGTAAGCAGGGAGGGCAAAGGCAGCTTGTAAGAAGAGGAGAGCTACAAGGACACCCTTGGTTTGTTTTTGACTTTGGTTTATTTAAAAAACAAAAAGCCAAAAAAAAAAAAAAACCAACAAACAACTTTATATACAAAGTCAAACTGAAACCACAGATTATGGAAAGAGGCAAGAATTATGGGAAACGGAAAAGAGCTGAGCTAGGCCAGAGCCAATACCACATTCTGAACACAAGCGCTGGAGAAGGAAGTGCTGGTTCTTCTGGCAGGTTAGGGCAGCTGGAACACAGCATTCTGTTGGCAACCTTGACCCAACACCCAGTGCTTCCAAGGATGGGCTCCATCACCTAACAGACACTGGAGCCTATGGGACTCATGCCGTCCCGAGGAAGGACATTCTTGGCCGCATGGGACTCTACGCCCATTCCTTCCATTTATTGGCATCAGACCTTTTTCCCGGCTGGAAAAGCCTTCTCCTCCCATCTTGCTCTAAAATGGACAAGGACGGGGGCAGCACAAGACTACAGGGGCCCTGGGAGAAATTCCAAGGTTGAGGGCAAATGACCTTCTAGGGGTGCAAAAGATGTATTCAGCTGTGGCTGGAACTGGGGTTCCTTACACATCCAATCCACATAGCACAAACCCCATTCTGATAGCTTGATGTCCCCTGCAGAGACTGAGCACAGAACTCAGCCACCCTTTCTGTGGCTCCCAGGCCTGCTCCAGCTGCTCTCTGGTACCAAAAGAGCTCTGATGTCATCAGGCTCCATCGTAGACCTCACCAGCCAGCCACTCAGTTGCTAGGTGTTGGCTCCTCTTTCTCTACCCAGCTGTCAGCCTGTGGGAGTACATGTGACAGTGTGAGGATGAGGCTTCTCCCATGGCCTGCCACAGCGCAGACCACTGGGGGCAGCTGGGGCAGCTGAGTCCCCTGAGATCCCAGTGGATAGAGGACCAGCCAGCTCCCAGGCCTCTCCACACAGGCTAGCTGTGCTTTGCAGCTCTTGTGGCTTTGGCAGTAGGAACTATGGCCATCTTACCTTTTCAACCATCCGCTGCATCTCAAGGTGCAGTGGGGTCAGGCGCCTGCGGAAGTCCTGCAGCTGACGCTGAAGCTGGTTCTTCTGACGTTCTGCTGTCCGGGCTGTCTCCTCCGCCTCCACCAGCCGGGCCCGCAACTCCTGCATCTCTGCTGCCAGTGTCTTATTTGTTACTTCAGTGGCTGAGAAACGGTTATGGCTCTCCTCTGAAAGGTAGGTGGGGACATGACAAAGGCTCTGCTCAGTCAATTAGAGCATGGGATGAAAGCCTGAGGCCTAAGGAGTGGTGCCCCGTTAGTCCCTATGACATGGCACTCACCAAGCTTCAGCTCCAGTGTGTGGATCTTGTTCTCCAGGTATAGGCGGCCACTGTCTTGCTGCTCTGCACGCTGTAACAGGCTCCCCACGTTAATAAGACTACCATTGTGGGGCACCAGGCCTTTGTGCTCTGTGGGGGCAGCACCTGGCTTTGTGCTCTTCCCTGAAGGAGGCAGTAGATCCAGGTTTCCTAGAGGAGACATGCATGATCTTAGGAGTGGCCCACCATGACTCCCTGCAGGCCACAGAGCACAAGACATACCAAAGAGCACCTCTTCTGGAAGCCCGTCACCCAGCACCTCAGCACGGCTGTACTGAAGACTCCGGTACTGGCAGATGTTCTGCGCCACCACTCTACTAACCAGCTGCTTGGCCTACAGAAAACACAGCAGGACACCTACTGGCCACACACCTGCCTCAGGGAGGTAGCCTGCAAGAGCCCTGGAAGGGCCCTCCAGAAGGACAGGTGGGACAGTAGAGAAACTACCTGCTCAGCACTGAGCTGGATCCCCAGTGTGAGGAGGACCCGCTCCAAGTCTCGCCGGTGCAAGTAGCCACACCAGTTAGCATCAAAAAAAACAAAAGCCAGAAGGCAGTCCAGGGGGAGCACAGCTGAGGGATCCAGCTCCTTAGGCTGCAAAGAAAGCAGAGAAACAGACCTTACAAACAGTTCTCAAAGCTAAAGGGCACCGAGTATACACAGCCAGGGGCTGGGCTGACAGCAACACATAGACCTCATTACCAGAAGCTCAGAGCTGGGACTACAGGCTTCTGTGGGCACATTCCCAGAAGAACAGAGTATGTTCCCTGATCAGATCTCCCTCTGCTCTCCCCTGACAGGAGAGTGGAGTGTTCTCCTTGAGTCAAGAACCACAGTTGGTCTCTTGTCTAGGGAAGAGGTCACTGGTAGGCATCCCTCACCCAGGAAGGGCCAAGCTTCCCACCACCAAGGCACGGAAGTAGACAAGGTCTCACCATGTCCTGAAGAGAAGAATATTCCATCTCTGACTGGTTTGAGGCAACAGAGCGAACCTCCGTTTCCTCCAGCTTTGCTCCTGCTACAGAAATCCCAAGCTCAGCATGTAGCAGGCATGATGGTCTACACCCCTAAGAGCAGTTCTCAACTGTGGGCTGCGAACCCATTGGGGGTTCAAACAACCTTTTCACAGGGATTGCATATCAGATACCCTACATATCAGATACCTGCATTTCAATTCATTAACAGTAGCAAATTACAGTTATGAAGTAGCAACGAAAATAATGTATGGTTGGGGCGGTGAGCACAACATGAGAGGAACTGTGTTGAAGGGTCGCAGTGTCAGGAAGATTGACAGCCACTGCCTATGAGGAAGCTACCACAGCCAGCCCCAGAGAGCCACTACCCCCATACACACCAAACTCCTCCTCTCCATCATCTCTCAGAAGCAGCAGGTCTGGGTCCAAGGCCATCTCACAGAGGTCTTCAGATGCCTCGCCCCGGGCCTTCTCCTCCTCTTCTCCACCTGAAGAGGGCCGTTTGGGCAAAAGCCCATCCTCCTTCTACAGAAGCAGACCAAGGTGGTGAGGAGGGGCAAGACTCTTGTAACGCCAACACTTAACAGTTGCTAACACTCAAGTACCAGCAGGTGCTGGGCACTGTGGAATCCACCACGTGCTCGTGGGTATTTAACCATACCAGGACTCAGATCAGCAGGGACACATCTAGACCCCTGAGGTATTTCTCAGGGGTCAGTCTTAGTTCTAGAACCAATTATGTATACATGACAATATTTGGACAAGAAGCCAAGTTACACTGTAGAAATGGCTAAAACCCAGCTTGTCCACCATCAGGTAATCCCAACTCCTAAGCATTCTGATTGGCATTTCTATGCTGCCATGGTTTATCAGCCACACTTCCCTCCTTCTTCTGGGCCACTTCCCTCAACCTGGGTATACTTCCTCACTGTGTGGCCATGTGTGGGATTCATCTTCCTGGGCCTCAGCCCATCCCCAGCTTCCAAAGAATGGCTAACACAAAGGAGCAATGCAACTGGACATGCAGAGTACCTAGAACAGTGCCTGACACATGTGAGGGATTTGAGTCATACTAAGCATGATAATGTGCAGGCCTCAGTCCAGCCCAGGGCTGAGAACGGTACTCACCAGTGGGTTGTCTGACTCAGCAGCTGTGCCCTCATCCTGTACCTCATCCTTGGACACCTTAACTGCCTCCTCCTTGACAGCCTCCTCCTCTTTGACCACATCCTCCTTGGCTGCCTCCTCCTTCTCAGGTTCAGGGGGAGACACAACTTTTTCTGGAAGGCTCAGCAGTGTCTTATAAATCTTGTAGCCAAAATCCCTCTGCAACATCTCTACAAACAGCTCAGCAAGCACCACTACCTGTTAGAAGAGGTGCGGGGACCATGGCATCAGGGAGGAGAATGAGTATGTCACACTATCCTTCCATCACACTCATGACCTCTCTCTCCTGCACTTGCCTCAAAAGAGATCCTTTCTTTTGGCCTCCGATCTTCCACAATTCCATGGAGAGACAGATTGACACAGCCAGGACGTGCCATCACAGCAGGTTCTAGAGGAGGTGGAGGGGCCTCTGGGAGATCAGTGTCCACATTTTGCTGTGTAGTGGCCTCCATAGTCTCTGTGTTCTGTTTAGAAGTGTCTGCTTGCTCTGATGCATCAGGGGCCTGTTCCGTAGGCTCTGCTTCCTATGACAATAGCTCAGGTGTGACCCTCTGGGCCCTAAAGTCAGGGCACCTACTTTTGAGATAGGGGCTCATGTCGCCGAGGCTAAGCTCATATTCACTGTGAAGGTGAGAGCAACTTTGAACTCGGATTTCTGGCTCTTCCTGCCTCAGCCTCCCCAGTGCTGGAGTTACAGGCTTGTGCCACCATGCCCAGCTTCCCATTTCCCTAAGGCCCAGCCTTACCCCTACTGCCTCCTGGGGTTGGGGAGCTGTCTCTGTGGCTTTCTGCTGGCACAGTGCCTCCCACTCCTCCAGAGTGGGCATGATGGTCCACACGTCTGGCAGGTACACCACCACTGTGTGTAACCGCCGGGGCGGGCCCAGCTGCAAGTACTGAAACTCGGCAAAGCGCCACCTGTTCACAGCAAAAGGAAAAGAAAGTCCTCTACTGTGACATACTCACAGGTGTCCCACTCACAGACAAGTACCTCTGTTTCCAATCAGCACTCCATGCGCACATGCTGCATGCCAAGCCGTGAGTACAAACATAAAGCCACATGCCAAAGCCTCAGTGGTTAGGCAACAGGGAGACGCAGTAAGCAGACAGCATGTAGGAGCACTAAGGCATTGAGTTCTGGGTGTGACTTAGGGGTCAGCTGCCATTAGTGCTCATAGCCCTGGGCTCTCAGCCATCTGAGCAGTTAGGGGTAGGCAGGCATGAGCTGTGGCAGGAGAGAACCCAGAGGGCAGAAGCCAGGCTCCTGACACCCCACAGCGAGCTGGCCACATCGGGAAGACCACTCACCATTTGGTGCAGGTGCTCAAGTCAATGCCAGTCTGGGCTTGTGCACAGCGGATGGCTGTGCGCACCAGCACCTGCGGGTCTGCCTGGGGGTCGAGGCCATCCAGGGAAGGAGACCACTCACCCCCAACCAGCACTGCCTCTTCTTCTTTCCGGCCCAGCAAAAACTGCAGAGAGATTGGGAATAACGAAACATGGCCTGCATCTCCCACAGTGAGGCAAGGCTACTGCCCATCAAGAACTGAGGCAGCAAGTAGTTAAGGCTATCACCTGGGGACTCTAAACCAGCCACCTCACTCCTCTTGAGAAGGAGCATCTCTATACTATCCTCCTGTATAAAGTGAGGGCCTTCAGCTCTGAAACACTGAGTTTCTAAGTTACTGCACAGGAGCCTAGCTGCTGAAAAGGTGGCAGACTGAGCAGCCAGCACATCCTGCCTCCGGTAAGGCAGCTCTTACCTTTAGCTGCTTCAGAGGATGCTCTGGTGTCTCCCTTGGCTCAGCCATGTCGTCCACAAACAACATGCAGCATCGATAGAACTCCTCCAGGCCCGGGGAGGAGAGCAGCAGCACCTGTGCACAGGACAAGGCGCTCAGCCACATTCTGTCCCAGCAAGGTGACAGTCACAAGAGCTCAGTCAACTGACCTTGGAACTGTAAGTGGGGTCACTGTCCACAGCGCTGGGCTCAGCACCAGTGTCTGGAGCTGCCTCCTCCGAAGAGATCTGGATCCGACTTGGGTGGTGGAGAGAAAAGGGCTGGCTCAGAGGGAAGGCTGACAGCCAACTCAAGTGAACGGAAAGAAAATCCGAGGGGACCAGGAGGCTGCGGTAACGTCGCTGAAGTTCTAGGAAGTCACAGGTAGGACTGCAGGAAGACAGCAATGGAACCAACCAAGCAAACCCTCAGCATTACAGGAGCTAAGGAGACAGCTCAGAGGTTAGGAGCACTTGCTGCTCTTACAGAGGATCTGGATTTGGTTCCCAGAACCTACACGGCAACTTGCAATTGTCTGTAACTTCAGTTCTAGAGGAATGGACACCCTCTTCTGACCTCCAAAAGCACCAAGCACACATTTGGTGCACTTACATACATGCAGGCAGAACAGTCATACACATAAAATAAACCTTTAAAAAAATTTTTTTAACAAAACTGCAGAACCTGCAGCATGGCTTATAGTGGGTAAAGGCGTCTTTGGTGCAAGCCTATTCGTCCCCAAAACCCATGCAAAGGTGGAAGGAGAGAACTGACTTCAGAGTTGTCCTCTGACTCACATGTATCCACTGGCAGACATGTGTGCCATCCCCATCACACACTGACACAATGAATGAACAAATGAACCAACCAACAAGTGAATGAACAAACAAAACTTCAAAAGACTACAATACCATTTATTCAGTTTGAGAAATAAAGACTCTAAAAAGGGTCACCCAAGGGGTAAGGATGGACCCCGTATGACCACTTGATTTATAAATTCCCATGGCAAAGAAAAGTCAAACTGGGAAAGAAAGGGGGAAACAAACCACAATACAAGATACAGAGATGGTCATAGTCTTTATTTTTTAAAGATTCATTTTAATTATGTCTATCTGTGTATTGGTATGTGCACATGTGTGCAGGATCCCAGAGGCATCAGATTCCTCTAGAGCTGGAGGTACAGGCAATTGTAGCTGACTCATGCAGTTTCTGGGAATTAATCTCAGGAAGGGCAGTGTTGACCCTTGACCACTGAGCCATATCTCCAGCCCCTGAAATGGTCAGGGTCCTGATTAGCAGCAACTCATTAGTCAGTAACAAAAAGCTCAGCTGCCTAGGAAAAACTGTGAAACCTGACATGGACAAGTCCTTCTCAGAAAAATAAACATGCGACATGCAACCCCGTGAAAAGGAAGGGTCCTGCCACCTGAGTTCAATCCCTGGAACCCACATGGTGAAGGAGAGAACAAACTCCTCAAAGTCTCCCTCTGACCCCCACACAGTTGCCCACACAGATGAAAATGCACATGGAAAGTACTAAAGGTAAGCATGTTTCTAGAGTGAAACTCACTACTAATTAGAAATGCAAAGCCCAACAGCACTGTTCCCCATCGAAGTTACAATGAAAAGGCATACGAAGGCCAGGCAGTAGTGGCACACTCTTTACCAGCTCTTGGGAGGCAAAGGCAGAAGGATCTCTGTGAGTTCAAAGCCAGCCTGGTCTACAGCGTGAGTTCCAGAACAGCTAGAGCTACACAGAGAAGCCCTGTTTTGAAAAAAGCAAAACACAAAAAGAGAAAAGGTGTATGAAAACAGTGTTAGCAAAGGTAAAGGAAACACAGACTTTGTGCCCTACTGGTGACTGTGTAAGTGGATACAGCCTCTGAAAGAAAACTAGTAATAGCTATCAAAACTGGAAACCAGGCCAGGTATGAAAGCACTCACCTTTAATCCCAGCACTCCAGAAAGAAAGAAAGACAGAGAGACAGAGAGAGAGAGAAAGAAAGAAGGAAGGAAAGAGAGGGGGAGGGAGGGAGGAAGGAAGGAAGAAAGAAGAAAGAGAAAAAGGAGAGAGAAAAAGGAAGGAAGGAAGGAGAGAAAGAAAGAAAGACAGGAAGAAAGACAGACAGGAAGGAAGGAGAGAGAGAAAGAAAGACAGGAAGAAAGACAGACAGGAAGGAAGGAGAGAGAATGCTGGCACAGAGGCTTACATCTGCAGTGCCAGTGCTGAGAGGTAGAAACAAGCAGCTCCTGGACAACTGAGCCTGCCTGGCAAGTCCCAAGCCAGGAAGAGCCCCGTCTCCAAAACAGAAAGACAGGCAGCACTTGGAATGATATCTACAGTTGTCCTCTGGCCTCCACACATGCACCCAAGCACACATGTGAACCCACACACATGAACAAATGTGCACGCACACACACAGACCAAGACTGACTAATATTCACTAACTCAGAACCTACTCAGAGAATACACCAGACCATGTGCGCACAGCTGGTTCTCATGGGTTGCCGAGTTTTAGAACAGGCAGCCAGACTACATTTATTCTTGTGCATCCAAACAGACCATCTCTCATTTACCCGAGAAGCCACTGCTTGTGCATGTCGAAAGCCCTCCCAGCCCTCACTCACCTGTCCACAGTATAGGGAGTGAGATGAACGCGGTAAGGAGGCAGGTCATGCCTAGGTTTCTTAGCACCCCAAGGCTCTCCACCAGCCCGCTGTTTGCGTTTCTTCGAGTCATAGTCATCACTGGAGGGTGACCCATCACCAGAAATAAGAAGCCACATTGTTACACGTGTATTCAGGAAAATATCTAAATCCTCAACATTAAGAAATGAATACAAGTAGAGTGTGGCTCAGTGGTAACCTGCGGCCCTGGTTCAAGTCCAGCGCCACACACACACACATACATACACACACAGACACACACAGACACAGACACCCACACACATACACACACACACACACACAGAAAGAAGCCTGGTTCAAATCCAGCGCCACACACACACACACACACACACACACAGAAAGAAGTCTGGTTCAAGTCCAGCACCACACACACACACACAGACACACACACACACAGACACCCACACACATACACACACACACACACACACACACACACACACACACACAGAAAGAAGCCTGGTTCAAATCCAGCGCCACACACACACACACAGACACACACACACACACACAGAAAGAAGTCTGGTTCAAGTCCAGCACCACACACACACACACACAGACACACACACACACACACACACACACAGAAAGAAGCCTGGTTCAAATCCAGCGCCACACACACACACACACACACACACACACACACACACACACACACACACAGAAAGAAGCCTGGTTCAAGTCCAGCGCCCGCCCCCCCCCCCACACACACAGAAAGAAGCCATGCTAGCAAATATGTGACAGACTATTAGAGACATTAAAATAAGAAAGTAAGCTCTTCAGTCATACAAACACAAGGTACAGCGTATAGATAAAAGGCTATTACAGCCGGGCGGTGGTGGCGCACGCCTTTAATCCCAGCACTTGGGAGGCAGAGGCAGGCGGATCTTTGCGAGTTCGAGGCCAGCCTGGTCTACAAAGTGAGTCCAGGACAGCCAGAGCTGTTAAACAGAGAAACCCTGTCTCGAAAAACCAAAAAAAAAAAAAAAAAAAAAAGGCTATTACAAGAAAATAAGACAGCTTTAAAGTACTAAAAGGTGAGCCAGCAAGACAACTCAGCGGGCAAAGGCACTTGCCAAGGAGCTTGGCAACCTAAATTTGACCCTAGAACTCCCATGGGGGAGGGAAAGTCACAATCTCTGCAAGTCACTTGGTCACACATGTCCACTCATGATAAATAAATGTAAAATTCTTTAAAATGTGAACACTGGGGCAGAGACGCGCTCCAGACCCTCACTGCTGAGCATCCTGCAGGCCCTGTGCTTTAAGACTTCTACTGCGTTTTATGCACCTGCACGCACAAACAAGCGTACAACAATACACATGTGCAAATGGTTTTCTCCTTCAACTGTTTGAGTCCCAGGGATCAAACTCTGGTCATCAGATTTGGTGGCAGGTGGGTTTCCCTGCTGAGCCATCTTTCCAACCCATGTTTTAGGATTTTTGAGACAGTCTCCTACTCCGTAGCCCAGGCTAGCCTTGAACTCACGGCCATCAATCCTCTAGCCTCTGTTCCCAAGTGTTGGGATTAAAGGTGTACACCACCCCACATGGATTAAGTTTTATTTTATTTTGGTACTTCAACACAGGGTTTCTTGGGGGTATCCTTGACTGTCCTAGAACTTACTTTGTAGACCAAGCTGGCCTCAAACTCACAGAGATCCATTTGCCTCTGCCTCTCAAGTGCTGGAATTAAAGACAAGTGCCACCATGCCTAACTCTTAATTTTTTTCAAGAATAAAAATATTTTAATTGGATAAAAGGAGGGAAAAACAACAACAAAAAACACCTTTTACTCCAGTATTCTATGCTTGAAAAACTATCCTAAGAAAAGGGGGGAAGGCAGTATTATGCAAAAATACAAAGCCATATAATAGAGTTCATGAACCCTCATTGACAACTGAACTTAGTGGCTACAATAATGACTCAGTCACCAACATGTTGCTTCAAGAGAGTCCTAGTTCTCAGTGGTGTAGGCACTGGTAAGCTGTACTCGATCAAGTAAATAATACCCGCCCATGGTCATTTAAGCACCCTAAATAACAACACTAAGTAATGTACTGAGCGAAAAAAAAAAAAAAAGACATAAAAGTAGAATCAGGGGAGAGGGAGTTATTTTTCTGTGGGGTGTGCTCCCCAGTAAGTTGCCCATACTCTAATGGTAGGCCCCACATCTGCAGCATTCAGGTAGCAGTACTTGAACTCAGTGGGTTAAAAAAAAGTGAAGGTAAGGGGGTAATGTTAGGGAGGTG
Source organism: Lophiomys imhausi (assembly GCA_907164525.1). Lineage (NCBI taxonomy): Eukaryota > Metazoa > Chordata > Mammalia > Rodentia > Muridae > Lophiomys > Lophiomys imhausi. Next base: position 228,248 of record CAJQZJ010032201.1, on the reverse strand, counting down.
GGAGGAAGGGAAGACTGGAGTAGTATGGTTGAGATACAATGTACGCAGTATAAAACTGTCAGAGGAAATTTAGAATATTCTTTTTTTTTTAAAGTGGATGGGAGGGGGTTTGACAGATGGCTCAGCAGTTAAGAGAACTGGTTCCACAAAAAAATTCTGTTCTTCCAAAGGACCCAGGTTCAAATCCCAGCAACCACATGGCAGTTCACAGCTGTCTCATTGCCGGGCATGGTGGCACATGCTTTTAATCCCAGCACTTGGGAGGCAGAGGCAGGCAGATCTCTGTGAGCTCAAGGCCAGCCTGGTCTACAAAGTGAGTCCAGGACAGTCAAGGATACACGGAGAAAACTTGTCTCAAAAAACCTTAAAAAAGCCGGGCGGTGGTGGCGCACGCCTTTAATCCCAGCACTTGGGAGGCAGAGGCAGGTGGATCTTTGTGAGTTCGAGGCCAGCCTGGTCTATAAAGTGAGTCCAGGACAGCCAGGGCTACACAGAGAAACCTTGTCCCGAAAAACCAAAAAAAAAAAAAAAAAAAAAAAACCTTAAAAAAAAAAAGTGGATGGGAAGAAAGAGTTCAGGGCAGGGGAGATGAGAGAGGCTAATGGGGGAATGTGATCAAAGTGTATTTTAGATATGTGAGGCGTGTGAAAGAAACTTTTAAAGAAGATCATGCTGCAATATGGGGAAATGGCTATAAATACATTCAAATACTTGAACTTTGAGATGAGTGTCACAGACCGTGCACCTGTGCGCAGAAACTAGAGAGGTCACAGGGAAAGTGCAACAGGAACTGCTTTCCCATGCAAAAGTCACTTCCCAAACTCTTTAATACCTTCCTGTCAACAACAGGACATTCAAAGAAGGCTAAAACTTTACCTTTCAATATTACTATTCTGTTTTTCTTTTGTTTTTCAACAAGGTCTTAAGTATCTTGGGCTGGCCTTCCATTCCTAATCATCTGTGACCCACAGAGCCAGCAGGAAACATGGCAGTAGGGGGAGCCTCACAAGCCTGGCCTGTCTAAAGACCTCAGCTGCTCACAAGAGCAGTCCAATGGCAACGTTATTCCCTGCATCCCAGAGCTGGGAGTTTAACGTAAAGCTGGGCTTAATGGGCAAACCACCCACGTGGTCAAATCCTTTATAAATTGGCAGTTTTCCTCAGAGTGGCTAATTCCTGATGCCCCTCTTCCTGCTCAGTGCATTCTCACTTCTGACAGGCAGTAGAAGCCCCACCCAGGGATGATACCTCCTTTCTCTAAAAGCTATAACTCTAAAGCACCATGGCCTAGTAATATACCATAGGTGGTGCACCAGGGCCTGGCAATCAAATGCAGTTGCCAGCCACAGCTGGAATTTCAACTGTGAGCAGCAAGCCCACAGTCATTGGTTTCCAACCAGGTCACATAAACTCTCAAGGTATCTGCTATGGCTCTGTCCTGGAGGCTTTCTTTCACAAGCACACAGAATGGCTAAGGGGATGGTCCTTGCACACTGAAGCCCAGGAAGATGGACCAGACAAGCGGTATTGGCACAAGCCACATACGGGTCTAGGAATGGCGACAGGAACAGAGGGTTTCAGTAGTAGGGACGATGTAGAGAATAGTCCCAGACAAACCCGCATAGGATCCATAGTAGCCTTTCCCAGAGAGCAAATGCTAGCCTCTACAAGGGGACTGCCTATGTCACCTCCTTCAATTTTCCTCAGATTGTGCATGCTTACTCCAAGTGTTTGCCACTGAACTGGTTCTCAGTTCCTACAGCATGTGGGAAACAGGGTGGTTGCCTTTCTGTACAGTTGTTTCAAAGAAAATCACAGCACAAGGGAACTTTGTACAGTGATCTAACTAGGGGCAGGGTGCTATGAGATAAAAAATGGATAGTCAAGATTGTGACATTTCAACCTAAATCAGTTTTACTGTAAGATTTTTAATCAAAAAAAAAAACATGTTCAAGACAACAAGGAGATAAAGGTAGACTAGAAATAAAAAGAAGGCAGATAATACTACTTGTTGAAGTTAGGTAATGGCTGAAGATTTGTTGTATCTTTCCACTTCCTTTGCATATATTGAATTTTCTATTATAAGCTGAACAAAAAAACTCTCAGGGACAGTGAAGCACAAAGGAGATGTGAACATGAGACACACTCAGCATGCTCCTGGAAATTCCCAAAATTTGCAAATGATAAAGGACCACAGGATGTCTCAAGTACCTGAATCAACTATACTTGCTCCACATTAAGGCCAGGAAAACTGTCCACACAGGACAAAGCCTGAACTACTGAACATACTGCAGCCTGTATGTTGTAACACTGTTACACAAAATGTACACAAAGAAGTCATCTTAAATTAGGAACTAAAACATTCTGCAACAATCCCTTCTTTGATGTTACTATTTTCTTGTAACAATTCTCAAGTGTGTTTTTGTTATAGACTGGAAACAAAAGGGAAACCATATATTTTTTATATATCTGGGGCTGAGGAGCTGGCTCAGTGGGTAAAGTTTGCTCATGTCAAAGCTGGTACTGACACAGCCTGTGACCCCAGTACTGACAGGGCAGACAGGAGGACCCTTAGACCAAGAAGGCATTCTCCAGTGACACTCAATCTCTAACACCAGCAAACAAAAACCAGCAGAGTACAATAGAAGACACTGAATATCAATCTCCTGCCTCCACATATACCTGCACACACTCCATACAAACTCATGGAACACACATGCATATGCACAAAGTATCTCAAAACCAAAATACTAAAAATGAATACATAATCAAGCTAGGTATGGTGGCACACACCTATAACCCAGCACATAGGAGGTAGAAGGAAAAGATCAGGAGTTTAAAGTCATCCTTAGCTACAAAAGGTTCAAAGCCAGCCTAAGCTTCATTAGACCTGTTTCAAAATAAAGTATCTCAGCTGGGCAGGTGTAGGTGAACACACCTGTAATGCCAGCACGAGGCAAGCAGGAGGATCTCCATGAGGTCAGGCTGCACTACACCATGAGACCCTGTCTCAAAAAAGCAAAACAACAAAAAGTCTCAATGTGACATTTTGAAATATAAACTGTATTAAATCTCAGCTTTGCTGAGGTAGTGCATAAAGTCGCTGTGTTTGTATGTATGTTTCAAAGAAACGGGACTAGGCTCTGTCTATCCACAGAAAGAGATGTTAGTGTCAACAGGTGTCAAAAGGTGGAACATGGCTCCTAGAGGAAAGTATAATGGCTGTTCATCCTCTTACCTTCGGCCCTGGTCCAGTCGTCCATGAGGACCCCGAGCAGGAAATCTATTCAGGTGGCTCAGGTGAAGTGTGTGGGATGTCTGGAAGAGACTCAGAGCTAAAGAAAGGAAATGGCTGGTGACTCAAAAGCCCTAAGACCCCATCCAGCTTCCTCCTCCTCTTCCTGTGTAGAGAAGTACCCCCTTCTGTTCTTCTGAGAGCATCTATATGAAAGTAACAAGTTCTCTCCTCAAGATACCCCCCCATAAAACCACACCCCAACTTGCATGCCACCAGTACTCACGCTTCTGAGGGAAAAGTGGGGGAATGCGGTGGGGCTGAAAGATCAACTGGGGCTGAGCCCCCAGGATGCCTTGCTTCTGGCCTAGAGCTGCCACATGCAGAAGGGGAGGTGCTGGAGACTTCAGTAAGGGCTGAAGGAAGATAGCCGGCAAGTTCAGGGCACCCACGTGTTGATACCATGGAGAGACAGTCATCCCACCCCCTCAACAAAAGGAAGGATTATGCCCAAAGTTGGGACACAGGACTTCCTTCCCACCCTCCCCTTTGCAGTGCACATGCTAAGGGGAGAATAATACCTGGTTGGAGAGCGTCTGCACCTTGACAGCATTCCAGGGCACAGCTTGGCCTGGGTTATATGCAGCCTTCACCAGCACCTTCTCACCCAGCTGGGGTAGCCGGCCCTTCACCACACTGCCATCAGAAAAACCAGGAGGCCCCTTCAGGAGGGACTCTGGACAAGCTTCCCTGACTGGCCCCCAGCAAGCCCTTCCCAGCAAGATTTCTCACATCTTGCAGTAGAACAGCAAAGCAATGGCTTTAAAGAGGGAGCCCACAGCAAGGAGACAGAACTGAATCCATCAACCATTCCCAGAAGAGACTAGCCTCAAGCCTACCTTAGCTGGAAGAAGACTTCTTCATCTACTACCCCAAAGTAGTCATGCAAGCTGGTGACAATACCAGTGAAGACCCGCTGCTTCTCCCCACCCTGCAAGAGACAAGAGTAGGTCAAAAGCAACAGGAAGCAATCTGAACAAGTTCATGCTCTGCCTCTAGGGCCTCATCTCTAGCCACAAGGGATCCAGCTCATGGTATTACAGGGAAGTTCACATGGAAAGAAACATAGCTGACCCAGCCTATCTATGAAGACAGGAGAAGCAGATTCTTGGCTTCCGTGCTTCTAGAATTTTCAGCCCTTTAATCCCAGAATGCACCAGAAGAACTCTCTGCAGCCAGATATTAAAGATTCCCCAGTCTAAGAGGTGTCTGAGTTCCCCAGCACTGGCCTACTGTGACCACTGTAACACAAGAAACACCACGCACCAGACATCCAAACGTATTAGGGTAGCCCTAAAGGGAAACTCACTGAAAAGGGCACCCAACATACCTGAAGATGCCTGGCATTTTGGGAAAGGTCTGTGGCCACAGGAGGAGTAAGCAAACCAGGAGGAGGGCCCAAAAGAGATGTTGAGGCCGCGCCTATGGGGACAGAGAAGGAATCTCCAAGAACTGCACCTACCACCCTAAACACTAGAGACAGCCAGAGGATCTTGTAAACTTAGAGGTCAAGGTGCCTCCAACCAGCTACTCAGACATTCAGGGAAATACCCAAGAACCATATTTTTGGAAACTGACTCCTGAGTACCACCAGGAAAGGATGGTAAGCACCTGAGAAGTTTCGTCCCCCTGGAAGTGGGTTGATCCTCTGGCGCTTAAACTGGGACATTAGGAATGCTGTCCTTTCAAGGTCTTGGGGGGAAACCTTCAATCAAAAAAGAAATAAGTTAACAGGTGGAATGGAAAACTTCCATCTATGGGGGGGAGTCTTAATGAAGTAAAGTTTTTGCGGTGAGGAGGTGGGTCCTAAAATGGAAGAATGGGGAGGATGTAGAGGGAATGAATTAGATAATTACATTACTCCAGTTTGTTCTCACAATAACCTAGTGGTGGGTACTAGTGACATGGTGGTTTACAGACAAGGAAACTGGAGCTTTGAGACCAGGAGACTTGCTCAAGGCCACAAAACCAGATAGTGACAGAGCGGGACTCACACCCAGGTCTCCCAACAACTTAGCACTCCTCTCACTATGCCACTGGCAGGCACCCTTGGAGAGACTGGCGGACTGAGGGGCTGGAAGAGCTCCGGTGACATTCATTCATTCAAAAACATCCGGCAAGACACTCCAAGCAAGGCCGGAGGGGGGGGGGGGAATGGAGGTGTGAGTAACAGGGTAGTGATGCGGGCCCTCTCCCCGGAAGCCCGCCCGTTGTCCCCTCCGACCGGCTAATGGGAAGGGAGCTGTCCAGCCGGCCCTCGCTAGGCGGGCCCGCACGCCGCTCCCTCCTAGGTCCCAACCCTCGGCTCCAGCCTCCCCAAAGCCTTCCGGGCCGGGCCACCGAGAGGCCACCGTGGGAGGAACACGGCGCGAGGTTTCTCCTCCTCCCGCCCGCCCCCAGGGCCGAGGCCGTTGCCAGGGAGACGGAGCTTGCAGTCCGGAGGGGGCTCGGTTCTTTCCAAGACTGGCGCATCTTCGTTGTTCGGACCCCGCAGCCTAGCCACTCGGGAGAGACGGAGAGGCAGAGGCGCTGTGGGAGGACCCCTACCCACCTGCGGGCCAGGGCCACGACACCAGGGGGACAAAGACACCCGGAACCACCGCAGCCGCTGCTGCCACCACCACCGGAAACGCCTCTCCGGAAGAGCGACCACTGGTCGGAAGCTGCCACTCTCCCGGATATGGTACCTCCCTCTTCTCCATCGACCTCTCCCTTCCCCCACACCAGCCAGCCATCCCGCTCCAACTGTGGAACGGAAGTGCGCTTTCCCAGATCCGATAATGCATTCGGAAACCGTGCTCGGTGGTGTCCCTCGCTCAAGTGTCCCATTAGAAAAGGAAGTTCCAGAGCATTGGTTCCTAGTCTCAAAATGGAACCAGACCCCTCCCTCAAACACAAGGAAGGCACTACCACTTACACACCCCACTATACTCTACTAACCCCAAGAGTACAGTAGCAAAACAAGCAGCATCTCCATTGGGTCATTTCTAGCGGGGATTATTCTAACTAAAGCCCCCATAGCTATCTCTACCTTTCAGTTGAAGGCACCATCAGCAAGGGGTAAGCATATCAGAAATCTGCACCCACACTCTCAAATATGAAATGTACTAGATCTCAATGAAATGACTTACCCAAAATTTTGCCAGAAATGTGATCATTTTCACACCTATTAACAGTCACCACTCTCCCTTAACCTCTGACCTCCCATCCTCACTCCATTCCTGTCTGCCTCCAGCAGCACACCCTTTCCTATTCACTTAACAGTCACAGCACACATTAAGAGAGTTTAATGTTAATTTATCCTCCTAACAAGCTTATGAGGTAGGTAAGACAGGCATCATCCCAAGTAGGAAGCTGTGGCTCAGAAATTAAGAGAGTTTGCCATGGTCTAAACCCAAGGATAGAACCCAGCAACATAGAATTGACCTTGTAAGTTATTCGTTATTCCACACATTCTTCTTGACCCCCCCCCCCCATTCAGTCTTCAAAAGCCGTGCTCCAGCGTCATGACTCAATACCAAAGTACTCAAGGCAGTGTTGTTCTCTGTCCCAGGGCTGCTGTCTCAAGTATGAGGAAGAAATTAGAAGTCCACATCAGTAACTGTCCATTGTGGAATGAAGATCAGTGCCATACTTCCAGTTATACCCTAAACACCAACCCTTTGGGTGCATAATTCCATCAGATAATTGAATCTGGGCAACTGAAAGTCCAACAAAGATTGCATAAACATATGTCTACCACATGCTGACATATTGCCATACTAAACATGCTCTGAGAGCACCTGATAAATAAGTCAGTTCATATTGCCTAAGCACAAAGATTCCTGACAAGGAGGAAGAGCCCTAGAAAAGTGCTGGATCTGCACTTGAGGGCCTCTCAGAGAACCAGGGCTCCTTGACCACGGTGCTTAGAGAAGGACTTGGCCCTCACCTTGAAGAGGAGCAATCACCAATAGCTTTTCCTGGCAGTGCAGAGAAGCAGCAGGAAGCCAAAAGGTGAGGGATTTCATGGCAAATCCCCTCCACCCAAGGTCACCAGGTACATCAAGAGTTCATACAGAAAGATTTTTTGCTCGTGGCTTCTTAACCACCAATGATGGAATAAAGGTCTTCCGGTGGGAGTGGCCCTGAGGCCTTTCAGAAAGGTTCCTGAACTCCATCCTGTAGAAAAGCAAAGGAGAAGTTAGGCTGGAAGAAAGAAACCAGAGTTATAAAGCATTGCTTACCTTCTGAGGAGAAGCCTCCACACATGACAGATTCACCCCCAGTAAAATAAAATGCCTGTGTGTCTACCTCACCATCCCCTAAATTTCAGTGTTAAGGAATGAGAGCTTGGTGGGTGAAGATCAGATATTGCCTACAATCAGGTCGTGGCTTTGGGAAAGCCTAACCTCATATAGTCGTTCCTCTCTTAACTTACAAATGGGGCATCTTAACTAATTGTGTTACTTGGAGCATCTTTTCCAATACTTTGTCTCACCAATTCCATAGGGACTAAGATGACACTGCCAGGAGAGGACAATATCAACATCCTGGCCCATTAGTCTCTTCCCACTGCCTTAACCTGAATCAGGCACAAGACCCACCTGGGCCCAGAACTATCAGGGGGAGCAGGAGGCTCAGGAAGTCGCGGGCTCCTCCAACGGATCCGATTGAGCAGAACCTTGACTTTGTCCCAGTGGGAGAGATCCTGATGAACAGAGAATAAGGGATCATCACACAAAACATCTCTATACTATATATCCCCAATGAAGCTTCCACAGACTTCAGTGTCAGAAGCAAGTCACCTGCTCCAAACAAGAATCTTGTCATTTCCCTAAAGTTCTGATCCAGGGGACACTTGCACATCCCCATGATCCTTCACCCGACACCATTCTACCACTCCAAATATATCACCGCTACCTTGTGATCCTGGGAGGGTGGAAGGATGTGCATTGGTTCCAGCAAGGCCTCTGGCAGCTGGGGAGGCTTGGCGACAAGCACCCCCACCTCTGGGAGTGACAGGGCCTCTGTACCTTGAGAGAGAGAACCACGTTGTCTGGGGCAAGACACAAACAGGAACCAACCCCACTGAGCTACCCTCCAAGGGGTCTGCTGATGGGACCCTGGGCAGGCAGGCAGGCAGGCAAAATGCAAAAGATGACACAATTGCCCCTTACCTGAGTCCTTTGTCTGGCTTAGCTCCTCTCTATGCCCCTGTATCCTATTCTCTGGGGTATGTGAAGATGAAAGAACTGGAGCCAATTCTTCCTCCTCAGGATCCTGAGACAGGAGAGACATGACATTCAGAGACTCATTAGAAAGTGGAGGCTGTTAAGAAGACATTCATGCTTTCAGGGATTCCACCCTTCCCCTACTTCCCTCACTAACTGATGTGGCTACCTGTACTGGTCCATCACTCACCCTAGAGGGTCTCTGGATCTGCAGCTGCAGGTACAGCTGCTGGAGCCTTGCCATCTGCTCCAACACAAGGCACAGGTGTTCCAGGTAGCGCAAACCCTGCCCTGGAAGGCAGGTCCAGGCTCCAGACTTCGTATCACCCACCTGTAGGACATGTTAAGCTAGGAGGACTTTCAGAGTCAGCCAAGACTCCTATTCTGGGTAGTCAGGCTGTGCTGAGCTAACAAAATGGGACACAGCTGGCTGGCTTCCCCAATGCCCAGTAAAGCATGACACCCATACCTGTCTTCCTCCTCTGTGGGGGTGGCTACATACCACTGGGTGTGGGGTGAAACAAGAAGCAATGACACAACCATCAATTAGGGGCAAAGAATGCCCCACCCCGAGAGAGCTCCAGGGAAAATGAGGGGAAGTGTCCCCACAAGCCCCACCGAGGGCTTTCTCCATCCCAGTCTTTAGCCAAGATGAATACTCACCACCTTTGCTTCTTCCAGACCAGCCTCTAGCTCAGTGTCTGCCTCAGTGGACTCCTGTTCTCCTGCAAAAATGGGCACTCTGCCTACAGGCTTGGTCAGCAGGTGCAGGGAGCGGTGCCGCCTTCGAGACAAGCTGGGATACTCTCGAGACCTCTCCAGCACTTGTTCCAGCTTCTGTCTGGCCAGCAGCCGGTCTAGCTGGGCAGAAGGCAGCTCAGGGCTCCCCATGGACTCAAGGCTCAGAGAATCTTGAGAAAGTCCTGACAAGGTAGCCAAGGAGCTGTCCCCAACCACCACCTCCATCCCTGAGTCCTGGGAAGCCAATTTCAGAAGTGGCATCTGTCTCTCCACACCTCTCAGCTCACTCTGTCCTTCCCTGAAGTCCAATGAACACCCATGAGGTTTGTCTTGTATCTGTCTGTAGGTGCAGGTGACTCCTGGCACCACACAGCCTTGTGCCAGGTCCTCAAAGACCCCATCTGAAAGGAGAGTCAGTATCAAGCTGGGCAGGCTGCCCTCAATGCCCCCAGCATTCCTGGCAACTGGCAGCATTCCCTCGAGGAGGTGTGTCCTGTACTAGTGGTGAGTAAGGACACAGGACATCTACAGCTTTAACTGGGCTAAAGTTCTACCCCTGCTTGGAAGATGTCTAGATGGGGTTCTTATAACAGTTGTCAGCAGGCAGGAACCTACACTTTGGGCATGTGGTTCATGACAGTCAGCAATGAGGTGGTTTAATAGACCTTTAACTCAGGGCTGGAGAGATGGCTCAGCAGTTAAGCATACTAGCTGCTCTTCCAAAGGAGCCAGGTTCAAATCCCAGCACCCACATGGCAGTTCACAGCTGTCTGTAATTGCCCGGTGTGGCAGTGCATGCCTTTAATCCCCTCACTCTGAGGCAGGTGGATCTCTGTGAGTTCCAGGATAGCCTGGTCTACAAAGTGAGTCCAGGACAGCCAGGAATACACAGAGAAACCCTGTCTTACAAGAAAAAAAAAAGACCCTTAACTAGGGTCCACCTGAAATATTCACGTTTAAGTGGGGAGAGCCTTGGACTCCTTGGATATGGGAGAGAGAAAGACCAAGGTGAAGGCTGGGGCTACACAGTGCTCTCTGGAGCCCCTGACACACCAGGAAGCAGGATGGGGTATCTCCTGGAGTTTATGGGGACAATGATTAAAATGACAGCAACTAGGGCTGGGGATGTGACATGGTAAAAGCTTTCAGAGCATGCACAAGGCACTGGGTTCCATCCTCACACTGCAAAACAGAAATAGCAACAACAAAATGATAGCAATTATAATCATTTGGGGCTTTTGTCTTTTTAAGCAAGAAAGGATGATCATGTGACAAATGGAAAAACAAATCGTGGAGTTGGATTGATGCTTCAGTATTTTAAAGTACTGGCTGCTTTTCCAGAAGATGAGTGTTGGGTTTCCAGGACCATGGATGTTCACAACTCCAGTTCCAAGGGATCGGATACCCTCTTTTGACCTCCCTGGCCAGTCCATGCAGGTAAAACACACAAAATAAACAGGAAAAAGAAACCTTTAAAGTATAAATTAAGCAAAATAAGGAAACTGACTTTTGTTTTTGAAACAGTGTTTTACTCTGTAGCCAAACTGCCCTAGGACTCCCAATATTCTTCCTGCCTCCGCCTCCCAATGATTGCAAGCATGAATCTCCACACCCTCTGGCTAGCATCCATCCATTACCACCTTTGTGCTAGGCTTTATTGTGGTCTGGGTGGTCTTTTGGGATCGGGCAGAAGCTAGAGCTGCTTTGGCGGGAAGAGGATGCCAATCCGTCCTCTCTGGGTCAGGAAGTGTACCGGCAAGCCTCTGCCCTGCAACCTTGCCCGGGAAATGGGTTTGTGGCTACCAAGAAGCTTGCCGGACTGCTGGCTGGGGCAAGGATATCGGAATCACCCAACCGCGGGAGAAGGTTCAAACACCGGGAATTAGGGGGAAAGGAGGCCACGGACCAGTAGGATGAGACTGGTGGGTGATTTGACCTGCAAATCCCAGAAGATCTGCACGGTGTAAGGCGTCCCCAGCAAGAAAGCGATGGGGTGCGGCTGGTGGGCACCACTTGTGCGGGGCCGGAGAACGGGAGCGACCCCAAGGTAGGAGGCAACGCGACTCACCCCGGCCGCCAAGTCTCTCCACTGCAAAGACACGGCGCCGGCTCAGCATGGTGTGTTCCTGGCTCGACGTGGTAACCGCTGCAGCACCCGAGCGATCCCTGGCGTCCCCAAGTTCCTAGTTGCTCCAGAGCTACTCAGCCCGCCGGTCCCCGCCCAGCTGGGCGAGGTCCTGGGACACTTCCCGCAGGGGGCGGGGCGGGGCGCAGTTGGAGGGCACTGATCCCGGCAATGACAGTCTAGGGACTCCCTTCCCTAGCCATCGGTTTCCCAGCCCTGACTACAGAAGGACCCCAATCCAGTGCTCTTGGAGGAGCGCATCCCCATTCGAAGACTCTAACGTGCTGGGTGCGCGGGGTTACCGCCCCCTATTGCTCGAGCCGCCAGTGTCTCTGCTGCAGCTTGGAAACTACCGGTGCCTAAGCTGCACTGCACAACAGCCCGGAAGGAAATGGAACCCCGCAGTGCTGGCGGAGGGAAGAAGGCAGACCAGGACTGCATCCGGCCTTCCAGCTGTGTGACTTGAGGGCAGGTCAGAAAGGGGAAAGGGTTTTGTGCCCTGGGAAAACCTACTGCAAGGCACTGTGTGTCCAGAGCTACTAATGAACCCCTTACCCAGCCCAAGCTGCAGTCTTATCCGGGTGCTGCTGCAGGGGCGTGGTGGCTGGGTCTGCAGGGTGTGGGCAAGAGGTGAACCTCAGCCTGGGGCTGCCTGGAGGCTGAGCAGTAGTTTCCCTGACCCTAGCAGCCACCACCCTTGGCCCAGTCCCATTCCACCCCAACCCCATTATAAAAGGAGTCCAGGGCTGGAGAGATGGCTCAGCAGTTAAGAGCACTGGCTGCTCTTCCAGAGGTCATGAGTTCAATTCCCAGCAACCACATGGTGGCTCACAACCATCCATAATGAAATCTGGTGCCCTCTTCTGGCCTGCAGATATACCTTTAGACAGGACACTGTATACATAATAAAAATAAATCTTTAAAAAAAAAAAGGAGTCCAGGCAGCAGCTGGCGGTCAACTACCAGGTGACCAGATGGTGCTGGGGCTTCTGGGGAAACATCACCTTTCTCAGAAGCCAATGAGGGCTGGGAAAATATCAGCTGGCCTCAAATCCCCTAGAGGCAGAAAAGGGTGCTCTCTGGAGGAGAGGCTAGAGCCAGAGTCATGGGAAGTCTGTGGCCCATCTCGCTTCTTCCTAGACACCATCCTCAAACACTCTCCACTGGTTTCTCCATCAAAGAGCCACCAACAATTAAATTTCAGTATTATAAAGTCAGGAAACTACCCCCACCCCCCCTGCGCACTCGGATGCAAGAAGAGAGTGGGAGTTGCAGTTCTCTTTCATCTTCAGACCTTGATGTTTAGGTCAAGTCCTTTTCCTGCAATATGAGTTCCCAGGGCTGCTGGCTGCCCCCCCCCCCCCCCCCCCCCCCCTATTCCTGTCCATCAAACATAGTGAGGGAAACAGGATGCTGAGCCTGGGCACTACTGCTTCCTCCAAGTTCAAGATTCAGGAAAGCAAGCCCCCCAGCCAAGCCAGGTATCTCCCTCCTCCAAGGTGAAACCTTAGGGAAGTAAAAAGAGGGATCCTTTGCCAGCTGTTGTCCAGAATTTGGAAAATGTGGGGCCCAGATTCCAAGCATCAGGTCTCCGTGGTGACTGGGACAGGAATGCATCTAGAAACAGGAAGCCAGCAGGAATGCGGTGTCTCAGCACAAAGAACCCACACACACCCCACTAAGTACACTCCCCCTTCTCAGATAGGGCCCCACCCCCTTGTACAAGGCTGGGCCAGATCTGAGTCCTCACAGCCTTCCTGGAACTGGAGCTGATGTGGTAGGCTAGACTTCCTTCTGCATCTAATGTCCCTAACTTATGCTCCTCAAACTCAGGACCCAGCCAGTCTTTCATTACCCAAAAGGTCCTATGTCCCTGCGTGAACAGCCACTGCCTAAGTTTTTTTTCTGCCACCATCACTCAGAAAATCATGTCAGAGTGAATTAGAAGCATCACAGTTCAACTGTTTGTGGCTGCTTCATGCAGGCCACCCGCAGCCCTGGTCCCTCTGCTTCCAGTGGGGACCAGTGGGGAGGCCCCAACCTCAGAAAGCTGGCTTCCTGAAAACTCAGTACTGAGCTTGACTTAGGGGACATGTGAAACGAAGCCGAGGACCCGAAGATAGGCTCTGGTTTGGTTCCTTTCCTGATTCGCTCCCCTTACTAACTAGAAATCCTCCCTGTCCACTTTTCCTTCATTTATAGAATGAGGGGGACTGTGACACTTGCCTCTAAGCTGTGAGAATACAGCTGAAACGTTTCAAACATCCCTAGTACATCTGGAATGCTCTAAAGCAGTGGTTCTCAGGGGTTACATATCAGGTACCCTGAAGATATTTGTTACAGTTCATAACAGTAGCAAGATTACAGTTATGAAGTAGCAACGAAAATAATTTTGTGGTTGGGAGTCACCACAACATGAGGAACTGTATTAAAGGATCACGACATTAGGAAAGTTGAGAAACGCTTCCCTAAAATATTAGCCAGTATTATCCAACTCTGTAACTTTGAACATCACTCTCCCAGCTCTGTTTGAAGGGAGGTTCATTAGATACTTAGGCCACTTCTAACAAGTCTGTCATTTTTTAACTTATTCTCCAAAACACAGAAAGACATACAGAATACAGTAATGCCAAAGGGGTATGTATGTAGGTCAGAGGGAATGGGAACTCACCACTAGCTGGCTTAGGGTGAGGATGAGAGAAGGGGTTAGAACCAGAGCCTGCTCCCAGTCCTCCTTCACTCCATGTGACACATTTTGGCCCACATGGATTTGTTGCAAGTGGGGATATAACCATATCAATAATCCAACTCAGCCTTCCCAACCTGTCACTTACAGCTTCAACATTTCCTAAGCATCCCCAAAGCCTCGAGGTGAAGTTCGAGCAGCCACTTCTCTCAGATGAGCGTTCTGCTGGCAGTCACCCAGTTCTCAACTCACACATCAGTCCTTTTTCAGATGGCCTTTGAATCACTTTGAATACACAGCAGCCCCGTGTGTGTTCTAAGACAGCCTTAGCAGCTACTGTATTTTATGATGCCAGCCCCATGGCTGCTACTTCTATCTCCAGGAAAGTGTTTAATCCTTCTGCAAGCCCACTGTGTCAAAGCCCAAATTCCAAGGAATTCCTTTTCCGTGAGCCATTTCCCTGAAGTGGGGTCATTGAACACTAGATGTCACCAAAGAGACTACCTCCTTTCTAACCAGCCGGCCAGCCTTGATCTTTTCTATAAAAATACAGGCTCATTTTCAGGCAGTCATCCAGGCAAAAGGTGAGATCATTACATCAAGGTATAAATTATATTCACAGGTGTCTAAGAAAGCAACACAGTCTCTGCCAACATTCCTTTCCCAAAGAGCAGATAGCAAAAGACTGCGGTCAAAAAGACCTTGCCCTCTAAAGCCAGCTTTGATCCCCTGTGAAAATAAGGTTCACAAGCATCCCTTTCCCAGGCTGACTGTGGGCATGGCTGGAACACATACCAACACCTGAAGATGTTCTGAAATGTCCTCTGAGATTAAACCTAAGGCTGGCTCAGAGATTGGACCAAAAATTAAGGGCATGTAGAGGACCACTGTTCCCTGCCTCCTCTCTGTTCAAATGTGCCCCACACAGGGCAGGATTGTCGAACACCCACCACACCTGCTGTATTTTCCTCAAATCAAGGAACCCAGCAGAAGGGGTGCGGGTCTAAGCAGACTAGTCTGTCCCAGAGACCCAGCTCTTGGTGGCTAGTGGGTGGTACCTCAGGATGAGTACTATGTTGGACTGTCAAAGGCCCTGGCCCTTCCTGAGCAAGGCCATCCTGTAGTCCAGCTCCAAGGTTATCCTTGGTTGATGGATCGTTGTTCCAAATGGAGCAAGTAGCCTGAGGGATCAAGTTCCTCCAGCTACCCACATACCATCTTTGGATACCCCCTTCCTGCCTGTCCTGCTCATCTGGCACATCTGTTTCAGTGAGGTTGGTGGCATCCACACTGAGTAGAAATCAGCTCCTGGTCCAGCTCTGTCCACAGCTGAATTATGAAGTGTTTGGCTGTTTCACCAGGAAGCCCTTCCCTGGTCCTCTGTTTGTGTCTCTCCCAGCTTCAGAGAAGAAATCCCCTCCCTCCAAACATGAGCAACCATCTTTAAAAAAATTTTTTTTAAAGAAGCACCTTTACAAAAGAGTTAAGGAAGCATATACTCCCAACTTAAAGAAGCAAGTCACTGAATGTGGTAGGCCGCATGTCTGTAGTCCCAGAATATGGAAGGCTGAGAGGCAGAATTGTTAAGTTTGAGATGCCTGGGATACTGTCTCAAAGGTAAAAAAATGAAAAAGAAGCAGCCCTCTGCAATGGGGTGCATAGCAGGTGGGGCTTAAGGGAGGGGAAATGAGAGGGTACCTATAAATACTTCCCAGGAACAGGGAAAGGAGGAAGAAAGGACACTACTTAATTTTATCCATATGTATATAGAGTTCATATGTTAGAAACTTTACTCCATGAGCATCATTAAACCTCTTGCCAACCTTTCCCTTCTAGATACTTTTATCTGTGCCCAACCCTAGAAGCAAACCTGTCAAACATAGTGACCACTTCAGAGTGCAGCACCTCACCTGGCCTGCAAGAGAAAGGCCAGAGAGAGTGGAACTGCACTCAGCACTTGTAGTTTGAGACTAGTCCCAGCCCTTGGCCTCTCCCAGCAAGGACAAAGGGGTCTCCCCAACCTTAGTTCATGTAAGATCCATCACCTGCTATCACCCCTTCCCTGCTTGCTCTCAGTATGCTCATGTCTGCAGAGCTTGATGGTGCAGACAGGCTGAGCACCTTGAGGCTCAGGTTCGAGAGCTGAGAGTTCCCGGCATTGAGTAACGCTGGCGGGCGTGCTTCTCACAGTACAGCTCGTTGCCCACCCAGAAGTGACCACGCATCTTCAGGTTCAGCCCACAGTCTGTACAGGTGTAGCAGCCCGGGTGTCGGTACCTCCCCTCCTGGATGCGGACAGCCTGGTTCCTGCAGAAAGAGAAAGCCATCAGTTTCAGGACAGAGGCAGGATAATTAGGAGGGACTTGGCATGAGGCCTCCATCTGCAGGAAACCTGTTTCCCACCCAGTCAGAACCTCAGACACAAATACCTCAGGCACTTAGCTCCAAAAGCCTCTCTCAGTAATTTCATGTTACCAACCCCCAACAGAAGAACCAACACACACACACACACACACACACACACACACACACACACACACACACA
>CAJQZJ010032201.1:154245-202533 GCA_907164525.1 Lophiomys imhausi | reverse complement strand
ACACACACACACACACACACACACACACACACACACACACACACAGACACATACACACACACATACACACGCACACACACATACACACACACACACCACATTCCTCATGAGTGCAGGGACCCATGTTCAATGGCAAAGCCCAAAACATGATGAGAAGGGACAATAAGTTTTCTGAGTTATGAGTCTCCCATTTCCCATCTCCACCCAGATCTACAAAAAAGCCATCTCTCAGAGACAAGGGTACTGGAGACTCAGGCTAGGGTACACCCTGCCCAGAACTTTCCTCTCTTCAACCACTTCATGCCCACACCCTGCACCATTCACACTCCTGGGAACCAGTCAAACCCGGGCTTCCAGGTAGCTGGTGCCAGCTTGCCCTACCTTGCCTGTGGCTGCATGCCCAACCTGCTGCCCACCTATACCCATATGGTTACTGGGACACCTTCCTTTTCTCTACCACAGGCCCAGAGCTGAGGACTTCCCACACATCAAAAGAACCTTGGAAGACTGGGATGGGACTGCACTGGGGCTATAGGCAGAGTTGAGGGCAGCTGCCTGACTAGCAATGGGAAAATGGAGGTGGGGGGGGGAGGTGGCAGGACTGGGCAGTGGAGTTAGAAGGCCTACCGGTCCAGCTGCAGTCGTAGGGGTGAGGGGCTCTGTCGAATCTTGATCTGGGCCTCAGCATGTAGCATGCTCTCTGCACTCTCTCCATTGATGGCCACAATGATGTCGCCAGGCCGGAGGTCAGCTGCCTCAGCCTTTCCCTGCTCGGTTACCTATAGGGACAAGGAAGCTGGCTGGTAAGTACCCACCCTGGGTAGGGGTACACTTGAGAAGGCTGGAGCAGAAGGGACCTCCTGCTACCCAAGAAATGCAGAAGCAGGACTATATGTACCTCTACTATCTTTTTCTCTGCCTTTCCCAGTCTACCAGTTTGTCAGCTAATCCTTTACAGGCTTGGGTGGCACCCCCAACCCCCCCCCCATATGTTGGCATTCAAACATGGGCCTCCCAAGGAATGTGATGGCAGAGTGTCAGGAACTGAGCTTGGGAACACTTCTGGATAGAGAACCCTGCCTGTGCAAATCATACCTTGCAGGTGGCTGCCTAAATACTTCCCTGGCTATGAATGCTCTAGAGCTAGGACCTGGGCCTGGGCCTCCACCTGGCTGGAAGAGAAACTACCAACCTACCAAGAGCTTGCAGAAGTGCTTGTCCTATATAACCACCCCAAATGGCTGCCAACAGGTGTGAGGTTCGAGACTATAGGGCAAAGGGCAGCCCCTGTCCTTAGTCGTCTTCCTTATCTCCTGATGGCCTTCCTGAAGGAGCCCTCACATACCCATGGCAACAGAGCATAACCTTGGCCCAGGACAACATTGCCCAGAGCAAACCCCAAGCTCCAGAACAGGTTAGGGAAAGTACCTGTGGGGAACAAGACACCCCCATTTTCAGGGGATAGCTATCTCCTTATCTCCTAAAAACAGTCCTTACCTTGGTCACGATGATGGGTGTGTGGAAATCTCTACCTCCGCTAATGCGGAAGCCCCAAGGTGCTGGCCCCACCACATCCACAGTCAGCGCCATGCCTGGGGAAGAGAAGCCTGGGAGGTGGGGCACACTCCCACAATCCACCCCAAAGAAAAGGGAGAAGATGGGTGACAGGTCTAGAGCAGCCCAGCAGGGCCCGGGCCTGGCTGGTGGTGACAGAGGAAGTGACAAGTCCCTCCCTCTCCGGAGGAGAGTTTCACTTCCCCCCTCCGTGGGAGGCCTTGACTCTGAGTTCCTACTTCTAGGGTCTTCACTCTTCTAGCAGATCTCCTCAGAGAGGCAGCAGTCCCACACGGCAGGCAGCCAGGCTGCCACACAAGTGCTTGGTGAAGAACAGTGGGGAAGGAACTAGCAGGTGGTAGGAGCTATGGCGACCCCACCCCCCTTCACTACCTCAAGGGCTTGTTTCCTGTTCCCAAAACTAAGAGCACAAGATACTTCCTGCACACTCTATGTAGAGCAGAGCTTTCTGCTCAGGAGGACAGCAAGCCTTGGGGTAGCCCCCATCAGACTGCAAGAAGTTAGCCAGGTCTAGGGCTGGCAGGTGTCTTCAGAGGGGCTACCTGCCAGCCTGCCAGCCCTGACAACTGGGATCAGAGGAACAAGAGTAAGCCTGCCGCCTTCTCTAGGGGACTGTTGTGCCCTCTGAACAGCCTGAGCAGGAGGCCAAGGGAGGTACACCCACACCCACGCTGGTGCTGGCCAGCTTGATGATTCTGCCCATTTGGCCACAAGCTTCCCATCCACAGCCCCCTCTGCCCTTCAAGGGAGTGTCTTTGTGGACCAGGCCCTCCAAGGATTTCCTGAGCCTCTAGGTCTGGAGCCAGGAGCCAACCCAGGCAGGAAGCTGCAATGCCAGGCTGGGCACCACCCAGCCCAGCACCCATCTTGAGGCTGTCCTGCGGAGATATGGGTCAGCAAGTACTGTCCAATATCTCAAGAACATCAAGGTCTAGAGGAGGGAGTGGAGTTATCCAGACCAACAGTTCGACTGTCTTGTCCCCAGGCAACTGGCTTTCCCTTTCACCCAGGCCCAAACACTGTGTCTCAGGCTGATGGCTGAAAGTCTACAAACGCCCTGAGATTCTCAGACCTTTGAGCTGGCCAGTGGATCTGATACTGCGAGCACTGTGGGAACTGCCTAGCGTCAGTGTCAGCCTGGCTGTCCCCAGCACCAGTTCCCAAGCCTGCTTCCCACCAAGGCCAAAGTATCCTGGAGGCCTGGAACTAGACGACGAGAGTTCGGGCCAGAGGCGAACCCAAGCCATCCAGTACCCAGACCAAAGAGCGACTTCAGGGAAGTGGGACTTTGGGCCAAGGCCAAGGGTAGGATCGGGTGAGGCGGAGATCCCCGAGGGCGGTGACCCGCGGAGGGTGCAGGTGGGCGCGCGCTCACCTGGCTGCCGCTTGCCTGTCGGGCTGGGCGGCCAGCCCCGCCAGGAAAGGGAAGGAGGGAGGGAAGAACAGAGGGAGAAAGGACGAGGGGCCGCCGCCGTTCCACCGCAGCCGTCTGTCGGACTCTAGGGAGAGCTCGCCCGGGGCTCCGGGACCTGCCTCCGCCCATGTGATCCCGGGGCCGCCCCTGCCGCCGCCCCTGGCCCGGGAAGCCGCCTCCTCTGCGCTGCCGAGCCGGGGCGCCGCCACCTGGTCCGCGCCTTGCGGGGCAGCTGGGAGTGGGCGTGCGGGGAGAGACTGTCCCTGGAGCCGCCTCTAGGCTGAGGCCAATCCGAGGTGACCGCATCCTCCGGACTGTACGGGGGTTCAGACAGACCCTCCCTACTATGTGCAGAATACAGAGGCTGCGCTCTAACCCACAGTAGGAAAGGAGCTCTCGATGCCGGTCCCCAGGCAACCGCTGGCTTGGTAGACTCCTCTGCCCACTTCTAGGTCCGATGTGGGAACAGATGCGGCCCCAATACCCACAAATCTCAAACCTGGGCCACCTCCTTTCTCTTCCCGGACAGATGCCCCACTCATGGCTTTGTGCTGCCAGCTTAGTGATTTAGCCTCAGATACCCCCCGCAAGCCTACCCTAAGCAGGGAGGCATGCCCAGACCCAAAGGAGATGGGGAGCGCTTGGCAGGGTCACCAGGCACCTCCTCTTCCACTAACCTGTCTGGCACGAACCAGCCCCAACTACTACCAAGGACCCTGTCTGCCCCATCCCTATGCCAGGCTCCGGTGGCTCGGGCCAACGGAGCAGGAGGGGGAGCAGGTGCAGGCCCAGGAAGGAGGAGCCACCCTTACCGGAGGGTCCCCCAGAGCTATACCTGACAACCCTTGCCCTGGGGAGTTCAGGGCCCACGCAGCTGCCTCCTGCCTCTTCAGTTGCTCTCACAACTTGGCACACCGAAGAGCACACCTGTGGACCCAGCTGTAACCTGCCTGCCTCAGGTGTGAGTCATTGCCTCCGAGTTCCCCAAGAGGATTGCCCTCACCACCCTCACCATCCTCCTCACCTACAAAGTACGCCCCATGTGCCTCCCAGTCCCTGCACTTCCCATTTCTGCCAGCTTGCCTCCAGTCACCTCTCTGGTCTCCGTTCCCACAGCCTGCTCCTGGGCAGGTAAATGGCCCTACCATAGATAATTCCAGGGGCTTCCTGGAGGGGCCACTTGTCTGCAGCACCTGCTCTCCCTCCCCAGCTAGACTGGAAGCCTTTTCTGTTTGTTTGGTTTTGGTGCTGGGGATTGAACACAGGACCTCGACCTGTAATGGACTCTCTTTTAAAGCTCCACCCTCAGCCCCCTAAAAACCTCTTGAGCAGACCTTGGGTGGGTCAAGCACTGCCTTGGGGTAATGGTCACGCAGTCAGTCCTGTCCTCAAGTTTGACAGCTACCTTTAACTGTGTGGTGTTGGACAGTGTGGCGGTTAGTTTTTGTCACCTTGACACAAACTAGAGTTATCTGGAAAGAGGGTGCTTCAACTGAGGAAATGCTTCCCTCAGACTGTCCCATGGCCATGCCTGTGGGAGCATTTTCTAGATGGCTGATTGATTCAGCAGGGCCCAGCCCACTGTGGGTGGTTCCATCCCTGGGCAGGTGGTCCTGGTTGGTATGCGTAAAGCAGCCTGTGCAAGCCACTAAGCAGGGTTCCTCCCCGGGCTTCTGCTTCGGTTCCTGCCTTGAGTTCCTTTGCTGGAGGACTGGGTTGTGAACGTGTAAGCTGCAAAAACCTTTCCTCTCCAAGTGGCTTTTGGTCATGTTCTACCACAGCAACAGAGAAACAAAACCAGGACAGGCAGTTTCCACAGCTCTTTGGGGGGCTGTTTCCCCATGCAGTAATGCTAATCTTACTCTCTTGCTGTACAGATAATCAACCATAGGAGAAGTTCAAGGATTACAAAGCAGAAAGGTTGAGGGGCTGGAGAGATGGCTCAGCGGTTAAGAGCACTGGCTGCTCTTCAAAGGACCTGGGTTCAAATTCAAGCACCCATATGACAGTTCACAGCTGTCTGTAATTGCTGGGCATGGTGGCACAAATGCCTTTAGTCCCAGCACTTGGGAGGCAGAGGCAGATGGATCTCTGAGTTCAAGGCCAGCCTGGTCTGTAAAATGAGTCCAGGACAGCCAGGGATATACAGAGAAACTCTGTCTCAAAAAATAAAACAACACAAAACAAACAAAAAAACAAAGCAGAAAGGTTGAAAGATGTGGTAGGGAGAAGAGGCAACAGAAAAGAATTTACCTTCATCTTATCCAATCAGTGATTCAAACAATATTCATAACAAGTATTTAATGAGGACCCACTTCTCTCCCAAGGGCCTGGTGGGAGGTATGTACCTATGTGCCCAGGTACTGTGCCATACTTTTCAGGGACCCTCAAAGGTGCCTCAGACAGGCTCTGTAAACACACATAGGTTAATCCGCAGGCCTTCCTGCTGTGGGTAGAGTATTCACAAATCCCACTGCAAAGTCAGCTGACCAAGGGCATGACTTGGGTGCAGAAAGCACCTGTCCTCCCTAAATGATTCTGTTCTTGGAACAAGTCACATCCTTCACTTGTCTGATGGGTGGGCCAAGGTGCCAAAGTGGCCATCTCAGAGACCTGCCTGGTGGCTGGGAGAGAGGTTCCAGGGCCTCATCAAAGAGAAGGTTTGATTTCTGCTCAGGGGGAAAAACGTTTCATCCCTGAAACCTTTCATGATGAGACCAAGGAACATAAAACAAACTAGGATGAGGGATCAAAAACAGGCCAGCAGGGCCCCAGAGAGTCACCATTTCTAGGCAAGAATGGGCTGGACTTGCCATTCTAGCACCAGACCAGGATGAGCACTTGGTACAGCGACTGAATGGAGGAGGGCATAAGGGCACGAAGGTCTTGTTCTGCAAGAAGCTGTTTAACTACCCTGGCTGGGGTCCAAGCCACACCCAGGCTCAAAGAATCACTGACAAAACCAGGCATACCACTCTTCATGTCAATCACCAGCCCCGCCCACTTGCCTCAGATAATGACACCTTAAGTGACAAGTCAAGGAGACAGGAGTACTGGGAAGAAAATAGAGGCAGCCCAACCGTAGGCCATCCCAAAGTCGCCCTACGTGATTCTCCTCCTCCAGGGACCTCTGAACTGGGAATGCAGGGCACTTGGTAAATGGGACGTGATGAGGTTGAGCTGCCTTCAACCTTGGGACGTGGCCTCTGAATTTCTGAGCTGCTCTCCTGTCATCAGTTGTACTGTTTAGGTTAGATGACACATAGATAGCACCTTCCTGCCTGCTCAACTGTCAGCAACAGCCAAGAATGGAGTTTTCTGTCAGTGGGTGTGGTAGCTAGAGAAGGCCGAAGCACGAGTTTTACCTCCAATTCCAGGCCAGCCTGGGCGATAGAGTAAGACTCTGACTCAGCAAGAAAGAATGGAGTTTTCCTTTTCTGGAGGAAAGGCCAGGCCCAGGATGGGCTAATATCCCCAAAGGCCACCAAGCCCTTGGGAGAGAAGAGTTACTTTGGCTACCTCTGCCCCACCCGCTCCCAGCTTCCCCAAACTGAGTGCTCAAAGACTTGAGCCTAGAGGAGAAAACACAGGAGTTTTGTGTGGAAATGGAGCACAGAAAAGGAAAACATTAGTGGGGAACAGAAATGTCATCAAGTTCAGCAACCTCATTGTAACAGCTCCAGAAACAAGAACATCTATCAGACTCCAGCTCTGGACTCTCCCTCAGGTCCTGCCCTGTCCCCACTGACATTAGTTCTCAGCACCTCTGGTCAGACACTTGGTCCTTTTGGGCTGTTCCATTCTGCCTGTCACCCCTGCTGAGACAGGAGACTGGTGATGTAGTCCCCTGCTACATACAGTTGGCCCACCTGCCTCGAATCACAACCCATGACAGGAAGAAATCCCACAATCCTAAATGGGCAGTTCCCCACCCCATCCCCTCCCCTTCACCCACCCAAGGGAAAATGATGCAGACAGGTCCCTAGCATCCGTGTTTATTTTACATTATCTTCCAGTGGGACCTGGACACTGGGAAGAGCCGGGAATTAGGGCAGCAAGCATGTCTCCCTGTAAATCTATCTTCTGATAGGCCAGGGCAGTTGTATGCCTCAGTGGTAAGGCTGAGGGTATATGTGGAGATCCTACCCAGGGGCTCAGTACCCTCTGGGTAGGAAGCCTTGAGGCAAGGCCTCTCACTGGGCCTTGAAGGCTGAGAAGGTCTTCCCCACCTTGCATCCAGGCCCAGCTGGAGGCCAGAAGGCAAAGTGGTGCCAGGCAAGCCAGTGGGAAATGGGAGGAGGCCTTTGGTCTCCACCATGGAGGAGGCTGGTCCTTATTAGAGGAACCCCATGGGGGTGAATCAAGAGCCAGTGCCCATTAGGGGAAATGCTGGGTATGGGGGTTTGGGGGTCTGGTCTCAATAAGGCCTGGAGACAGTTTCCACATGAAAGCAGATGTATGTATTTGAGGGCCTGTGAAGAAGGCTGTCAAAGGAATGCCTGTGACTTGCGGGTGGGAATCAATCCAGGGGACTTCAAGGGGGCTTGGAGGGAAAGTTGCTGGGGTCTCTGCAGATGCTGGGAGCACGGGTCCTGGAGGAGGAGGATGTGGGGGGGCTCTCTCCCTCCCACAGTGCTACTGCTCCCCGCCCCATCCTCGCTGGCTCTACACTGCCATGGAGATCACTCACACCGGAGCTACATAATTTCCAGGGAACGTCCCAAATTTCTGAGTTCTCCGGGAGACACCTGAAAAAGAAAAGACATGTTGTGCAGGTTAGGACGCGCCCTCCGCTGACAGTACCTGGAACTGCAAGTGGGATTGGGTTCCCAGAGAAAGGACTTGATTTCCTCTCCTCATTCCTACCCCCTAGCGGTACAAGTAGAGCTGCACTTCTAAATCAACCAACCAAGACAACTTTGCACACAGCGTTACTCCATGTTTCTTTGAGAAAAGCAGGAATTGGGAAGAATCGCAGACCTTCTACGGGGAAGAACCTACTGATCTAGTAGAACGTGTTCATTTCAGAAACGGGCACTGGACTGCCTAGGGGTAGAGCTGGGATGGTAAGCCAGGCTTCCGGCTTGCTAAAACCTGGAGAAGAACATGGCCTGGGGAGAGGAAGCGAATGTTCTTGAAATGCTCTAGTACCAGGAAGGAAGTAGGCTCTTCATTTTCTTTCTTTCTAACTAATCTACACATAAGTGGCTACATGTGGCCATTGGATACTATACCAAACAGCACAGTTCCAAGCTATCCCCTATAGCATTGTCTTCTGCCATAGAAAGATCATTTTTCTTCTTGTCTATAGAAGTCTACAAAACTTCATTCACAGTATAAAAGAAATGCCAATGCAAAAGTGCATGAATAAAACAAGAAGTGAGGACCACTGACCTCCGTGGTGTGAGAGGCAAGACTGGCATTGAGCCACTGAGAGTCAGATTAGGAAAAGAAGACTATATCATCAAGGGTCTATTCCTATGACCACCTCTGCCCAGGCAGCGCTTCAATCTTTTGGGCCCCAAAGTCTGGATCGTTAGAAGTCAGGGCTTCTAGTCATTCACTTCTCTCCCTGATCTATCCTTTGGAGCCAAGAGTATAGAAGGCTTGCTCACTTTGGGGAGTCTGGTGGGTGGGTCATGACACCAGACAAGATCATCATGAGGCTTTAGGTCTCAGTCCTTGAAGTGCAATATCTTGGTCCCAATATCTTAGTGAAGGGCTGAGATTTTTTTTTGGGGGGGGGGGGTTGAGACAAGATTTCATTGTATGGCCCTGGCTGTCCTAGAACCCACTCTGTAGACCAGGCTGGCCTCAAACTCACAGAGAACCCGCCTGTCTCCACCTCTTGAGTGCTGGGATTAATGGTGTGCACCATCACTGCCAGGTTGGCTGAGATTTTGTATTGTTTCTCAAGTGGTGGGAGCAGGTGGGGGCAGGGCAGAGGACACCAGGATGTGAGACCTGCTTGAGAAAGCATTGTCTCACTGTACGCAAAGGGAAAGAGCAGGGGCCTGGGAGTCAGGAACCCTGTCCTAAGTGTGACTCTATCACTGAGCACACACTGTCTGGGCCTTCTTTGCATCTCCTCAGGACAGGAGGGAAAGCACTCTCAGTTCAGAAGGTAGGTGGGGGCGTTGGCTATGAATCTCTACTGATTCACCACTGCCAGTTAAATCCCCAGGGAGACCCTAAGATCCTTCTTTCTGGCCCCTCCACAGACCACATACCCACAAACCAGCCATCATCACATTTCTGCATGACATCCACACGGTCCCCCTCACGAAGTTCCAGCTCATCCTCATTCTGGGGCCTGTACTGGTACATGGCACGGTACCTGTGGAAAATGTCAGCATGGCAGCCAGAGGCCTTGGGCTCCTTCCCAGACCTGCTGGCAGCTCCACTAAGAACTGTCACTGCGGGAGCCCTCTCCCCACCACCTAAGCACCAGGAGACTAGCTCTGCCTAGGTGTTTCCCCAACCTATAGGTGAAGGAGAGTTGGACCCAGGATCAGTATTAGTATTGTCTGCCAACAACTCCCACCCAAGGCAAGCACCCTCAGCTGGTACTCACGGAGTCCAGTGTATCTCTGTGGTGCTTGAGGAGGTCCCCAAGTCTATGGGACAGCTGGTACCTTGAGGATTAGACAGGGCTGGTCCAGGGGTACTGAGACCCTGGGGGATTTATGGGAAGAAAAGAAGGCCATAAAGAGGAGGTGTGAGGGAGTGGTAGTAGACTTGCGTCCCACAGAGCCTAATGTTCAGTTTTCATGCCGTTTCATCAAACTCCCAGGCCCAGCAGTGTGGGATTTGGCCAGCTCACTTCATCAGCACTCTGTGGGTCCAGGCCCCAGGCAGGGTGAATGGATGGACCTCTGAGCACCGAGGAAGGACAAAACAGTTCCAAAGAGAAGCCAGGAGCAGGTGTACCTGCTCAGAGCGGCAAGCTGGGTGAACATATGGACCCAGGGCCAAGTGCACAATGAAGGGCTGCCAAACACCTTTGCTTAACCTACCCTGTTAACCTCCTACGGTGGGAACACTTAGCTCTAATACACAGGGAAACTCAAACCTGGACAGTGCAAGCTACTTGCCTGAGGGCCACACAGCAAGCAAATACCAGAGCCCCAATACCTAGCACTACGTTGCTAAAGATATACACTAAAAAAACTGGCACCTTGGAGGGTCAGGTCTAGCTTGTCACCACAGCTGGGCCAGCCCATGCCTCTCTGAGACAGAGGATGGAAGACTAAAACAATCTCAAGGGGGTTAGGGACAAAGCAAACTGGGGCAATGCTAGGTTCTGCCCAGTTTCCCACATCTCTGTCCAGTGGCTGTTCAGGAAGGATTACCAGTATGGACCAGTCAGAGGATAGAAAGGCAGTGTGAGAAGAAGGCCACCTTACCTGGGTTTGGGATCTGGACTCTTGGAGGGAGATGGGGAAGGGAGGAAAGACGGAGCGGCGAGGGGAGATCCGACCTCCCCAGTCAGTGGGGTCCACATGTGTTGAGGGGGAGCTGGAGGGACTGGCAGTTGTCAGGTGAGGGGATGCAGGGAGCTGAGGGCTGTCGTCGCAGACTCGGACCCGGGGCTCCCGGTTTATCTGCACATAGCTGGCAGGGAAGATGCCTTGGCGCCCGGTGCCTGTGATACGCCCCTCGTACCAGTGCTCATTCACCTTGCGGATCAGGCAGATGTGCTCCCCCTGAGGGGTCAGAGAGGAGCTCGCATCAGCAGGGGTTTGTCGGGCATCACACACCCACACACCCGAGGGCAGCTTACCCGGGCCATTTTATTCAGGCCTAACACTTTACATCCATGAGGGGATCAGGCTCAGAAAGGGTCAGCAGGTTATCCAAGGTCACGCAGCTGGATCAGGTCTTGCCCCTGGCAAAGCTCGTAACACCATCAATCCCCCACCACCAGTCACAGGGGAGATGGTGGCTGACTCCATAGGTAGAAACCCCAATGCCAAGTCTAAGCTATGTGGCCTTGGACAAGCGGTTCTGCCCCTCTGAGCTTGGTTTCCTTGTGAAGTGGGATAATCAACCACCATTGTTGCTATGAGACATAGAATCAACGGGGGCCTTATGAGTAGCACTGGCCAGGTCTCAGTGTGCCACCACAGCTCAGTCCTGCCCCTGACTCACATGCCCTGTGCCCCTTTCCCAGGGCAGAAGACATTCTCAGGACAAGTTCGTGGAGGTTGGTGCAGTACTGCCACCAAGCGAACAGGCTACTCTCAGGAGGACCTCCCCACCCCCGAAGGCCCTCCTCTCTTTCCCACCCCACCTCATTCCCTGCCTGTCTCTGGGGCCAGCTCTTTTTTTTTTTTTTTTTTTTTTTTTAAGTTTTTCAAAACAGGGTTTCCCTGTGTATCCTTGACAGTCCTGGACTCACTTTGTAGACCAGCCTGGCCTTGAACTCACAGAGATCCACCTGCCTCTGCCTCCTGAGTGGCTAGCTCTTTCCTTAGAGGTGTAGGGTCACCTGTGGCCTTTGCCCCCAAATTCAACCAAGGGAAGGCCACTTCCTCATCTCACAGAAACTTTCCAAACATTCTTTGCCATAATGTAGCGCAAGACATTTAGGTCAGTGACATCCCAGAAGCCACACACACTTGGATGTGCACACACATAAGGGCCTAATGTTTGATACAGTATCCTTCACACCAAAATTTCTTTCTGTTCTTTTAAAAATGTAGGTTATGGTCCTCATGGCCCACCAACCAGATGATTAAAGACACAATGTTAGGGTCAGGCATGATGGCTCATACCTGTCATCCTAGTATTTGGGCTGCTGAGGCAATCTGCCTCGGTGACCATAGTGAGTTCCAGGCTATCTTAGCCTACACAGTGAGTTCTAGGCCAACCTAGAGTTGGATGGCAGAACGAGACACTGTTCATAACATTCTTTCAAAAATGGAATAAATCGGCCAAGCCATGGCACAGGCCTGCAGTCTCAGCTACTCGGGAGGCTAAGGCAAGACTATAAAAAGTTCAAGGCCTAGCCGGGCGGTGGTGGCGCACGCCTTTAATACCAGCACTTGGGAGGCAGAGGCAGGCGGATCCTGCGAGTTTGAGGCCAGGCTGGTCTACAAAGTGAGTCCAGGACAGCCAGAGCTGTTAAACAGAGAAACCCTGTCTTGAAAAACCAAAAAAAAAAAAAAAAGTTCAAGGCCTGAGGCCTGAGATGCTCAGTGGTTAAGAGTTCTGCAGAGGACTGGGATTCCATTCCCAGCACCCATATAGTGGCTCACAACCATCTGTTATTCCTGTTTCAGGGGTCTGATGTTCACTTCTGGCTTCCATGGGCACTGCCCACATGTGGTACACACATACATGCAATTCAAGGCCAGCCAGGGCTATAGAATGAGTCCAAGGCCAAGTTGGGCTATAGAGTGAGTTCAAGGACAGCCTGGGCAACTTAGTAAGACCCTGTCTCAAAATTAAAAGTAAAATGAGGGTTGTAATAGAGCATTTGTCTTGTGTGGACAGGGTCCCTTGATTCAGTCACTAGTACTGGGGTTAAAAAAAAAAATCAAGAGTAACCTACTTCAAGAGACTGAAAAAAAAAACCGTAAAATTCTGAATACAGTTGATATTTTTATAATTTTTCATTTCTTTCTGCAGGATCCCCTTTGTCTTCTCCTGCCCCATTCTACCATGCCCTGCCTGGCCTCACCTTCCGGAAGGACAGCTCCACCTCCAGGTCCCCCTTGAAAGTATACTGGGCTACAGCATCTCCATACTCCAGCACCTGGTATGTGGGCGGCTTGATGGGCTTGGGAATCTCATCTGCAGGCAGAACCTGCAGGGAAGGGGTGAGAAAAGTTTAGATCAGATACCAATGGGATACACACCTACACTTCCGGAAGAGGGAGCAACGCAGAGGGCGACAGGGAAAAGGGCACCGGGTCAGATGCCACATCCAGATACTGACTAGACACAGTGTTGGAGTGGCATTGTGAGGACAGGCAGACTCTGTGAGATGGGTCATCCAAGAAGGCTTGCTGGAGGAAGACTTTTCAGTGGATTGATGTGTAGTGGTACAGGCAGAGCAGGATGATGAATGAAAAGACAGAAGCCAGTCCAACTGGACCATAGATGCAAATAAAGGTGAAACAGTGTGGTGGTTTGAATAAGAATGGTCCCCAGAGAGTCATATATTTGAGGGTTTTAGTCACCATGGAGTGGCACTATTTGAAGGATTAGAAGGAGTAGGAGGTGTGGCTTTGTTGGAGGAAGTGTATCTCTGGGGGTGGGCTTTGAGGTTTTTAGAAGCTCAAGCCAGGCCTAGTGATTAATATTATTCCCCCCACCCCCCGCCTGTAGATCAGGATGTAGCTCTCAGCTACTGCTCCAGTGCCATTTGTGCCACCATGCTCCCTGCCATGATGATAATGAAAAAAGATCCTGAAACTGTAAGCAAGCCCTCAATTAAATGCTTTCTTTCATGAAAATTGCCTTGGCCATGGTGTCTCTTCACAGCAATAGAACAGTGACTAAGACATACAGTCTAGAAGTCTTGGTCAGATTCATTTTCTCTGCTCAGTAAAGAATCAAAAGGCAGGACAAATCTTGAGCACAACAGGTAGCAGCATATAGAATCAGCAGGTGGAAAGGGTGTCTGTCAGGGCTGAGGAAGCATACACTTGCAGCAGACACACATAGAAAAAGACCCTCTGCAAGGGAAGCTGAAAAATCCAGTCTCTTCTGTGGCTGTGATGTTTTTAACCACCTGAAGGCTCTTCCCCTGATCAGTTTGAAGAAAGCTAAAATGAATGATTGGCCCACAACTATCGTGTAACAAGTCCAGTCCTTGAACTTGTTGAGCCAGTCCATCAGCAGGGGGCCTGCTAGTGAGAGACAAAGGCTTACAAGGCCTTTGTTTGAACCTGTCAGGCTTTTGTCACAAGTTAGGAGGGTGAAGAAGAAGCCAGCCATCTTGGAAATTCACCATCTTTGTTACCTTACTATGGCCCTTATCCCTCTGCCTACCAGGGAGTCTGTCTAACTCCTAATCACTCAAAGGTTCTGAGCTGCAGAGTAACTTGCTCTAAAACTGAGAATTAATTAATTTATTATTAGATTTGTTTTCTCAAAACAGGGTCTCACTATATAGTTCTGGATGTTCTGGAACTCACTCTGTAGACCAGGCTGGCCTCAAACT
The DNA here is from genome assembly GCA_907164525.1 of Lophiomys imhausi. Lineage (NCBI taxonomy): Eukaryota > Metazoa > Chordata > Mammalia > Rodentia > Muridae > Lophiomys > Lophiomys imhausi. Next base: position 188,371 of record CAJQZJ010032201.1, on the reverse strand, counting down.
CACAGAGATCCGCCTGTCTCTGCCTCCCGAGTCCTGGGATTAAAGGCGTGAGCCACTAGGCCTGGCTCAATCTATCCCATCTTTATTACTGCCGAGAGCCAAGTGGCCCTTGGATCAAGTATCTTGGTCCCTCCTCCCCTTTGGACCCACTAGGGATCTGAATCCCCATATGTTCTTGGTTGACCCTATTCATAAAAATCAATAAGCTAATTGACCATTTCATACTAAGCTGTAGATGACTATAGATACTTTGAAAACAGGGAATTGAATGTATGGGTGGACAGAATCTGTAATGCCTGTTAAATCAAGAGCCTGAGTTACAACAGCATACCCAGTTATTAATGGGAATCACAAAGGAAATGAGAAAATGGTTTAAGTTAGACAATAGCAACAAATAACAATAAGAACAGTAACCATCATCATCATCATCACCATCATCATCACAATTTGGTCAGGCCTGGTGGCACATTCCTTTGATTCCAAGCACTTGGGATGTAGAAGCAGGCAGATCTCTGTGAGTTCAAGACTAACCTGGTCTACATCCAGGGCTACACAATAAGATTCCCATCTCAAAACAAAACAAAAAAAACCTGTTTTTATTTTATGTGTTTATTTATTTATTTATTTATTTATTTATTTATTTATTTATTTATATTTGTGGGATGCAGCTAAAACAGTGCTTACAGGGAAACTTACAGTATCAAATATTATTATAATCAATCATCTAAACTGGCAGGAGGCAGGAGGATCACCATAAATTTGAGGTCAGTTAGGGCTACACAGTGAGTTGTAGGCCAGTCTGGGAGCCACTCTTATCAAAGGAAAGAGAAAAAAAAGAAAGAAAAAGGAAAGGCTAAACTTTTACTCTGACAAACCAAACAAAAAGAAAAAAAAAAGAAAGAATAAAGGCAAAACTGAAAAAAAAAACCAATAGAGAAAAATTGATGAAATCAAAAGTGAGCAACCTGGGTGTGGTAGTGCACGCCTTTAATCCCAGCACTCAGGAGGCAGAAGCAGGTGGATCTCTGTGAGTTTGAGGCCAGCCTGGTCTACAAAGCCAGTTCCAGGACAGCTAGGGCTGTTACACAGAGAAACTCTGTCTCGAAAAACCAAAAGAAGAAGAAGAAGAAGAAGAAAGGTAAGCTATTTGAAACGACTGAGGGAATAAATCTGTAGCCAGAATAAAAGAATGCACAACTGCAATACCAGGAATTGAGAGGACAATCATTAAAGTACTAACATTAGAGAAAGAATGTGCCGGGTGTGGTGGCGCACACCTTTAATTCCCAGCACTCAGGAGACAGAGGCACTTGGATCTCTGGGAGGCCAGCCTGGTCTACAGAGTGAGTACAGGACAGCCAAGGCTTGTGACACAGAAAAACCCTAACTAGGAGTGGGGGGAAGAAAAGAAAGAAAGAAGGAAGGAAGGAGGGAGGAAGGAAGGAAGGAACAAAGGAGGAAGGAGGGAGGAAGAAAGGAGGGAGGAAGGAAGGAAGGAAGGAAGGAAGGAAGGAAGGAAGGAAGTTGCCAGGGAGGTGGCTCAATGAGGGTAGAAGCCTGATGGCCTGAGTTTAGACCCCCAGAGGCCCCTGGCTGTCCTGGACTCGCTTTGTAGACCAGGCTAGCCTTAAACTCACGGAGATCCGCCTGCCTCTGCCTCCCCAGTGCTGAGATTACAGGCATGTGCCATCACGTTTGGCAAGAATAAATATTTTTAAAATACTAAGAGAATATTATGAACAACTTTGTCAGAGGCTTAGTTTGCTGCAACTTAAGACACAGATACTAGGTGATGGAAGGATGGCTCAGCTCAGTGGTTAAGAGCACTGGCTGCTCTTCCAGCAGACCTGGGTTCAGTTGCCAGCACCCACATGGCAGCTCACAACTGCCTGTAACTCCAGTTCCAGGGCCTCTAACACCCTGACACAGACATGCAAGCAGGAAAAACACCAATGGACCTAAAATAAAAATAAGATACATATACTAAAAATAACCTCTGGTCTCAGCCTGCATTTAGACATGATTCTTTCAATTAGCACAGACCTCAGGCAGTGTAAGGAACAAAGAGGTAACACACGTGAAAGAAGTGACTTTTTTTTTTTTTTTTTTGGTTTTTCGAGACAGGGTTTCTATGTTTAACAGCTCTGGCTGTCCTGGACTCGCTTTGTAGACCAGGCTGGCCTCGAACTCGCAAAGATCCGCCTGCCTCTGCCTCCCAAGTGCTGGGATTAAAGGCGTGCGCCACCACTGCCCGGCTAGAAGTGACTTTTTTTGTTTTTGTTTTTTGAGACAGGGTTTCTCTGTCCTGGACTCACTTTGTAGACCAGGCTGGCCTTGAATTTACAGACATCCACCTGTGTCTGCCTCCCGAGTGCTGGGATTAAAGGCGTGCGCCACCACGCCCTGCATCAAGTGACTCGTTTACAGGTGAACTGCCACACAGTTCACATTCTGGTTAGTGGAGATCAGGACAGAAATACAGGGTCTGATAGGTAAAATCTGGGGCCTTAATGGGATGGTGGCTTCTGGACAAGGGGCTCTTCTTCCCTTGGGCTGGGAGACACACTGAACCCTGGACCAGGTGATGTGTAGACCAAAGACATTCAAGAGCGATATCCCAGACCCCTCAAAGTTTTGCAAGAAACCCGAAGTCTACCGTTTAAGACTCTCCCAACCCATGGGACCTCCCAGTAGGCTTGCTCCATCTCTCCCACTCACCTCCACATAATTAGTTGGGAAGATGCCCAGTCGGCCATGGTGTTCCCCCTCCAGCCAGTTCTTGTCCACTTCTTTATGGATGTAGACAATGTCACCCTTCTGTAGAGTCAGCTCCCTGCAGGTGAAAGTAGTGTACAGCACCTGGACTCTTCTGCCCTGTGTACCACCTCCTGCTCCAGCTTTCTGCCCGCTGAAGTCCTTCCCTATCCCTCACACTGCACACTGCCCAGGGTGGAGGGGGAAGGGCTAAAGAAGGCCACTTACTTGGGAGACTGTGCCTGGAAGTCAAACTTGAGACGGGCAGCCTTCCTCTGAGAAGGGAGAGAAGGCAGAGTGGGTTACTTCAGCCAGACAGGGACCTGCCCAGACAACTCTCTGACCCCTGACCCTGGGGACCGTCTTACCTTCTTCTCCTCCTTCCGTGCAGGGCTGCTACCCCTTTCAGAGGCACTAGGCTCTGTGGAGAAGCACCACCTCAGCTTGGGGAGGTCATGTCTGGGGGGGATCGGGTTGGGATGGGTTATGCTCCCCCCAACCCAGTTCAGGCACAGGGAAGCAAGGGGCTCTGTGACCTTCCCGGCCCCAACCCTCCCTTTCCAGGGGGTATCACATAGCTGTAAAAGAACTTCCAGAACCAGAAGAAGGCCATTCACTGCCAGCATAAACAGGATTTGTCTTACCTCGGGCTGAGGAAGGGTAGACAAAATCTCTACGTCCCAGAAAGGGGCTTCCTCCTCCATCTGCCATTCTGTGGGGGCTCAGGGGTCGGGAGGAACCGAAGTGAGGTGCATGTGGGGAGTTCGGCCTCCAGGCTGAGAACGAACTGCTGGGACTGAGGCAAAATGAGTTACCTGTCTGGAACTTTACACGTCCCTCAGGACTCGTCGTCGTCATACCTTACTGACCTCCCAGGCCCTTCTGCTACCCGGCCCCCACCCCAACATCCAGTCCCCTCCCAAGGCGTCTTTCCAGGTCCGGGGCTCTCAACAGGATGTCCTACTTCCCGTGCAGCAGGGGGCCGGGAAGGGTGAGGCCTAGGGTTAGGAGAGGCGGAGGCCACCCAAGGAAATGCGGAAAGTGTCGGGGCGCGGGTCCCACCACCCGCTGCCGCCACCACCACCAGCGTCCTGGGCTTAGGTCAGGTGGCCCTCAGAGGGCAGACAAGCCCCTGCAAGAGGTGTGGTTGGGATGTCCCTAAGCCACTTTTTCGATCTTCAGGCCCCTCCTCTAGGGTTCGCCCGTCCCCTATTGTGGGCAGGGCCATCACCCCCCCCCCTCCCCGGCCGTGCCACGTCCCCTCCCCCGGGAACAGACCCTCGGCTCCTGCAGAGTCTCTACCACTCACCAAGATGAGGGCTGCTTCTCCAGGACGGGCTGCTCAGGGGACCGTCGTGGAGCCTGAGAGTTCTGTGTGGGGACACCGGACGTGATCAGAGCCTAGGATCCCGGGGCCAGGGCAGCCGAGGCCAGTGCCGCCACCTCCTCCGGAAAAGTTCTCAGCTTCGGAGGGAAAGAGGCCGGAGAGGGGCGGGGTCCTAGAGGCTGCCGCGAGCCTTCGTGCAGGGAGGAGGCGTGGGGGAGGAGGCCGGCCTGGGAAGCCTGGGCCGGGTCGGGTCCGAGGTGTCCCTGGGACTGCGACTGGGGGCGGGGCCTGGCAGGGTGGGGGGGGCCCTAGACCCAACAGACTGAATCAGAGTAGGCCAGGAAGGGTTCGTGTTGGTAAGGTAACTTAGAAAGTTAAGTCAACACCCAGTGTTTTGTAGATCGGACAAGGCTGAAATCTGCCCAAAGTCTCTTGTTTCTAGGTCTACCTGCTTCCCTCTGTCCCCTGCTGCTGTGGCTAAAGCTTTCTCTCTAGAACACCCGCTGAAGGCTTAGTACCTTGGGGGATGGCAGGCGGGTCTCAATGGCCCGTAGGTCCTTGTCCAGCTCTGCGCTCAGCTTGGCCAATTCTCTCTCTAGCAGGACCTAGGGAATAAGATCCTCTTGGGAAGTGAATTGTATTGATGGCTTGTCAGTGGTCAGAAGTTAGAGGCTGGTCAGGGGCAGGCCTCAGGGAGGGGACCAGGTTAGGTTTCAATGCCTGCGGGCATGCTTCAAGGGTAGAGGGAAGGTGTCATGCCATGCCCTGTCCCTTGTCCTCAACCCAGGACTCCAGGGTGTCAAGTGTGCCTTAGTCTTTCCAGGCTTTTTTAATTTGGGGGAAAAGGGTATGGGGGTGAGGAGTATGTTTTGTTTAAGAACCCGAGAGCCTGCCAAATTCCTTTCTATTGGTTTCTGTGGCCTTCGATGACCTGGCTTCACTACACCCACCCATCACATAGCTGAATTTGCTTACACTTTTTGCTAGGGAGGCTTGCTCTCTGCCTGGCAGAACTCAGCTCCATTTTGTGAGTACCTTTGATAACCACAGTCCACATTGACTAATCTTTTCCTGGTCTCTTTATATTTTTTTTTCTGTGTATGTTTACTAATCATCTACTGCATTCAGGCGCTGTTCTTGGTGCTAGGGCAAGTTGGAACCTCAGATCTATAGCCTTTATCCATGGCTACTAAGACCACATTACCCTGAGTCACCCTGGTTCACTGCTGATACTGGCAGTCTTTCTCCTATTCAGTCCAGAAGCACTCACCTCAATGGGCTGTGTAGGCTTCTCAACAGGGTCATCTACCAGTGGTTTCTTAGGCTGCAGTGGGTGGGGGGAGGATAACATCAAAGGGGATGAACTCACTTGGAACGGGCTCCAACTGAGGGGTGTGTCCAGTCCTAGAGGACTCTCCCTATACTCTTACCTTGTGCCCAGTTTCTAGTTCTTGCAGAAACTGGTTCCAGGACTCTTCTGTCCAGACATTCTCTACTTTCTCTTGACATCTGGGCACCTGCATGGATGTGGGTGGCCATCAGCTTGGGTGGAAGGACACTCGGGTCAGATCTAGAGTCTAAAGGCAGGCCCTGTCTTCCCTGATTGCCTACGAGTCACTTCTTGAGTATGCAAACTGAAATCAGGGAATTATCTGCTCTGTGTTGGCATTTAGGTGTGGCCAGGGAACGCATAGCTGGGGATGATGTTGGGGAACAGAATGTCTACCTGATTTGGGGGATGAGGCCCCGAAGAAGATGGCCCAAGATTATAGTTTAAGGTGTTTCTAGATGTCTCTTCAGAGTGGTTCCAGTTTCTTCTGAAGAAAGAGAAAATACCACTTCAACTTCCCTTTAAAAAACTTAGGCATAGGTGAGAATGTAACCAAAGGAGAAGGGGCTGCACCCCTTCCTCTGCCACTGTCCCCATTCCCATGGAGGAATCTACCTGCCCCAGTACTGTGGAAGTATTATCACAGAGCAAACAGTATGAGTTCCAGGTTTAAATTCAGCCTCATCACCTAGGATCTATGTGACCCAGTAGCTAGAGCAAGCTGTATGGAACCTTGGGCTCAACACTAGTAAAATGGGAGTGACTTGCAAGGGAACGTGTGGTAGGTGTCCTACAGAAGGCCTATCTAGACATTGCTCCATGGGTGGCCAGGATCTCTCTTGTGGCCTTGGGCAAAAGTATCCTGCATTAGTGTTTGGTGTGGTGTATACTCGTACAGCTGGCTTTCAGGCTGCTAGAGTGGTCTTATAAATCATGGCCCAGGATGTAAAATTACACATAATTCCAAGGAAAACCAGGGAGCATCTCTTCCCAGGAGACCTGGGAAAGTTGTTTTGGGTCCCCAAGCCTCAGGTTCATAGGGCTTGGGTCCAGTGATAAAACTTGTGTGGCCAACCTCAGTCACTGAGGTGTCCTGTCCACCTTAGCTTTCCTCTGGGGTTTCTTTCCTGGTTGGCTTTCACACTCCAGGCTCTGGTTTTAGACTGAAAGCTACCCATGGAACAACTGAATAGAGCTTATCAAATGATGGCATGTCTGACCACAGGGCGAGGATTCGTTGCCTGTAATTACCACTCTGTTCTCATTTCGATAATAAAAAGGTGATCATGAGAATGGAATGTGCTGTTTGCATACACTTGCTCGCTCAATCCTCACAATCGCCCCCATCATCCCCACTTACTGACACTGAAGCTCAAGGTCGAATGACTTCAATCTGGACCTCTTGTCACTACCTCACTGATGACAAAGGCCACAGGTCAGCAATGGCTATGCTACTGAACTGAATTCTATCCCACAGAGGCACACATAGCTGGTGAACTTAACTACAGAGCAGAGTTTCAGGTCCCCAAGGAGCAGAGCGCTGGAGGGGGGAGGAATTTCTTCCTTTCCTTCTCTGGAGGGCATGCGTGAGCCATGGTCTGGCAGAAACCTGGGCTCACCCATGCTATAGGTTTTCTCTCAGTCTTTAAAGTGGAAGGACCACATGTCCAAGCTGCCCTTAACAGCTTGCATCCCGGGTGCCCTGGACACACATCACTCATGGTCTCTGAGGCACAACAGTAGGTCTGTTCCTGGCTATCTTTGACCCTTGTGAATTGGAATATCTGAAGTGCTGGAGACCCTCTCTCTGAGCCCCTGTAGAACCCTTTCCTGTCTGCTCCCAGGTTCTGCCATCTTTGGCCACAAGGGGACACTAGTCTCTACATTGCCTTGCCCACAGCTCACCTGCTAGAAGTCACCGCTGTACCAGGCCTGGAAGCAGGTCTTGGCTGGGGCCCTGGATGCCTGGCTTCTGCAGAAGAAGCATGTGAGGAAACCACTGGAGGTGAAAGAAGACAGACAAAGACTAAGGTTGAGTAGTTATTTAAGGATGTGGTGCCCACCTCATCCTACCACTTGGGTGACATGCTCACAGAGACAGTCATGGGCTTCCAGCTAGTACATGGGCTTTGTACCAAGAGCTTTATGATACAAACTCTTCAAAACAGCTTTGGGGCAGGGGGTTTCCCCATTTTACATATAAGAAAAGAGAGGCCCAGGGAAATCTATCTGGTCAGCAGATTTCATAACAAGGGCTGTCTGGATGGTGAAGGTAGTCTTAGTCATCTCCTACCAGGGGATTTAGTATTCGCGGAGATGGCCCTTAAAATCTTCTTGTGTGGAATCACACACACTACCCGGGAAGCCCCAAGCACAGGCCACAAGTCTCCTGACTCAGACCAGTGAACCCAACCCCTCACCTTTGGGCGGGTCTTCCAAGGTCCAGTTCAGCTGCAGGTCTGGGGAACAGAAAGGACCAGGTCACCAATGGAACACAGAGTGAGGACAGAGTGCTCCAGGAGCCTGCCTAGCCTTTCCCAGCCTCTCTTCTGCCTGGAGCAAGGCCTGAGGGCTGAGTCAGGGCCTGAAGAATGTCCTGAGGGAGGGAAGGAATTAGGAGGGCAGCCCTTCGGAGGGCTTGAAATGCCTGCCTCTGGCAGACTTTAGGCCTGGGAGAGCCAAGTGGGTGGCAACTACACCCTCTAGGTCCTCCTGATTATTCCCACACACACCCTCTCCTGACCTCTGTAGGTTTGTCCTGGCCATGCCAGCTTGGAAAAGCTGTGCTTCCTCTGTCCCCCCCCCCCCCCCCCCCCTCCTTCCCCCCCCCCCCCCCCTCCCCTTCCCCTTTTTGGTTTTTTCTTTCCCCTCCCCCTTGGAAAACCTTTCTTCCCCCTTCCCCCCCCCCCCCCCCAAGCTGTGCTTCCTCTCTCCTCTTCTCTCCTCTTTCTTTCTCTTTCCTTTTTCCAACCGCACCTTCTTCTAAAATGCCTTCCCTCACTTTGCCCAGACCCATACTTCCCAGTGTTCAGGACTTCTCGGGTTGGGGTGAGGGAGGTGCCTGATAAAATACCTTTCTCAGGAGCCTGCCTTCACCTCCTTCTGCTGCTGGGGTATCTGCTTTTCCTCATAGCAGCCATAGCACCATAACTCCAGCCCTCGCTCCTCTTTCCTAGCAGCCCCGATGCCCTGACCGCTCTGACCAAGGACTCAGGACCTCCATGGCACCCAGCCTTATGGTCAGCTCCCATGCCATCTAGCTTGACTCAGTGGCAACATTTGTCATAGCTCTTCCTTCTGAAGCGCCTTTCTCTCAGCTGGCTGCAGGGAGGCTATTGGGCTCTCCTCCTCTCTCTGGAGGCACCTTCAGTGTCTAGATTGCTTTCCTCTCATCAGTGGGGATCCTCAGAACCCACATGCCCAGGGTGCTCAGAGACTGTCTCTCCATTTCCCTGTGTAATCTTGCTTACTCTTAAGGCTTTTCAAAATTCAGCCTTGTTGTCAAAGGGTCCACATCCACAGATTCAACCAGGCCTCCTTTGAAAATGCAAATCACATCTGTGCTGCACATGTACAAAGACTATTGTCATTGCTCCCTAAACAACACAGTATAATGTATGTATAGCTACGACTACAGCATTTACTTTGTATTGAACATAAGTAATCTAGAGACAATGTAAGGTCTATGAGAGGATGTATGGAGGTATATGCAAATATGACTACTTATATCTAAATTTCTTGTTTTTTAAATTTACTTTTTATTTTATATGTATATATGTCTATGAACCAACCATATGTGTGTCTGGTTGCCCATGGAGGCCAAAAGAGGCTCCCAGATCCCCTGGAACTAGAACAGAGAGTTGTAAGCTACTATGTCATTTCTTGTGTGTGTGTGTGTTTGGATGGATGCCACAGCATGTGTGTGAGGGTCAGAGGGTAACTTGCAAATATTGGTTCTCTTCTTCCCTCATGTGGATTTTGAAGATTGTCAGGCCTAGAAGCCTTTACCCACTGAGTCATCATACCAACCCATTTTTAGTTTTTCTTTGAGATTGGACCTCACACCATAGCCTAGGTTGGCCTAGAACTCATGGCAAGCTTCCTTTCCTGCCTCCACTTCCTGAGCAAGCTACCATGGAGCCCTATACCCACAGCTTTAGATATGGCACTTCATAAAAGGGACTTATTCTTCCAGGGAACCAATCTCCTTTGGATGCTGAAGGATAAGGATGGTGCTCTCTAGTTCCACAATTCTAGTTTATGGCCAAGCCAAGGCTATAACTTAAATTTTCCCAGGACTGGAAATCATCAACTTTCTTGAGAGTCCCAGGTATTTCCATGTGCAGCTTAGACCTTGCCCCTGAACTAGCCATGGACATTCCTCTGCCTTCCACACTTGGGTGTGACATGTCTTGAAAACCTAAAGCCTCTCTCTCTCTTTTTTTTTTTGTTTTTCAAGACAGGGTTTCTCTGTGTAGCCCTGGCTGTCCTGGACTCACTTTGTAGACCAAGCTGGCCTCCAACTCACAAAGATCCATCCGCCTGCCTCTCTCTGCCTTCCCAAGTGCTGGGATTAAAGGCGTGCGCCACCAACGCCCGGCGGTTTTGTTTTGTTTTTTAACAAAGATTCATTATGTAGCTCTGGCTGTCCTGGAACTCACTGTGTAGACTAGGCTGGCCTCCAACTCACAGAGATTCTCCTGCCTCTCTCTGTCTTTCAAGTGCTGGGACTAAAGGTGTACACCACTACACCAGGCCCCAAATGCCTCTTAAACTGCCTCTGCAGTCTTCCGTGTCTCTAGGCAACACCAAAGCCAAGCATATTCTTGTGACCCCTGAGGCAGGAAGACTTCGAGTTTTAGTCCAGCCTCAGCTACATGAAGAGCTCAAGGCCATCCTGGAATACAGGAGACCCTGTATGAAAAACAAAAACAGAACAACAGCTTCATCCTTCAACTTACTCAGGTTTAAATTCACTTTTGATGCTGTTCTCTCTCTTTTTTTTAAAGATTTATTTGTTTATTTATGTTTATTTATTTTATGTATGAGTGCTCTATCTGCATGTACACCTGCAGCCAGAAGAGGGCATCAAATCACATTATGGATGGTTGTGAGCCACCATGTGGTTGCTGGGAATTGAACTCAGGACCTTTGGAAGAGCAGCTAGTGCTCTTAACTGCTGAACCATCTCTACAGCCCCTTGATGCTGTTCTTTCATGCCACGTCCACTCATTAGCAAATTCCAATGACTGCACTTGGAATATCCCTGGAATCCCAGCCCAACCCACTCCATCCTATCCCACCCCATCCTACCCCACCCCACCCCACTCCACCCAATCCCAGTCCACTCCACCCCACCCCACCCCACTCCATCCCATTCCACCCTATCCCACCCCATCCCACTTCCCCAGAGTGGGTAACTGCAAGGTGTAGACTGGATAAGAGCAGAGCTTCCATGGTGGCCTCCCCTGTCCCACAGCCTTGCCAATCAGGGGAATTGATGCCTCTATTTCCACCATCATTTCTGTGTCTGGCAGTGTGGGAGATCCCTTCCAACCCTCACTGTTAGAACTCTTCACCCTCCTGGTTATATCTGCTCAAGGGTTCCAGGTTTCTTGTCTAGTAAAGCCAAAGTCCTCTTAGGGACCCCCAAAACCTCACAAGACCTCACCCTATGACCTCTCTTATTGCATCTCCTACCCAGAATGCCCTCTCACTCCAGAATGGGCCAGCTGTGCTTTTCCTTCTGGGTCTTTGGAGGATCCTCTGCTGGGACAGTCCTCTCTACCCTTTCTGAGCTTAGCTCAAGGGCCTCTTCACAGGGTCCTTCTTTGCCTGTTGTAGGTGAGGTCCCAGCCTAGCTGCCTGCACTGGTCACTACCCAGTTTTCTCTAGTTTTATTCCAGGCTTTCTGCACTCTTTTTACTGTACATCTTCCTCGAACAGTGCTCAGCACACAGTAAGTCCTTAGAAACAGACAGGCAAAGGCTGACTCAATGCACATTTGGCCTGGAGAGAGCTCATATGGCTTCTAGAAGACACCCACCGTGGGTGGCACTGCAGCCTAACCAGAAGCCCAGAGGGATCTCAGGAAGCCCCCCGAGGACATTGGGACATTTCAGCCTGTCACTGTCCACCCAACAATGCTCTGGAGCTGCTGTTGGCCTCAAGCATTAGTAGAACAGATAAACTCTCTCCCTCCCTCCCTTCCTCCCTCCCCCCTTTTCTTTATCATTTCTTTCCTTTCTTCCCTCTTTCTTTTTTAGATTTTTTTTTTTTTTTTTTTTTGGAGAGAGTCTCACTTTGTAACAGGCTGGCCTCACATTTGTGATCCCCTGCCTCTGGCCTCCTGAGTGCTGGGGTTACAGGCAGCAACTTTTTTTTTTTTTTTTTTTTTGTCCTGCTTTAGTGACCACTCACCTTAAAGCTTGGAAAGAGGGATCAGAAGAATCTCATAAGCAAAGAAATCCCCCTTTCTTTTTTTTTTTTTTGGTTTTTCGAGACAGGGTTTCTCTGAATATCTCTGGCTGTCCTGGACTCGCTTTGTAGACCAGGCTGGCCTCGAACTCACAAAGATCCTCTTGCCTCTGCCTCCCAAGTGCTGGGATTAAAGGCGTGCGCCACCACCGCCCAGCTTAGAAATCCCCCTTTCTATCCCTCCCACAAGTTCCAGATTGTTGGGAGTCTATTGGACCCTTGGAGGGTGTCTAACCTGGGATTTTCCGGTGAATTTGCTGGAACATTCTCCGATACCAGTCTCTGGGGCTGTCAACACTCTGAGATCAGAAAATTAAAATCAGGTCTCCTTGCTCACCCACCCTTCTCCCTGTTCACCCATCCTTCCCAACGACAAGCCACAAGAGTTTCAACTTTGGGCGCCTTGAAATCCCTATAGATGGCTGGGGTCTGGGGAATGTCTCTGGTGGTGGTGGTGGTGGTGGTGGTGGTGCGTGCCTGAATGCGTACAGGCACATACCCCCGTGTAGGAACCTGTGGGACCAGAGTCTATTGCTCTCTGCCATGGGTTTTGTTTTTCTCTTTCATTTATTATTGAGGGCGGGATGTGGACATGTCACACACATATGTGGAGGCCAAAGGACAATTTACAGGAATAGGCTCTCCCCTGCTACCATGTGGATTCTGGGAATCAAACTCAGGTCATCAGGAACGACAGCAACTGCCTTTATCCACTTGAACCACTTCACCAGCCTTCTACCTAATTGATCTTTTTTAAAAGATGTTTTCTACATGTGTGAGTGTTTTTGCTTGCATCCACAGAGGTCAGAAAAGAGTGCTGGATCCCCTGGAACAAGACTTATGGGCAGCTGTGAGCTGCCGTGTGGGTGCTGGGGATCAAGCCTGATCCTCTGCGAGAACATGTGCTCTTTACCACAGAGCCATCTCTTCAGCCTCTTATTTTTATTTTATTTTATTTTTGAGCCAATGTTCCACTAGGCAGCTTTTGGCTGGCCTTGAACTCACAGAGACCCTCCTGTCTCTGCCTCCTGAGTGCTGGGATTAAAGGTACCACCACTCCTCAAAAAGTAAGATTGTGTTTTGAGGCAGGGCCTCTCACTGAACCTGGAGCTCATTGTCTCCCCTAGACTGGCTAGCCAGGAAGCCACTGGAATCTGCCTGTCACCCTACTGGCAGCTTTGGGATCGGAGACATGTATCACAGCCCCCAGCTTTAATGTAGATATGCAGTAAGTACTTTACCCACAGAACCTCCTCCCTAGCTCCTCTTGTGGCACTTTCATGTGGCACGTTATGTCTAAATTACATACATGGAAGAACTCTCTTCAGCGTATACGATGACAACCCTCCATTGTGAGCTGTAGAATGGCTTAATTTTCCCTTGTGTTTTTACCTCTCTGTATGTGTGTGAGCAAACACAGCACACGCACGAGTGCATGTTTGTGTAGGTATAGGTGTGGTTGTATGTGTATGTGCAGGCACGCACATATGGAGGCCAGAGGTCAGCTTCAGGTATTACCCCTCAGGCACTGTCCACTTGTTTACTTTATATTTTATTTTATTTTTTTAGACAGGGGTTCTTTGTGCAGCTCTGGCTGGAACTCACTCTGTAGACCAGGCTGGTCTCGAACTGAGAGATCCACCTGCCTCTGCCTCCCATGTGCTGGGATTATAAGCATGTGTTACCATGCCCACCTTTTCTTTCTTTCTTTCTGTCTTTTCTCTCTCTCTTTCTTTCTTTCTTTCTTTCTTTTTTAAATGTAAGTTCCAAGGACTAGAACTCAGGTCCCCATGTTTGTATGACAAGCGTTTTACTGACTAAGCTGTCTCCTCAGCCTTGTGTCTATATTCTTGATGTTTCTGCAATGAACGTTTTTCTACATGAGGAAACAAAAGGAACACTGTAGGGAGAGAGGTCATTTCACATAACTGACCATGTCTGGACCTTACAAAGGAGGAAGGGTATTGTGACTATGTGTAAATATGGCTGGCCCAAGATATGAAGGCAATGGAAGGCCAGACCCTCAGTAGTACTGGGTGGAATACAGGATCCTTCTCTGACTGTCATGGCAGTCTGGCTCAGGACTCACTCATTGGGCCAGTGAATAGACAGCTATTCTATGGGTGCTATCCCACGCCTTTGGGATACAAAACTACAAAGCATTCCCGCCAGGGTTAGCCCTTAACGTGGTGGCTTTCTATCTTTGAGATCTGTATCATATGACACGTGTGTGACTCAGACACACAAGGTGTGGGTATGGCCTCCATGCCTCACCCTACTATACTCATAGAGATAGAACTTAGGAGGGTCTCTGGGTCCCCTCTGTCTGTGACCCCCAGCCCTGGACTCACAGATCGGGGGGCAATGGGCATGCCGCTCTCATCCACGGGACCGATTCCCTCGTACTTCACCCAGCGCTTGTCCTGCCGCTTGTTGTCCTTGGTCCACGTGGCTGACCAGCTCTGGGCATGCTGGGAGGCAGGCTGCTTCTGCCTCCCAGAGGGCCGGCTGTCAGGGCCTGGCCAGGTCTGATACCGTGCTGGGTCTGTGAAAGGTACGTAGGAAGAAGAGCTGAAAGGCAGGGGTCCCCACCTGACCTTGTTTGTCTCCTCAGAGTTTGTCTCCCTGCAAGTTCAAAGTTTCAGCCTTTCCTTATTTGTTTGGCTGGGAGATGCAGACTCCACAAACCTCACCATCCCCAGCAGTGCCCTAGACTTCCTCTGCTTGTTTATTTCTTAAAATGAATTTTAAGAGGAGTTTGTTTGAGCAATCTGTGTGTCCAACCCCACCCCATTCTGTTTTCCTAGGATGGTCCTATGAGTTCGCAGGAGGGCTGGGAATCATTGCTTGTAATAAATGCTGGGGACATCCCAGCTAGGGTGTGGCAAGGCTGATTCTGGGCTGCAGCAGGGCTGGTGGAGGAATGGAACTGAAAGGACCCAGCTCTGCCACCTACTGGCTGTTTGAGTTTAGGCCCATTAATCCCCCTCAATGTGCTTCAGTTTCTACTTGTATAAAAGGAGAGTAATTTCAGCAAAGGTGCAGTGGCTTTCAGTGTGTGCCCCGGTACATAGCACACACAGACAACAGCCCTCAGAGAGGCAGAAAACTCATTCTCCAGGCATGTAGTCTGTGTCCCCAACCTCTTCCCCCAGAACATTTAGTTTCTTTTCTTTTTTGTTTGTTTGTTTGTTTGTTTGTTTTTTGAGACAGGGATTCTCTGTGTAGCCCTAGCTGTCCTGGACTCACTTTGTAGACCAGGCTGGCCTTGAACTCACAGAGATCTGCCTGCCTCTGCCTCCCAAGTGCTGGGATTAAAGGCATGCGCTACCACGCCCGACCAATATTTAGTTTCTAAACAGTTTCTTATAATGGCGTTAAGTGCTTCGGGGTCCGATGGTCAAGGGTGTGGATCTTGATACAGAGTCATCTACTGGGAGCATCTCTGAGTCTGGATCCTCACTAGGGAGATGCCCATAACTGACCCTGACCTTGCTCGGGTGTGGATGGATCAGATGGTTAGGCTTGTAAGAAGTTCAGTGTTGCCCTGCTGAAAGTGTTCAGTAATTAATTGTTAGATGACTGAGCTCCTTTGCCAGTGTCTGACTCTGGGAAATGCTCAGTAAAGGGGGCCATCACTCACAGGGCTGGATTTCACTGAGGAGTCCCCAGGAGCTCAGAGACCTTAGGGCCCAGGTGGCAGTCTCTCAAGCTATATCTTCAACGTCCTTTTGGGTTGCGTGAGAGTCCTGAGTGTCCAAGGGGGGGCCCAGTCCTTGTCCATTCTTAAGCTGACACTTCTTATCCTCCCATTTGAATCACTCGCCCTGTTACAGTTTCCTTGACCCCATAGGCCATGGCTTCCTGCACATGTCCTTCCCTTGTCAAGGGGAAGGGAAGGGCTGTGTCAGCCCGTTCTCTCTTCAAGGTTCCTTTCCCAAGATCAGCATGATTACCCAGAGAACCCTATGCTGAATCCACAGTTCCCTGGGGACTTTCTCATGGCCTTGAAAGATCTATTCTCTTCCATCTGGCACAGGGATGTTGCCCCATCCCCTGCATAAGGTTCCTTATGAGCAAATCTCAAGCAGACCCACCTGGATGCCAGGGACCATCTCTCCTGGGTAAGGCATAGCCATTGCACACAGTCCTGGGTGCAGGGTCATGGAACTGGAAATTAAGGGTGTTGGAGCCACCATTCCGGATCACAGGCACCTGTGGGGAGGGGCCAGGAGCAGCAAGCTCAGGGCCCAGAGTTTCCACTGGAGTGGGAAGGAATGGCAGCCTGGGCAGAGCCACAGTGGCCTCCTGAGGAAGCCATGGAGGCTCTCTGGAGCTTTCTTCAGACCGTCTTCCCTCCTTATATTTTCAATCTTCTACTCCCCCACCTGGCCTGCTAGTGTCCCCATCAACTTCTGGCCCACCAGTGTACCTTTCTCCTTGCTGTTCACTTACCCTTGTACCCTGGGAGGATGGGCCTATACGGGCCCGGAGATGGCCAGGGATGAAATCATCCAGGCTGAGCCCAGCAGGGAGGCCTTGCATCCTTGGGTCAAGGTTGGAAGATGCAGAATGTGGCAGCTGCTCCTTTGTGTGTACTCTGCAGGGAAGGAGGAAGGAAGGGAAAGTCTTGCTGGGCTGGACTGCCAGGGACCTCTTGACTCAATCCACGGGTGGGGGAGGAAGGTAGGTTGTGGGAGGGAATTATGGCCAGCTGGGTGGGAGCTCAAGGACCCAGGAAACAGGCAGCTCTGGGCATCCGCCTGCAGGCTGCCAGTGAGGGCTCCCAGAGGCACAATAGACTGCTTGTTAGGCCTGGGGCAGGAGCTCTGGGTGGGAGTGGGGGAGGGGAAACCAGGCAAGGAGGAGGATGGGGAGGTTGGCCAGGAGCAGGCTTGCAGCCTGCTGACCACCCTTCTCTAGGACTCTCTGTGCCAGAATAGAGGCAGCTCCCCTAGAGGGAAGGTGCAGAGGAACTAGGGCATCGAGCAGAGAGGGGCTGAGTACAGCCCCTTTGTTTCCAGGACTTCTGCCACCCTCATGTCCTGGGTAGCATCTGCTTAATCTCAGGCACAAGGGGAGCCAACATCAAGGCCACCTACCTGCTGACCACTGGGAGGCAGCCAGCAGTGCCCTCATTCCTTCCAGGGCCAAGGAGAGCATGGGGGAGGATGAGCATTGCCTGGCAGGAGGGCCACTCCTTCTGGGATCAAGGGAATGTGGGCTGCCCACTGGCCTCCTGTGCAGATCACAGCTTCAGAACACCCAGGACCAGTGCTTGGTGATGAACACAACACAAGGGGACCTGCTCCTGCCCTAGGGGTAGTGCTGAATTCTGGAAGTTGCTCTCTTGCACACTCACAAACACTCCTGAACCTTCAGGCGTGGCTTTGAGGGGAGGGTCCTCCCTGGCTGGCAGCATCATGCCAGTAGACTCTTCTGCCTCACTCAAGGGTCAGCAAAAGGGAGCCCAGGGCACCTGGGAGATGGAGGTGAGCAAAGGGGTATACAAGAGGGGCACAAGAGGATGAGGTCATGGTTCTTGGGCACAAAAAGATTTTGGTGCCTAGAGAGCTGTGGCGCAGAATCTGCTTCTTCTTCTTCATGGCAGGATGGGGCTCTAGTGAGAAAAAATTAGGCCAAAACTTGGACTGGGCCAAGTCAAGCTTGTATGTGCCTATGGGGTTTGTGGCGGCCCCAAGCAAGGACACCGGATATCTTTGGAGGTGTCATGTGTGTGGTAGAATATATTCAATGCTGTGAATACGACTGGGGGTGGGGAGCAACGGTGGATCATGTGAGCAGCATGGGAGTTAAAGTAAAAAGAATGCCAGCAGGAGTGTAGCCAATAGTCATATGAACAGCGTAAAAGCTGTGGGGGACTGTGGGGTTGAAGATAGTACAACTATCTTCAACTTGGTTCCTTGTCTTCTATACACAGTTCCTGCTCAGGTACTTGTTAGGATACAAAGGAGGCCAAGGACAGCACCCTCTCTGGTCTGCATTTGTAGGGATTCCTTCTGTGACATCTGAGCAGCCTATTGGGGACCCAGCCAATCCCCGACTTTGTGGGGTGCAGAGGTTGAGTCCACCAGCTGGATCCAATTAGAGGTCTTACCAAAACTCAAACATACAAACACACCCCAATTCCCCACTGCTTGCACTTCCTCCAAGGAAAAGTGAGGCAAGGCAGGATTGAAGATCAAGGGGGCCTGGGCACACTAGCTGCCAGGCTACCCCTCCCAGCTCAGCTGAGGGCTTGAGGCCAATGTTGCCCTCAGCATCAGCAGTTGCACACATCAGCTGACAGGCCTTCCTTCCCTAATGTGACTGTCCCACCCTCCCAGCAAATTCATAAGTGTTCTCTCCAGGGAAGAGGATTCAACCTCCTATCACCACCTGTTTTCAGGAGCTGTTGACCCTGGATCCTTCCACTCAGCTCTGTGTAAAGGCACTCCTGGGAATGAATACACAGGGTTACGATGGGACAGGAAGGTGGTCCTGCTTTGTCTTCCAGCAGTCCTGACTGGAGACATTAGGCAGGACTAAGGAAGACAGAGGCCTCCTGGGGGAATTGGTGTCTGTCTAGCATAGTGCAGAAGGTGTCCGGACACCTCTGGCAAGTTCCCAGAACTCAGGCAGCCCCAAGCAGTCCTCTCCAAAGGTCTGGAAGAAAGAAGGACTTCTAGATTTGGTAGACTCCTTCCCACTTTAGAGTGAGGCCCTGATGAAGGGATCTTTGCCCTCTGCTTATCCAGATCTTTTCCAACACAGCTCCCCACGGACAGGGTCAGAGTTTTTCAAATTCAGTTATTCTTAATTGCGGGTAGTGGAACTTCACACAATCTCAGACTGGGACCCCGGGGGAGGGGCTCTACGCCTTCGCTCCTGTCCATCACCCAGGCTGTGTCTTGCGTCCTTCCCGCCCCTTTTAGTCCCTGCACCTACCTTCCCCCGGCGAGCAGGTGGGGGAACTTGGGGCCGCCCAGGAGGGCAGGATCATCCCAGCCAGCTCTTGCCTGGCGCAGCTTCGGCGAGCCCTCGGGGAAAGAGAGCAAGGAGAAGTGCGGGCGGTCGCGGCCCTCGTGACCGGTCAGGACGCTGGGCCAGGCTGGGCGCCCAAGAGGAAGAGGGAGGCCGAGGGAGCGCGCTGGGAGGCAGGACCCTGAAAGTAGTGCGGCGGGAGGAGTTCGGGGCTCGGATTTGGACTGTGAGCCTGGGCTGTGCTGGGGTGGAGTGGAGGTGCCGGCTGCTCACTCCCGCGAGTGTCCTCTCTCCGTCGACGCGCCACGGGGACGCTGTGGCCCCTTGCCCAAGGGGCCGGGCCGTCCAGGGGGCGGCGCCGGGAGGGGCCACCGAGGGTCCCAGGGGAGCCCGCTGGGTTTCCCAGATGCTTTCCCCGGCCCCCACCGCAAAGCTGGCCTCGGAACGGGGCGGCCGGGTTCGCAGGGGCCACTCAGAGTTTCCAGCGACATTTCCAGGGTGTGGGAAGCGAGCTGCTCTGCAGAGCCAGGACAGAGGCCAGAACAAGCTGTGAGTGCCAGAGCCCGGGTGGAGCCAGCATTTGGACACGCAGCCCTCAGCCTCGGAGAGGCAGGAGGCAGGCCCGGAGGCAGACAGGCTGGGACCGAGATAAGGGGGCCTCACAGTCAGGGTGGGGCCCAGAAGCGAAGGCAGCGCCCACTTGAGTTTGTGCCTGTCTAAGCGCGCGGGCCGCGAGGATGCTCACACACGAGCAAAGTTTGGGGAGGAAATCGGCGTCAGCAAGCGGCCCCCTGGACGTGCTGCCGCCCTGAAGAGGATAAGGGTGGGGTCCCTTGGGCGGGGATGAGGTTAAGAGGGTCTTGATGTTCTTGTTCACCGTATTTGTTTTGATCCTGCTTTTCCGCTGTTCCTGCAGTGCTGATGCGGATCCCAGGGACACCACCCACTGGCTCCCCATTCTCTCTGGCCCTCCTCGTCCAGTCTCTGGGGCGGGCTGGCAGGTGCCAGGCAAATGTTTACTGACAATGGAAACCCTGGAGTGCTTCTAGCCCGTGACTCACTCCTGGGATACCCAAGTCCCCAACAAACCAACTGGTAAAAATGGTTTCTGATCCACTTCAGCGAGGTGACGAATACGGCAGTGATACCTACTGCAGTTTGATTGGTTCCTGAGCCAACCTGAGTTTTAGAGGTTTTTCAAGCACATCACAAGCCCTAGCATTCTCGCATTTTCCCCAGCTGTAGGGAAAGAACTATTTGTGCTGTCCTCACACAAGATCCCCTGAGAAACTTGGGCCAAGGGGACGGCTCAAGAGACATGGTGCCAGGACTCACATGGGTGCAACTCGAGAGGAAGCAGCTTCACAGGCTTCCACAGATATAAACCCGCTAACGGCGCTCCAGTTCCAAGATGTGAGGTATTTTAACAGAGACAGGGATTTCACAGCGCGCAGTGTAGGGGGCTAAGTGGGATGTCCTATGAGGTCTCTTAAAGAATTTCTACCTGCCTTTTTAGGAAAGCTGAAGGGAGAGGGATGGGGTGGGTTGCAAGAAGGTACTTCCTCTGTTGTCCCTGTGAAACTTGACTTATCCATCCATCCTAGGGAAGCAGCCGCTTCCCTCCCTGTGGAATTAAAAGTACTACCCATTTCCCTCTTTCAAGTTTTCCCACCTGTCAGGGTCCTTGGGACTAAGAAGAGCCACATCACTTTCATTGTCTTCCCTGTTCTCCAAAGACGATGAAGCCGAAGATCTTCCAACTCCAGGAATCCTGGCCATCCCCCTCACCAGCAGTGAACTTCTTAGGCTCTAAGGCTCTGACCTGGACTCCAAGATAAATATTTAATGTAGAGGTTGCTGCTGAGCTGCCAAAGGTCCCAGCTTCCTGTTTCCTCACAAGAGAAGCCACAGCCTGGGTAAGGAGCTAAGGACTAGCTACTAGTCCCATCTCTATGGGGATGGGAGTCCAGTAAACAGTTTTGGAGGATGAAGGTGGGGAGGAAGGGGCAGGGCGGCAGTGGAGAGCTGAGCTGTTTTGCTTAGGTGCTTCAACTCGGCCTGGCCACTCAGGCCTGGGCTGGCTTATCACCTCTCAGGTTGGAGACCACTGTGTTCTCAGGTATTCTGATGGTCTTACAAAACACAAGATGCAAGATCACTAGGACTACAGGGCAGGGAAATCCAAGGAACAATCTCCCCCTTTCTGCCCATATTTAGGGAGAATTCCACCTCTTCTAAGAAGATTAAGGAGAAAAATGTAGCTGGGTTCAGAGAACTGGACTCAGGTGTCTGATTTCCTGACCCCTCCCCCTAGCTCCAGCTCATTGCTGCCTGCCTGACTCACAGGTGGGCAGCTTCCAGAGGCGTATTAGAGCTAGGTAACATTGTCTTGGTCAGTATGCCATGCTCTGACTCCTGCATGGCCTTCTGTCTGATAGGGACCTCCTTCCCTATCAGTCAGCTGCCTGCACACCTCTGGCATGGTCTTTCGACAAGGTCTGCCGTGACCTCCACAGCCACCTGAGCCCGTGTAAACACGGTTACGTAAGTGCTCTGTTTTTCCTAGCTATCTGATTCCAGTTGCCGGGAGCCCCACCCAGCCGCAGGCAGCCAATTCTGCCCTGTGCGCATTCCCACCCCTCAACCCCATAGTACTCTGTCCTCTGCCACCAACTCATTTGTCAAGTGACTACTGATTAGTGTTGAGGAGAGTGCACCATTTGGATGAGTCACACTGACATCTCCTCTGCCACTTGCCCCTGTCCTCCATGTTAGAAGGGCACCTGCTAATTCCTCCCCTCAGACAATCTGCAGAACAGTCGTCAGGTAGGCTTTCATATCCATTTTGATTTGGGCTCCGAGAAGAGTATTTTCTTTCTATAGACCAAGAGGGAGTAGCCAAGAACATGGAGAGTGTTCTAGAGGGGTCAACACGTAACCCAACAGCAAGGAAGGAACGGAAGCCAAGTCACCATGGACATACTAGCACAGGCCTCGACTCTGTTTCATCCCTGGGGCTATCTCCTGACTCCAGAGCTCCTGCAGTACTGCCAATTAAGCTGTATCAATGGCTCCACAAACTCCAATCACTAATGGGAACAGGGACAAGCAAGGGAGGAAAGTGAGGTGACCCACTTTGGGGCTCCAAAGGCTCTCTTGCACACACTGGCCTAGCTGGAAGTCTGAGTTTTTTTATTTAGTCACTGCAAAGTGAAAGAACTCTTAGGGAGGAAGGGCAACAATAAAAAACACAGTGCAGGTCAGGGATGATCAGTGTCAGGCCTGGCAGCCAGGACAGGTATATTAAACCCCACAGGAACAGAAGGCTGAAGATTTCAGACCTGCTTTACATAAATATTTTCATAGCATACGTATCATAGGCACTTCATGGCTCTCAGCATCTAAACCCCAAAGGCTGTGAAAAGAATCAGTTCCTTCCCAGTTTATCCAGCCTGTCGTCCAAGAGGCCTGGAGAGTGACTGACATCACACCCACCATGTATTGCTTTTCATGGGTGAACAAACAGATGCCATGGGCAGACAGGATGCCTCTGAGAAGGACCAAACTAGACAGACTTCCTTTGATTCTTACAAAGGATGAAAGGAAAAAGTGGCTGTCAGCTCTTGAGAAAGCAGACTTCACAGGGGAGCATAAATGAGTGATAACCTCAGGGAATGCAAGCCAAGTCAGCTCAGCCACTGACAAGGGCACAGAACCAGGGGCTGGAAAATTAGGTCTGCCTCAGTTTTCCATCCCAGTTCAGGTAAACTGAGATAAGGGAGACAGAGGACTGATTGGCTGGCCAGAGGGAACCATGCAGGAGAATGCTGGTATCCGAACAAAGGCTAACCTGTCTTTCTGCTTCCTTGAATTCTATGATGGACTGTCTCAACTCCATCAGCATTAAGACCTAATTTACCTCTAAGTGACACATCCACTGCCAAGAGTAAGCAGATTTTAAAATAAAATCTTAAGAGTTGTCATCTTTAAAAAAGCAAAGAAGGAGAATGAGGAAGAAAACAAGAAGATGAAGATGAGGAGGAGCTGTGTAATTACCCAGAGCAGATAGCAAAGTAGGGATTAGATCCTGATCTAGCAGGGGTCAATGTGACTCAGGGTTTCATCCTTCTTTCGCAGGCTCTTAAGCAGCTTCCCACGACTCTGTAAATAAGGGCAAACATTACCTCATCTCACTGGGCCTTTCACTAAGGGATAAGGCCACTGTTAACTCAGGATGTCACTAGGGTAACAACATAAAATGTTCATTTGGGTTTTGTGCAGTTAAAAATCTGGGCTCATTTCTCTGGTCTGAAAATTTCACTGTGGCTGTATTCAATATCAACATTGCTATTTGGGGCTGGCAGACCTAGATTTAGCCTGTCCACCTCTGTTGCCATAATCTGTCCAAGTCCCTCTCCAGGGTCCCAGCCTTTCCCTGTCTCACCCCCAAGCCATGCATTGACGCTTATCTGCTCTTGTGAATTCCCAGTCCCTTGGGATCCATCTGCTTTTTGGAGGACTCCAAGGCTGGTCTAAGCTTGGCAGTACAACTCTCCATCAACCTCCCAGTGGTTTCTGATCTTTCCCAGGCTGGAATCCACCCATGTCCATGGTTAGGATCATATGCAAACTTATTAAATGACTATCATAAAACATTTTTGTGCTTTGTCAAGACTATGTTTTCTGGGTTATCATTCTTCTTTTTCCTTCAAGGAAGGGTCTCTTCTGCAGAGGCCACAGAGGATCAAGGATCAGAAAAGGAGTTAGTGGTGGGCATAATTCCAGGAGGAGGCAAGAGGGGTTTCTGTGGGGAAAAGAAGAAACTCAGAAGTGGCCATCAAAGGTTTAACTATGGCTGGGGGAATCCTCTCTTGGGAACGGACTTCACTGGCATTGTCAGAGGTTAGACCAGACATCAGGAGCCAGGCTTTCCCTTACCTCTGAAATTACTAACTGGGTCAGAGCCAAATGATCAGTCCTTCTACCAAGGAAATAAAAACACAGGGAGTCAATGACATTATCCTTCAATTTTAAGAGCATTTGGTCCTTTTAATTTTTTTTTTTTTTGGTTTTTCAAGACAGGGATTCTCTGTGTAACACCCCAGCTCTCCTAGACTCACTCCCAGGCTGGCCTCAAGCTCACAGAGATCCGCCTCTCTCTGCCTCCCCAGTGCTGGGATTAAAGGTGTGGGCTACCACGCCGGGCTATCTTTTAATCTTATGACTTCCAATGTACAGTAAGAAAGTTCTTACAAAACTTTTATTCATAAAGACTTATTAATGTCCCCTCTTGATAGGTGACATTTCTACGACTGTCTTTAACATGACAGAAAGCAAGAATATGCACGTAGCTTCTAAGCACAAGCAAACAAGCCATTGTTCAAGAGAGCCGCCAGCTAGACCGGCATGTGTGAGTGGTCCATCGTCGGAGTAGCAAAACCAGGGACAGATCCGGGAAAGGAGACAGGAAAGAGAGCCATGGGCTAGGATGGTGTGAGGAAGGGACGCAAAGTGCTCCCCATGGCACCCTCCTCACAAAGGTTCTGGGGACGGATGAGAATATAGTTTTTCCTCTTGTTTTAAATGCAGGTTTTCATTATGTAGCCCTGGCTAGCCTGGCATTTATGCTGAGATCAGGCTGTTCTCAACTTTACAGTGATCCTCTTGCTTCATCATGTGCCCAGCACGGGTAACATCTTTATCACCCCAAACCATGATCTCTGGCTGCCTGCTTCTAATCATGTGCACTTCATTTTGATATGCCCCCGAAAACCAAAAGACATAGAGGGTACTTGGAGAACTGTGGAAAGGGAGTGTAGGGAAGGTGGGCAGGGACTTACAGGCAGGCAGGGTGCTTGGCTCTACTTCAGAGCTTCACAGAGGGATGGTCCATGTCCCGTCCTCACTGCTTGATCTGAAACCACCTAGACTTGGCACGAGAGTGTTGACGATGCATAACCCTGGCTCAAACAAAGGTGTTATTTAGCACGACTTGCCACAGTTGCTGAGGCGCGAGGCCAAGGCCTCCCAGGAGGGAATATGCTCTCAGTATCATCTTTACCTTTATGACTGCATAGATGAAGACAGCTAACACTGACCCTATTCACTTTGGCTGGTTAGATAGAGGCAGGACAGCTCCCAAGCCCCAGTGTCATGTAGTTTCCCTCTCTCAAACTGTCAATGGCACAGAGCCCTATTGTTAATACAGTTCCTTGCTGGCTTCCAAGATGAGAGCACTGTCCCTGTCCTTCGGTTGACCAGCTTTCTTCTCTGCACACATCTGCTCTTTCTCACGGCTTTCCTATGAGCTTCTGACCATGGCAACAACTGAAAGGGATTCCTGCGTGTGACCCAAACTCTCCTCACTCTCCTCAGTGTCTCACTGTGCCGTCCTGGCTGTTCTTCACACCAGTGTAATAGACTACAGGAAAGATGGGACAGGTGCCAGATGAGGTTAAACCCCAAATCTAAAGCCACAAACAATCTAGCAAACTGGAGACTCATACCCAATGCTGAGCTCTAAGTCCTCTCTTCCTCTGAAATGTTTTTTTGCCTTAGTAGAGAAAATAAAGCAAAACACCTGGGTTCCACCATCACCATAACAGCTAGGTTAAATACTGGGGTTCTAGAATGCTCCCTCAGCAAGTCTTTGCTGCTTAGGAAATAATTTTCAATATAAACATCGGGCAGATCATTAATAGGAAGAAAATCATCAGTGTGGGGAAGGATTTTCCTAAACTAGTATAACTGAGTGGTCACTAAAGATTAGCCAGCATAGACTTATTTCTCTAGAGTGTGAACTTTATAGATATTTATAGATATGATACAGGCAATATTTGGGAGATCAGCTAGATGAGGCAGAGGGAAGGGATTTCGGCTTCCTCATTTCCAGACTAGAGAACTCTTGCATAATGGGTGTACAAGCAGGAGGCCCAGTAGCATCTCACATGACTTAGGATATTTTTCTAACATACACCAGATGCCTCAGACTTTGTGTTTGAAAGCCACAAAGAGAAAAGGAACCAAGGCATAATACCAAGGGTGAAAAGGCCTCAAAGCTACTCCATTTTCGGAAGCCCTATCTTTGCTCCTTAATGACATCAAATGATTTTCTATTGACCAAACCAATAGGGATTTTTCTTTTCCCATTCTGAAGAGTCAGGAAATCATTCCTAAATTACCAGGGTAAGAAAACAAAAGTTCACTAATGAGAGAAACTTGCTACATTGAATAGCAAGCTATTCTGGAATAAGAGAAGAGGCAATGAAAAAAGAAACTGCTAGGTGGGAACAATCCTGTCATTCCCGGATAGTCGGGCGCCTCTGTTCCTAGGTGAGGAGCCACATCAAGCACACCTGTCGTCACGTGACAAGCCATGTATACTTTGATGGTCAATAACTTGTGGTAAAAGAGGTATCTGTCACCTTGAGATTGAAAAGAAAACTGAAGCTGTTCACATCATAGCAGACTATCAAGAAACCCCCACTACATTATGTATGCCCATGTATGCACACATATTGTTCTAATTCTAATCAGAACACAGAGACTAAAAGGGAATGTTCCCTTTGTATCAGATGAGTTTTCGAACTTTTATTTAAAAATTAGTCTTTGATAAGTGTAAAGTTTCATATGTATATATTAACCACAGCTGGGAAGCTCTGTCTGTGTTAACTGTCCATTTTAAAATGGTGCTTCAGAAGTTCTCAAAGGAACTCTCTGACATTCATAGAAAACTGCTTTAAGACATAGGTTACCAGAGGTGGAGAGATGGCTCAGTGGTTAAGAGCACTGATTGTTCTTCCAGACAACCCGAATTCAATCCCCAGCAATCATATGCCAGTTTACAACTGTCCATAGCTCCAGTTCTAGAGGATGTGCAGGCAGAACACCAGTGCACATAAAAATAAATCTTTAAAAAATAAAAAAAAATAAATGGGCTACTTTAATTTTTTGAGTGGGAGAAGCTTCTAAAAAAGAAGGTCCCTGTGGACCTAATGTGAAAACTGAACAAGAGGGAAATGCTTTTGACATCTCTAAAATATAAAGGAAAGATGTAATACAACAGAAGGGCTTTGAAAATGGCAACATTGTAGAACTCTGACAGCAGTTAAAATGGAGTTCTGGACCTAAGCAGAAATAGCTGTCCAAGGACAAACCTAAAGTAGGCATCCAGGAAGAAAATTTGTTCAGATTAAGTTTGAAAAGATGGTAAAAATTTCTAAATGTTTAAAGTGAAGAAACATTAATTATTACAACATATTCTTTTTTTTTTTTTTTGGTTTTTTCGAGACAGGGTTTCTCTGAATATCTCTGGCTCACAAAGATCCGCCTGCCTCTGCCTCCCAAGTGCTGGGATTAAAGGCGTGCGCCACCACCGCCCGGCTTACAACATGTTCTTAAGGCTGTGCAAACGGGCCTGAGTCTGTGAACTATTTCTGGTTCCTAGAGATGTGCAAAACTTCTACCTCTGCCTGCTTATGGGGTCCTTAGAAGTGAGGGGACTCCACCAACGGACTGTGAGTCACACAATGTGATCTATGGCAGGACTGACTTTCATAGGTGAGATTTCCAAAGAAAGGATCTTTTATGGGATTTGGGGAGAGAAAAGCATAAGGTACAAGGAGATGATACCTGGAGAAGACAGTGACTCAGGACTTTACCGTCTTTGAGATTTTTCTCAGTACAGGTAAGACCCTTTGCCTTCCTCCACAAGGCCTTCTCCCTGCCTCCCATCAAGACGGGCTCATCTAGTCCAGGCTGACCTTAAACTCATTTTCTTTTCTTATAGGTGTATTTTTATTTATTTAGTATCTGCATGTGGTCTTGGGAATTGAAATAATGGTTCTGTCCATGCTAGGCAAATGCTCTTCCACTGAAATAACATTTTAAATAATGTTATTCTTTTGAATTTAAAAGAATATGCGAATATGTGTGGGCTTGTGCATGTGTGTACAGTGCCCATGGAGGCCGAAAGAGGGTATCAGATCTCTTGGAGCTGGAGTTACAGGCAATTTTCAAATGGTAAGGGTGCTGGGAACTGAACCCGGGTCCTATGGAAGAGCAGCCAGTGCTCTTAACCACTGCACCCATCTTTCCAGCCACCATTTGAAATTTTTTAAAAAATTATTTTATTGATTTTTAAACATTTGCTTATTTTGTGTATTCAGGCAACAGTGCATATGGAGACTAGTAAAGCTGATTGTCTCCTTCCACCAGCGGGTTCCCGTTATCTGATTCAGATCACCAGCCTTGAAGACAAGTGTGTCCCTTGCAGAGCTATCTCACTGGCCCTTAATTATTATCACTATTAGTGCTCATGACTGCACACATCCTTATGTCATGGCTTGTATGTGGAAACCACAGGACAACGTTCGTGAGTCAGTTCTCTCCTTCCACTGTGGGTTCCAGGGGTCAAACTCAGGTCCTTGGGCTTGTGTGGCAAGTGCTTTCCCTTCTGAGCCATCTCACTGGACCCTGGCCTTGAGCTCTGTGGCCTTCAAGCTTCCACCTGCCCAGTGCTGGGACGGTAGGCCTGTGCCATCACACGTGGCTTTTATGAACAAAGCTATCTATGTGGGAAAATCAGCATTCCCCCAAATACTTTCATCTCTGTCATGAACAAACTGTAAAATGTAGCAAAGGTATTTTTAAAAAACCAGATGGGGGCTAGAGAGATGGCTTGGTGGTTTAGAGCACTTGTTATTCTTACAGTGTGTGGGGTTCAATCCTAGCACCCATATGGCGGCTCGCAACCATCTGTGACTCTGGTTCCAAGGCTTCAGACGCCCTGGACACCTTCCTCTGACCTTTTTGTGTGGCAGGCACACATTTGGCACATATGCACACATTCAAATAAAACACTCATACACGTAAAACAAAACAAAACAAAAAAATCTAAAATAAAAAAACCCCACAGATAGGCAAGGCAAACTTTCATTTTTCCTCATGAAAGTAATGGTTTTTTTAAAAAGTGAAGATTACAGTGTTGCTTTTCTGCTTTCCTTGAACCTTCCAGTGTGCTATATTATTGTCTGAGGTACTTGCTTTAATGCTAGACTCCCGTATCCCACATGACATCAAAGAGTTCTGTAGACCTACCCTTTCCAAGCTTTGATCAAGGGTGCCCATACTCCAACATTCTAAAGCTCATCAGTGAGTGCTGTGATCTGTCACCTATGATCAGATTGAGCTGAAGGCGAAGTCTATGTGGCCCCACAGTTCCTACAAGTTAGGACTTTTTTTTTTTAAAGTTAAAAAGCCCAACAAGCTAGTGGGGAAGAGGCATACCTGTAACGTCCATACTTGGGAGGTAGAGACAAGAGGGTCAGGAGGTCAAGGATAGCCTCAGCTACATAAGTCTGGGGCTGGCCTGGGCTACATGAGACCCTGTCTCAAAAATTAAAACCAACGCCGGATGTGGCAGTGCATTCCTTTAACCCTAGTACTCACAAGGCAGAGAGACTTGGAGCTCTGTGAGTTCAAGGCCAGCCTAGTCTATGTAGAGAGTTCCAGGTCAGTCAGAGCTACAAAGTGAGACTCTTGTCTCAAAAACCTAAAAATCTAAGGGGCAATTACATCTGAATCCCTAATTTTGGGTTTATACTAATCAAAGCTCCATAGTTCCGCCTAATGACCCCTGAGAGATGAAGGTCCAGTGACTAGAAGCTAGTTTCCTAATTAGCTTTAGGAGACCAGAAGCCTTCACTCACCGGATCCATTTAGTAAGGCCCAATTTACAAGGGACCCACTCCACCGTCTAGTAAGCTTGTTTTACACATAGTGGCATAGAAGGATGCTGGGAAAAACACATGAAATGCCTGATGTGATGACGGGGAGGGCAAGGACAGGGCTCAGAGCCGCATGTCCTGTGGTCACTCAGAAGATACTCATAGTGTGACTTCCTTTGCAGATCGATTCGTCTGGGACTAAAAACTAGAAGCAAAGACTCTGGCAACTGCTGGAACTCTGAAAATCTCCTTTAAACTTGTGAGGGGACTTAAGCAACTCTAAGAAAATCTCTCAGTGTTACTATTATTTAAAATTTTTATTACATTTACTTGTTTATTTATGTGTGTCCCTCAGTGCTTGTGGGAAGGTCCAAGGACAACTCTGGACAACTTTGTGAATTGATTCTCTTCTTCCACCATGTGAACCCTGGGATCAAATTTGTCATCAGGCTTGGCCACCACACTAGCCCCCTCTCATTATTACTTTTTGAAAGGAACTTTATTAGAACATGTTAAAATGAATCAAGAAGTGGAGGTATGGCTGGGTGGCAGAGTACTTTGGTAGCATCTGTGAGGCATGGATTCAATCCTATGTATCAAAACCAAACAAACAAAAACCCCACATTCATGGAACTGAGAGTCCAAAAGGAAATAAATTATTATGGAAGTCCTACCTGGATCTTAAAATCACTAGGGTTAGGTTGTTCTCTTGAAGGTTAAGTTTCCCTCAGAAGAGAAGCAGTTTTAGCCACTGAAATATAAGAGGTTTTTTCAATGCTACTGAGTAGAAAGGGGGGGAAAATGAAAAGACATGTGTGAGTTAGCGAAGTCATGAGTCTTAAATGAAAGAAATCACCTCCCAAAACAAGAGAAGGGTTAAATAGGAGTCTGTATCACAATTCCCTTTTTATTAGGGGAAGGCCCCTTCTATAACACAAAACTTCAATACATACACACACACACACACACACACACACACACACACACACACACAGAGAGAGAGAGAGAGAGAGAGAGAGAGAGAGAGAGAGAGAGAGAGAAATCAGATCCATTCCTAAAATTAGGACAAGGGGAGGAAACAAAACAGAAGAACTTTTTTATATGTATTGAACATAAATTAGAAGAATTTATAAAATGGTCACCTTTCTTACAGAATAAATGCAACTGGATTACAAATGCACCTTCAAGTTTTAAGTTGTATGAGTCATTTCTGCTTCATTTCCAATAATAAATAAATACGATTTGTTCAAAGGGCCAGGACCCATCTGTGCTGCACAGGGCCCTGAGTCATCACAGGGCTTGCTTTCCTTGGTTGTCCCTTTGTGCAGCCTGTGAGTGTACCATCCTCACTGGGCCACCCTGATACCCAGCCTCTCTTCGGGGCGGCATTCTCTCATTAATTCGGTCTAGACCTCGGGCTTCTTCAAAACTTCGGATGTTGTGTGAAACTCCATACCCTCTGACAGCTGCAGAAAAACAGGAGAGGGAATAGGAAGTGCTCAGGGAGGTGGAAAGTTAACTGTTTAAACCAAATTTCTAAGCACACAGTGACACACAGGAAGGTGGCTGTACAGCTCACATCTGCTGATAGGCAGAGTGTGATTGAATCAGCTTTGTCCACAAACACTGCTTCCAGAGAGCTCAAAGTGTGGCAGAAACTACGAGTGACAATTCTGGCAGAGATATACAAGAAGAAAGATTAGTTCTTAGCCTCCACACATTGGAAATACTGTTTCTTAAAAGAAACCTGCTAGAGAAGTGATACCACACCACACAGATTGTTGCTGTAAACACAATCATCACATTAACCACACACAACTGACAACAGAGCTATCTGCCCCAAACATCTTTTTATCTCCACAGCCAGGAGCTGATCGTAGAGAAAAACCATCAGCACAACATCAAGATACTTCCCATCTGATTCAACTTTGAAATTCCTTTCTTGTGATATTGGGGATTGAACCCGGGGCCTCACACACCCTAGGCAAACATTCTACCACTGAACTATAATTCCAGCCAGATTCAATTTCATATTGTCAAGGAATGAATGCCTTCTCTGTGGCTTGCCTTTTCCTTCTCTTCATTATGTATTTTCATAAGGGAAATTTAATTTTTGTTTGTTTGTTTTTTTGTTTTGTTTTTCAAGACAGGGTTTCTCTGTGCAACAGCTCTGGATGTCCTGGACTAACTTTGTAGAATAGGATGGCCTCAAAATCACAGAGATCAGCCTGCCTCTGCCTCCTGAGTGCTGGGATTAAAGGCGTGCGCCATCATGCCTGGTGGGGAATTTAATTTTAGTAGCCTTTATTTTCTTTTAAGGTCAGTGCTTCCTGTCTCTTATTAAACACTTTGTCTACTCCAATGCCCATTCTCCACACTTTTTCTAAATTTGTTTTAACTTTTGCATTTAAATTACAATCTACTTTGAATTATTTTTTTTTTATGTACAGGAAGAAATAAGAGTCATGATTCCTCTTTCCCTATATAAATAAATCCATTTCTCTAGCACTAGGTTCTAAACAAACTCACTGACTGCTTGTAATGGGGGGCACACCTTTTAGGAAGGGGCATCTTCATACTCACCAGTCTCAATAGTCTGCTTTCCTCCAGAGAGGACCCCAAGTGGGAGTGTGCCTGTGGAAGTGAGGCCCTTGAGGGTCAGCACACTCTCACTCTCTTCCCTGCAAAGGAACACGGAAGCCCTGGTTAATGCCAGGGAGCCATGGCACAGCAAGCAGTGCCATCTGACAGAAAGTAACAGAGAGGCAGAGACAGGTGAAGACAGGTCCCCTACCTTCATCTGACCCAGGCTTTCTACAAACACTTCAGACAGAAACAGCCAGTCCTGTTCCAGCCAGAGGTAGCCAGGCACTGTTCCCCACACTTTATCCCATTTGACTCACAGGCGAGTGAGGTCCTGTTATACTCTCTAGTTTATAGACAAGGAATCCTAAGACCCAGAGAGTAAACCCAAGACAACACAGCTAAGGAAAGCCAGAATCTGAACACGGGGAATCTGGTTCTACAATCCACACTAAACCTCTATGTCTATGCCAGGACCAAATGAATGTTCTCCAAACACTTACTTTCACATGAAGTCTGGCTCAACCTGTACTCAACCGGAAGTCCTGCACTCAGCCAGAAGACTTGCAGCTCCAGTACCAGACTGAAACCTTGAAAGTACTACTCTGAAGCTAACGTCCAACCTACTTTCTGAATGCCCTCAGCCCACAAGGACAATGACATGACAGAACCTTACCGAAGAATGGTAAAGACCCGCGCCATTTTCCCAATGGCTTTGACTTTACTCTTGATGACTTCTTTTCGAACTGAGGCGCCTCCTTAGGAAATACAAAGGACAAAATGGGTTAGAGGGCGTGGCCAACAGGACGCTGAGTCTTTCAAGTGTAGGATGGTTAGAGGGTGTGCTTAACAGGACACTGCATCTCTCAAGTACAGGATGAGGTGTCTTCTGTATTTAAATTAAAAAGAAACTTAAAAAATATTAAAGTCTAATTAAAAAAAAACTATTTAAAATCCCAGGAAGTTGCAAGGAACAAGAGGAAAACAGCAGAAGAGAAGAAATGAAGTAAGGAATGAATAAAGGGGTCTCAAAAAGCAGTGAGTCATGTATGGGGAGCAGGAAGTTTTGTAGTTCTAAAATGCTGAACAGAGTGAAGGGTGAAACATAAAGCCACAAAGAAACCTTACAATGACAGCTGCTACAAGCCAAAGTCTCTTTGGAGAATGCTATGTGCCACCTTTGGATGCAGGGTCCAGTCTGCCATAGGGAGCAGCTGTCCTGTAGGAAAGGCCAATTTCATTCTACAATCTTCTGACTCACACCAGTCAGCGACTTGTTTCTTCAGAATACTGCTAACAACTGTGTAACACAGATTCCAAGGATGGGTAAGGTATTTTAAAAAGCAACGCTGAAAAGTTTATGTAAGACTTTATGGCCTTTTCTTAATTAAGATTTAGGAAACAGCCCAAACATGAAAGGCAAGATCCAGGCATACACCAGGCAAGGGCATCTGAAAGTCAGACAAAGACACACAGCCCTTCCCTCCTCTCTCACCTGTCAGTTCTGTTGAATGAAACAGCAGGTCACCATAAACAGCCAATCCCACTGAGAGGGAGGGTGTAAAGGCATGGGAAACTTCTCAACTACCAGCTCAAAAGCCACTAATCAATCAAGGGTGGCAGAGCAGACAGTAAGAATTTAGCTCACAGCACATTTCAGTTGGATACCTTTTGGACAGCTTGAAATATAATGATCTTCAGGGACAAGAGACAACAAGAAATGAGGAGATGAAGACAGATACATGGGAAGAGAATGTGAGTTTATATGGAAGAGAAAAAACAAAACAAAACAAAAAAAAAAACCCAAGTGAAATGGATGGAGAAGAGCAGGCTGTTAGCTGAGCAACTCCAAGACTGACTGCTCCACGAAAGCCAAGAAAGAGTTCTTTTTAGTCCTTTCTTCTTCTTCTTCTTCTTCTTCTTCTTCTTCTTCTTCTTCTTCTT
>CAJQZJ010032201.1:96645-154235 GCA_907164525.1 Lophiomys imhausi | reverse complement strand
TTCTTAATAATTTAACCTTTCACATTAATTGTTATCTACTATTATCTAATCCACCCTCACCTCACCCCCCCCCCCCCACCAGTGTGAAAACAACACAAAGATACTGTTTGTGGGACAAGGCAAAGAACACAAACAATGGCCGAGAACAGTTTGCCCATCTCTCAACAGGAACACTGCATGGCCATTTGACTCGTTAGCACATTCTCACTTTTCAGGAGACATTTTCCTTTATATAGGTTTTTAGGCCTTCAGGTCTTCAGGTTGTTTTTTGTGGCTGCTGTCTCGTAAAGACTTTGCTTAGAGGTCTGATGATCCCTGGTGTTTGTTCATGGGTAAGCCAGGGAGGGAATCATAAGCTGCCAGAGCTGGGAAGAGGCGACGGGTGGCTCTGAACATTGTATGCTAGGCCTCTGTTAGGGAAATGAGGAGTTTGTCATTTATGGTCCAGATCCAGAACTCCTTTTGTTTTAGAGATCAGCCTCCAGACTTAGAAAAAGGACAGGTGTCCCATGACAAGTAGGGTTTTAACGGCCTTTTCAAAGGTTCTCACCTATTTTACTTTGGTAAGCTCAGTGTCCCTGCCTGCTCCTCTATTTCCAGTTCTAGAAACTGGTACTGACATTCAGCATCCTCTAGTAGTAAAAAAGGGTTTTAGTGTTCCCAAATCAACTACTGCATATACTAGTGCATTTAAAAAGAATCTGTTACCTTGTTCTATTATTAGATAGACCTCAACGTTTGATGTATCTTTCTTACTGCAGGAAAAGATCTTTAGGGTTTTTTTCCTTTATTTTAATTTTTTAAGTTTCGATATAAAGTAGGTTTGTAGTAGGTGATCTTTCTCCTGGCCCCAAGCTCCCAGAAATAAGACTCAGAGCCTAAATATATTTACAAATACCCACTCCACACAGCTAGGCTCATTCCCTGGCTAGTTAATAACTTCAAATAACCCATTTGTTCTACTCTAAGTTCTGTCACGTGGCTGGTTACCTGCATTCAGCAACTATCCTCCTCACACCTTCCTGGACAAATCTCTTGGGCCTGGCACTCTCCTAGAATGGTAGACAACTGCCTACCAGACTTCCCACATCCTATTCTAACTTTTCCTATAGGCTACAGATCTTTTTTTTTTCCCCAGACAGGGTTTAGCCACAGGTCTTTTATTGACAGCTGCTACATCCATACAAGACACAAGATATTCCTTCCATGCTTCCTCTTTTTAGTCCAATAAAGGGCTCTTTAATAATCCAATTAAAAAACGGGGTTCAGAGCTAAACTGAGAATTCTCAACAGAGGACTATCTAATAGCAGAGAAGCACTTAAAGAAATGCTCAGCGTCCTTAGTCATCAGGGAAATACAACTCAAGACGACTCTGAGATTCCATCTCACACCTGTTAGAATGGCTAAGATCAAAAACTCAAATGACAGCACATGCTGGCGAGGATGTGGAGAAAGGGGAACCCTCCTCAATTGCTGGTGGGAGTGCAAACTTGTACAACCACTTTGGAAATCAGTCTGGCAGTTTCTCAGAAAGTTGGGAATAGTTCTACCCCAAGACCAGCTATATCACTCGTGGACATATACCCAAAATATGCTCCATACCACAAGGACACCTATGTTCATAGCAGCTTTATTTGTAATACAACCTAGAAGTCCCTCAACTGAAGAATGGATAAAGAAACTGTGGTACATTTACAAAGCAGTAGGTGTTATCCTGGCATTCTCATACATGTGTTGTTATATGTCTTCTAAATTGCCTCCCTCCCCACTGTCCTCCTCCAATGAATTTCTCAGCTTCCAAAAGTTCTGTCTCCCTCATTTGTAGGCATGTAGTTTTTACCTTCTTTTTTTTTTTTTTTTAAAGATTTATTTTATTTATTTATTTTATGCATATGTGTGTTCTATCTGCATGCACACCTGCATTCCAGAAGAGGGCACCAGATCACATTGTGGATGGTTGTGAGCCACCATGTGGTTGCTGGGAATTGAACTCAGGACCTTTGGAAGAGCACTAGGCAGTGCTCTTAACCGCTGAGCCATCTCTCCAGCCCTAGTTTTTACCTTTTTACTATGAAGCATAGTTTTCTGTATTTATACAAAGCAAACTAGTCACTATATGATTTGTTAAAAAGCACACGCCTATAAAACTTGTCACCCACGGCAATACCAATGTTGCCCCAACCCAGGGTACCTCTGATATCTGCAACCTCTCCTGTCTGAAGGACATGGGTCTTCTGCTTTTCACTAGGATTTTTCCACTGTTCTTTTCAGTTTTACCATGTATGAATACATCCATATGCATTTCAGTTTTTATTGTTTTTTTTTAAAGTTCTATTTATTTATCCTGTCTTTGTTGTACACGCAGCAAGTGGAGGGCAGAAGACAGTTTACAGTTGTTGTTTCTTTTCTTCCACCATGTGGGTCCCGGGCACTGAACTAAGGTCCTCAGGCCTGGAAGCAGGAACCTTAGCCCTGAGTCATCTCACTAGCCCAGGCTCCAGGTTTTGGATTTCATACAGCTGGACAATTAGGCACTGGAGGTGGAGGGATCTGGCTTCTTTTATTCAATGTTATGTGGGTAAGACTCATTCACATTTTCACCGTGTCCGTTTTTATTGTCACATACTGTCCCAATGCAGCACTATGCCACTATTTTGTGGTGGTTGTTTTGCTTTGTATTTTGAGACAGTCTCCTTAGATAGCCCTGGCTGTCCCGGAACTCATTAAGTAGACCAGGCTGGCCTCAAAAAAAGTGTTGGAATTAAAGGCATGTGGTGCGATGCCTGGCCCACTATGCCACGATTTATTACCTGTACAGCAGTGACCATTGGGTTGCTTCTAGCCTTTGGCTATTGCATGTGAGGCTCTTGTATGTATTTCTACATATCTGTAGATATGCACATATGCACATGTTTCTGGTATGTTCCGAGGATATTAGAATGCTCAGCTCTAGAGCATGGGTATGTTTAACTTTGGATAACAGTGTAGCATTATCTATTAGAATGGGATCTACTGAATTTTACTTCTGTATGTGTGAACATCCCCATTACTACATGTTCTAGCAAACACTGGATGTGCTCATCTTTAATTCTGGCCAATCTGGTAAGTATGAAGTGTTATCCCACTATGCTTTTAATTTGCATTTTCATGATTACTAATATGGATATTTTTTCATATTGTTGTTAGCCATTTGGAAATTCTTTGTGATGTGCCTATTGATACCCCATCATCTTAATTGGTGCCAAGTCAGTCTTTTGTCAATGGGCCATTTGTTGGTTGTACTGCAAATATTCTGGTCCTTCTGGGCAGCTTGCTTTTTCACACGCTGAACAGAGTCTCTGCTGAATAACAAAAAACTCTTACCTTTATTTTATTTTAAAAAATACTTGTATTTTATGTGTATGTGTGTGTTACCTACATGTACATAAGTGTACCATATGCATGCAATGTCCTCAGAGGCCAGAGAGCAAGCTCTTCAGAAAAGACCCCTGGAACTGGAGGTGGCAGGAGTCATGTGGGTACAAGAGTTGCAGGTGTAGCGAGCCATCTCTCCAGTCCAGCTCTTGCTTTTAATGTATCCAATTTCTTAATAATTTTCTGGGTGTTTTTTGCATCTAAGAATTTTTTCCATTCAAGGTTTTAAGGTAATTCTATATTATAAATACTACAAATTTCATTGTTTCACATTTCTTTTTTTTAAACCTTTGCGGTTTGTTTGTTGAGACAGGGGTTGTCTACGCAGCTCAGGTTAACCTTGAATTCACTATTTACCCAGGCCAGCCTCCCCCTGTGGTTCTCTTGCCACAGTCTTGAGTGCTGGGTGGCAGTGTTCATCATCCCTTTGCTCTTACTTGCCTGTCTGTTGCTGTGATGTAGTGATGAAGAGAAGCTGCCTAGGACCTCACAGATACTGGGCAAGCACGCCACTACAGAGCCACAGCCTCAGCCCCCTTGCCTTTCATATTTGAATGAAATATAAAGCCACAAAAATAAGTATTTTGGATCCACAAAATAAATTCCATGTGGATTTATATTTTTTCCAAGTGGGTGTCCACAAAGTATTTATTTAAAATGCCAGTATTAGCCAGCTATGGTGGCACATACCTTTAATCCCAAAGCTGGTGGATCTCTGTGAGTTCAAGTCCAGCCTGGTCTACATAGGGAGTTCCAGGACAGTCAGAGCTATACACTGAGACCCTGTCTCAAACAAACAAAGCCGTTCCACAATACCACCGCTGATAAAAATCAAGTGTCTCCATATACATGTAGCTTAATTTTCAATTCTTTATTCTGTCTCAATGCATATCCACCCCTGAATTATTTTAATTTCTGCGGCTTTACGGTAAATCTTGACATCTATCAAGCAAGCTCTCCTCCTCTGGCATTCTTTGATCCCTGAGCCATTTCCCTGTGAGGCTTAGAATCAATCAAGGCTAGGTAACTGCACTGGCTAATTTTTTTTCTGAATCAAGTAATACTTTTATTTTTTTATGTTTATTTATTACTTCAGTTTACATCTCCATCACAGTGCCCTCTTTCCACCCCTCCCTGTCCCACCCTCCCACCCTCTACCCCATATATCCCTTCCATCCCACTCCTCTGGAGTGGAGTGTCCCTACATATCTGTCCCCTGCCCCAGTTCAGCAGTCATATGAGGGCCAAGAACCTCCTCATACACTGGGGGCATACAAGGCAGCACCACTAGGGCAAAGTGTCTCATTGACAGGTAACAAAGTCTATGTTCATGTTCCCTTTGGTGCATTAGCTGTAGTAAAGTTATCCTGTACTATATGGCTAAAATCTGATTATAACTGAATAGATGCCATGTGCATCCTTATGAGTCTGGGTTAGTTCACTCAGGATGAGCTTCTCTAGTTCCATCCATTTGGCTGCAAATTGCATGATTTCGTTGTTTCTGATGGCTGAGTAATATTCCATTATGTGGATATACCACAGTTATTTTTTTATCCATTCCTCGGTTGAGGGGGATCTGGGTTGTTTTCAGTTTCTAGCTATTACAAATAACGCTGCTAGGAACATAGATGAGGAAATGTCCTTGTGGTTTGGTGAGGAATCATTTGGATGTATACCCAGAAGTGGTATGGCTGGGTCCTGAAGTAGAGCTATTCCAAGTTTTCTAAGATATCACCAGACTGATTTTCATAGTGGTTGTACAAGCTTGCACTCCCACCAGCAATGGAGGAGTGTTCCCCTTTCTCCACAACCTCGCCAGCATGTGCTGTCATTTGAGCTTTTGATCTTAGCCATTCTGACAGGTGTGAGATGGAATCTCAGAATCGTCTTGAGTTGCATTTCTCTGATGATTAAGGATGCTGAGCATTTCTTCAAGTGCCTCTCAGACATTAGGGATTCCTCCTTTATGAATTCTCTGTTTAGTTCTGTTCCCCATTTTTTGATTGGATTATTTGGTTTCGTGGCATTTAATTTCTTTAGTTCTTTGTAAATTTTGGATATTAGCCCTCTGCCAGATGTGGGGTTGGTACTGGCTAATTTTATGTCACCCTGACACAAGCTAGAGTCTTAAGAGAGGAGGGAGCCTCAATTGAGAAAAGGCCTCCATAAGATCAGGCTATAGAAAAGACTGTAGGATATTCTCTAAATTAATAATTGATGGGGGGGGGGGCTGCTCACTGTGGGTGGTGCTATCCCTGGGCTGCTGGTCCTGGAAACCAGGCTGAGCAAGCCATGAGGAGGAAGTGAGTAAGCAGCACCCTTCCATGGCTTCTGCAGATCCTTGCTCACTTGAGTTCCTGTCCTGACTTCCTTCAATGATGGACTGTGATGTGGAAGTGTAAGCTGAATAAGCCCTTTCCTCCTCAAGTTTCTTTGGTCATGGTGTTTCCTCACAGCAATAGTCACCCTAACTAAGACAAGTTGGTACCAGGGATAGTGGGATATTGCTGTGACAGACCTGACCACAGTTTTGGGAGGATCATGGAAGGACTGTGGAACTTTGGGTTAGAAAAGTGTTGAGAGCACAGTGAGCTGTTCTGTAGAAGCTTGGAAGATGAGAATGTTGTGAGCAGTGCAGACAATGGAGGCCTAGCTTGTGAAATTTCAGAGGGAAGCAAAGACTCCTCCGAGCTTTTTGTGTGAAGAATCTGTGATATCTGGTCAGCTGGGGCTGAAGAATCGGCTGCGATTAATAAGACACCAGAACCACTAAAGTGAAACCTTCGTCTCACTGGAACTATTGATGCTGGTCAGCTGGAGCTGAGAAATTAGTGGTGATTAAGAAGAGAGCAGCAGCACTGAGGTGAAATCTTGTGGGAAGTGTTTCCTGAGAGTCAGCACAGAGAATCTGTGTTCCAGAGGCAGCCAAGGTTGTACCACATGCTGGCAACTGAACTCGGTAGTATAAGATTCAATCGGGTGGTTCTGGTTTTTGAAGGTATGAGGGGTCATGGAGAGCAGCTGAGGCTTGGCACTGTGTGAGGCCAGGAGAGGCCATTGATGAAGGCCCAGGACTGAAGGAGACATGGAGAGAAGTTAGGCCTGGCACCATGAAGAGCGCCTAAGGGAGGCCATTGATGAACATGCAGCCCAGTTACAGCAGAAACCC
Organism: Lophiomys imhausi; assembly: GCA_907164525.1. NCBI lineage: Eukaryota > Metazoa > Chordata > Mammalia > Rodentia > Muridae > Lophiomys > Lophiomys imhausi. The sequence continues at coordinate 147,651 of CAJQZJ010032201.1, read as the reverse complement.
TAGTACTGGCATTTTTGAAATGGCAGTACCATGGCATGACCACCAAGAACAGCAGCAGCAGTGGAGCGAAGCCTGCCTGAGCTTAGAGGACAAAGTGTGTGCTGCAGAGTGCAGAGCCAGAGAAGTGAGCCAAGCCCTTCGGAGGAGCCCAGAAGAGTGTGACTGGATCACAGACAACAGGCTGTCGAGTTTGGTTTTGTTTGGTTCAGTTTGTGACTGTGCCCTGGTTCTTCCCTCTTGAAGTGAGAAGGTATTTAATGTAATTTTGATTTTTGCAGGAGCCCACAGGTGAAAGACTTTGAACTTTTAAAACATATTTTGCATTTTTAGTGATTAAATATTTCAAAGAAACTGAAATTTCACTGTGTTTAAATTTGTTAAGGGCTGTGGAATTTTTAAAGTTGTTCATGTTTTATATTGTGATATTAATATTAATGTGCCGTCCTGGGGATAAATGAAAAAGAAAAGGTTCTAACTGAAAAGTGACATGTTTGTGTGTCAAATTGTCAAGGAGTCAGCTGCACTGCCTAGTTTTGTCACCTTGACACAAGCTAGAGGCATGAGAGAGGAGGAGCCTCAACTGAGAAAAGGCCTCCATAAGATCAGGCTGTAGGCAAGCCTGCAGGCATCTTCTTACTCAGTGATTGATGGGGGAGGGCCCAGATCGTTGTGGGTGGCGCCATCCTTGAGCTGGTGGTCCTGGGTTCTATAAGAAAGCAGGCTGAGGAAACCATGAGGAACAAGCCAGTAAACAGCACCCCTCCAAGGCCTCAGCTCCTGCCTCCTGGTTCCTGCCCTGCTTGAGGTCCTGTCCTGACTTCCTTTGGTGATGAACTGTGATTTGGAAGCACAAGTTGAATAAGCCCCTTCCTCCCCCAGTTTTTTTAGTCATGGCTTCATCATAGCTATTGATCCAGTGGTGCTTCGGTTACCCTATAGCCCTTTGCCCTTCACTTTATCAATACACCTGTTTTCTTAAAATACGGTGACATGTACATTCTCTTTTGTTTTATTTTTATTCATTCCATTCTCCTATAACTTAAAAGTTATATAACAAATATTTTCTTCCAGCTGAACTTAGAGACTGCACATGACTCTATTACCTACGGAACTATAATGCTAAAGGCTGGAGCTGTGGCTCAGAAGGACCCTGTCATATCATGTACGAGGCACTGGATTTGATCAGAGTTTGTAGTCCCCCGCACACTTCAGATGTATTCACCACACTACTGTCTTTACATTCCACTATTGTCCGCGTCTGTTTCGTTTATTCACTGCAACCAGGATCTGCATCAGCACAGTCTATGCATGTGCTCTCTACTGCTTTCACTCTCCATCCTCTCCTGGGTTTCTAAACTGTGGAGCCTGACTGAATCCATCTTGAAAAAAGATTCCATTTTCTATCAAGTTTGACTCAGAGCTGACGTCCAGTTCCAGAACAACAACAAAATGTACCTGACCTTGTATTCCAGGGGTGTTCCTTTGTCATCACCAGACAGCGCACTCTGAGAAAGCACCCAAAAGTCTAAACAAACTTTCTGGTGGTCAAGCTGACCTAAGCTGGCTAGTCAGTAACAACAAGCCAATCAGAGATGGACATGACTAGCTACCCAAATGTCATCCAATCATATGGTAAAGAACCTGCTTCTTTGCTTGAGTCTCTATATAAACTCTGTACTTTTGGGTCTGGGGGCTCTCAACTCGAACTGCTGTGTCAGTGAGTGTTGAGAGTCCAAGCTCTGAGCTTGAATAAACAACCCTCATGTATTTACACTGGAGTTGGCTCCTGGGTGGTCTTTTGGGGCAGAACAAAAATGTTTTTTTAAGACAGGGTTTCTCTATGTAGCCCTGGCTGTCCGGGAACTCTCTTTGTAGACCAGGCTGGCCTCAAACTCACGGAGATCTGCCTGCCTCTGACTCCCAAGTGCTACGATAAATGTCTTTATAGTATGTTCCTTCTGTTTAAATACGTCTTTTAGAATTTCATTTAGTATACATCACCTGTTAATTCTCTTAGTAAAACTTTTAAGGGATGGGGAGGTATCTACAAATACTTATTTCACCTTTATTGTTAAAATATTTTTGCTGAGTGCAGATTCTAGATTACTGGGTATTAACTGTCACTACCCTGACTGTTGCTCCATTGCCCTGCTTTGCTGTTTCCATGAAGAACCTGCCTATGCAGTTGCTTTCAGTTCCATCTTCCAGCTTGAGGACCTCCCTACAAGTGGCTCGGAGTTGTTCTTGGTGTCCATATTGCTTTGTTAAGGGCTTCTCCAGTTACAGCTCAATGTGTCCTCAGTTCTTGGAACTATTTTTATCTGGACCTTTTCTTTTTTGTGTTTGGATTTTTTTGTTTGTTTGTCCTTTTGGTTTTGTTGTTGTTGCTTTCGAGACATGGCTTCTCTGTGTAACAGAGCCCTAGCTGTCCTGGACTTGCTTTGTAGCCTCCCGAGTGCTGGGATTAAAGGCGTGCGCCACCATGGCCGTCTTATCTGGACCATTTCAAAGACTACATATTTGTCATTGCTCTGGTACCCAGGCACACATCTGCTAGGCCTGCTCACCATATGTTTGAGTCCCTTAGCTGCTTTTGCACTTCCCTTCTTGTCATACTTCAGTTACTTTTATTCTGACCTACCTTCCAGGTCACTTAGTCTATGTAACATGTTATCTTGTTTTCCAGCCCTATAATTTCATTTTTGATACTTTATCAAATCTGTTACATTCCTTCTTATACTTCACAGTACTCTGCCAACATTTCCAACCTGGTATTTTTTCTTAGATGAATTAAGCCAGGGGTAGTGGTACACACTTTTAATCCCAGGGCTCACAGGGCTGAGGCAGGTGGATCTCTGTAAGTTTCAAACCAGCCTGGTCTACATAGTGAATTCCAGGCCAGCCAACATAACAAAAACAAAACCAAATTAAGTATTTTTTTTTTTATTGTTTTAAGTTTGACCCGACAAAGGCAATGTGGACTCTGGAGAGCCTGTATTTAATTTCTGCTACTTCTGAAAATTCTTTTTGTTTGGGACAGTCTCATTATGCATCCTTTGCTGGCCCAGAACTTCTACACACTAACACACTCACTTGCCTCGTCCTAAGTTTTCCAACAATTAAAGGTGTATGCCATCCTTGGCTGGATTTTTTTTTTATCTTATTTCTGATTGTGTGTGTGTGTGTGTGTGTGTGTGTGTGTGTGTGTGTGTGTAATGGGGACGGTTCCTTCCACAGTGTGAACACAGAGGGCAGAGAACAATTCTGTGCAGTTGGTTCTCTCCTGCCTTTATGTGGGTTCTGACATCAAATCTAGGATGTGAAGCTTGCACAGTAAGTTCCTTTACCCACCGAGCCATCTTGCCGACCCTTCCCTTCCTCTTCCTCATTCTGTTTTTGTATCTCCTCAGCTGCCTGCTTATTTTTTGGCTTTCAGCCACTTATTGTATTAGACAGACTGTTTCTTAAGACCTTGCATGCTGTTATTTTACAGAGATCTTTTTTTGCCAGGTGTCAGGAACTACTTCGTGTCAAAGCCTGAGAAAATTAAGGAAGACAATATATTTCCTTCTAGCTCATCCTTGCTCTTGCAGATTTGCCCTTTGAGGTCCCAAACTAAAGAGCAGAAACTTATGATCATCTACATACTTTTTGGGAGGTCATAAAACCCATTTCTTTTAGCTTAGCTACACAAGGGTACAAAACATGTTAATAAACTTTTTTCCCCTCTCCTTTGAAATTCATGGGTGTTCTAAAGAAAGAAATGGTTCCAAACATTAGTTTAACTATATTTCTGTCTTTTTCAATTCTCATATTTTGTCTGCTTTCATATGGATTTAAAATCATTCAAAGAACTTTCGTTTCTGTTTTTCGAGATGGGATTTCTATGTGTAGTGTTGGCTGTCGTGGAACTCAGCCAAGGCTGAGGACCAGGCTGGCCTCAAACTCACGAGATCCCCCTGCCTCTGCCTCTGCCTCCCAAGTGCTGGGATTAAAGGAGTGCACTGCCACCACCTGTCTTCAAAAGACATTTTGTCCAGCTTTTCTGGTTGTATTAACAGGCAGGGCTGAAGTAGAAATCCTTAAATTGTATTACTTAAAAAAAAAAAAACACCCAAGTTTTGAGACAGTGAGATGGGCAGGTTAGGATAGGGGTGCTTGTCACAAAGCTGGACGGAGTTAGAGCCCAAGAACCCACCTAGTGAAAAGAGAGAACCAATTGCACAGTGTGCAGCCTGTGTGTGGGGGTCACAGGCAACTTGTGGGAACTAGTTTTCTTCTGTCATGTGGGTCCTAGGGAAGGGGCTACGGTCATCAGGCCTGTTAGCAATGGTCTGTATCCACTGAGCCATCTCACCAGAACAAGAAGCTCTTAACGCATATTATAGTTTACAATCATTTCTATTTCTTTTAGATTTCCATATACACTTTATTAGATCATTTTTTTCATATTTCACCTCCACTAAGTTCTTTTTTTATAACTTATTTATTTTTATGTACATTGGAGTTTGGCATACATGTATGTCTGTGTGAGGGTGTGGGAACATCTGGAGCTGGAGTTACAGACAGTTGTGAGCAGCCTTGTGGGTGCTGGGGATTGAACCTGGGTCTACTGAGCCATTTCTACAGCCCCCCACCCCCAAGTTCTTTTTAAAGTTTCTCTCAGACTTCCTCAAAAGGACTGGCTCCAATCAACAATCCCCTATCCAGAAGAAGAACTTGCAAGCTATATTCCATCTGCTCACAACCTTCCATGTAGAATCTAATAATAAATATGTTTGAAAATCTCTTCGGGCTGGAGAGATGGCTCAGCGGTTAAGAGCACTGGCTGCTCTTCCAGAGGTATGAGTTCAATTCCCAGCAACCACATGGTGGCTCACAACCATCCATAATGAAATCTGGTGCCCTCTTCTGGCCTGCACATATACCTGCAGACAGAACACTGTATACATAATAAATAAATCTTTAAAAAAAAAAAAAAGAAAATCTCTTCTAGACTACCAATGGGAGCTATATGTTCTATATCATATAACAGTTATGTAATAGTTAAGTGAACTGCCTTGGCACAGGCCTGCAAAGAATATGAACTGGAGGTTTGTGGTCATGTGGCACCATATTCCAGAAACTCCTGTATCCTCAGAAAAGTTATCTGAACCTTTCAGATCAAATCATTCACAACATACTAGAAGTGCCTGACTGCAAACTTAATTCTTCTAAAGGCAACAAAGTAATCCATAGTGATAGAAATCAGAAAAGAAAAAAAAAGCACTTAGCTACACATATAACCAACGTTACTATACAAAGACACAATACAAAGATCTCTTCCATACCAATATGGGAGGCAAAACATCCATATAACCCAGTAGAAAAACTAGTAATATTTGAATTGACATTCATAAAACAGAAAAAAAACATGGTCGATAAACACAAGAAAAATACGATTATATTTTCTTTAAAAGTGCAAACTAAAATTTTAGGGCTGGGGATATGGCTGAGTGGTAAATGTTTGCCTAGCTTGCTCAATATCTGGGTTCTAGCCCCAGCACTGTGTGTATTTGTGAACTGTAACAAGAAAATAAACAGTACCAGAAAAAGCACTGTAAACTATGTACCACACACAAAGATACAGAATGACATAGCCTCTAAAAGGCTATCTGTATCCAATAAAGCTTTAAGTACTAACGGATATATATGCAGTTTCTAGACATTTAACCTAGAAAAATAAACAGGAAAATGTTACTCTGGGTTTCTAATAGTGCATTACTTTCTTCCATAGCGTATATCAGTATCTGCATTATGTGTATTTCTTGTTTGTATTCATTATAACACAATATAAGTTTATTGAGAACAAAGGCATAAACAGTATTTGGCACACATCAGGCATATAACATAGACTGTGGATAGAGTGTGCAATGATTTATGTATACAAACAGAAAAAATGTTAGTAGGGTGAAGGGGCTGATAGGTTAATATAAGTTAGATTTAGTGAATATATAAGTTTCTGATACAGTCTCTTAATTCGGGGCATGAAGATCAACTTTGCTGTGAGCAATTAGCTTATCAGCTTATGGATGAAGTCAGGTGAAATGAGGGGAGTCTCTTTGGACTGAAAAACAAGGTTGAAGCCAGGTGAAAGAAGGAAAGACTTTATGACCTGGCATTGCTTTCAACTGCTAAGTGGGCAGAGCCCAAATTAAGCTGAAGCAGGTGGAACAAGGAGTGATCCTATTTAAGGACAAGTGGATGACGCCAGAGGGGCGCGTGCGTGCTAAGGGCCCCCGATATGAGAGAGCTCCGAGAGTCCTGCTGGAGAAAGTTCTGGTAGACCAATGGCCAGATCTCCCTGAGGCAGAAGGAAGCTGGTGAGCAGAGAAAGCCTCGGCAAGACAGCAAAAGGCCAAGGACTAAACCCTGTGGCTCAGCTTTTGCCTAGAGGGGTTTGACCTGTCCGAACAGTGGCCTGAACGGAACTGTGGCCAGCTTTAAAGACTGAGGCAGAACGGCAGAGTTGCTGATACGAAGGAAGTAAGGTGGCCTACAGACGATGAGGTCTCCCAGAGAGAAGAAAGCCTCAAGCCTTATTTAAAGTGAGACTTCGATAGCCAGTTTACCCTGACGAACCTGCGTCTGAGAGATCCAGAAAAAGGACTGCTAAGTGCGTTAAAGAGTCTACCCCCGAGACTGGTTTCCTGACGACTGAGGACCTGCCCCAGAGACTGTATCATTCTAAAAGGGTATGAAAGTAGTTGTTATGATTATCAATAGGTTTAGTGGATAGGTTAAAGGGGTTGTAGGAATTTATAGGATTAATAGTTAAGAAATTGTTGGTGTTTGTTATAAGTGAATTTAGTAATAAATAAATAAGAGTTAAATAAATAATAATTTAAAAGTTCAGTTTCAGTAGGGTTTTTTTGTTTTTTGAGACAGAGTTTCTCTGTGTAGCTCAGGAACTTGTTCTGTAGACCAGAGTTGGCCTTGACCTCACAGACACCAACTGCCCCTGCCTTCTGACTGCTTGTATTAAAGGTGTGTGCCACTTCCTGGTTAAAAAAAAAAAAAAAACTGTAGCATTTTTAAAGGCTAAAATTGGGGGGGGGGACATAGTATCCAGCAGCATGTTATCGGTTAACACAGTGAATGATGAGCATGGACAACTATATAACCATGAGGGGCTAGAATATAAAGGAAAAAAAGAAATAACCATGAAGACATGATACAATGTCACCTCATTTTTGTAAATGGCAAAACTGAGAAGAAAAACTTCTGTGTAAAGACAGAGACAGGTCACACACAGACATTAACAGTACACATTTGAGAGGGCAGAACAATAGTGATTGTTTTCTTCCTATTTATGGTTTCCTAAAGTTACCAAACTTCTTTTTACAATGAACGTAATTCTTTTCTAGGAAAAATTTCAAAATAAAAGAGATCCCAGACAAAGGGCGTTCGTTTTCAGGTTGAATAAGACGTTTACCTTCTTCATCATCAGAGCCCAGCTCATCATCAGAGCATATGTTCAGAATGTTGACCAGCATCTCTGTGACTGTGTAACAGAACAAAGCAAAGGGGGCGCAGTTAGCAGAGCACTTTCAGATGTGCACACATGCAGACACTGAGTGAGCACTGATGGACACAGCCTGTCATACTTCAGACAGCTACGAAAATGGCGTTGAGAGCACACCATCAGGCTCACAGAGGACTTTGGTCCATGCTTGTCCTGGTTAGACAAGAACCTGAGGATTCTATCACACATTTATTTAATGTTACTAGCAGCTCTTCAGAACCTTTGGCTAAAATATGCATATAAAATTTTCTTCCCATTTTACAAAGAAATTGCAACAGCCCTACATCCAACAGGCTTGTTTTAAGTTTGTACTGCTCACTTGTGTAACTGTTTTATGTTTGTACAGCATGCTCAGTTGTGTAGCTGTGTTTTATGTTTGTAGAGCATGCTCAGCTGTGTACCCATGTTTTATGTTTGTACTGCTCACTTGTACAGCTGTACGCATAAAATTCTAAGACAACAAATCCTGTCTAAATCCCACTGATGATTCATGGAAGAAATAGGATAATGGCCACATTATTTTAAAATCTTCATCATACAGGACAGTTGCTTTAAATTGGTATTTCAGATTTAAAAAACAAGAATAGACTAACATTTATGAACAGATCAATGAATGTCATTTAAAAATTTCTGTAGAGGGCTCCATGGATCAAGGTGTTCCTGTGCAAACCTGGTGACCTGAGTTAAATCCTGGAAGCTCATATAAAGGTGAAAGGAGAGAACCAACTCCACAATGTTGTCTGTCCTCTGCCCTCTACACAAACATGCCCCTGAATGTGAGTCCTGTCCCCAGTCCTGCACATATACACATCTGCACACACACACAAATAAGTAAATTTTGTAAGTAAACATTTAAAAAAAATCTTTGTAGAGAACAAACAAAATTAGCATACATGTCTGATAAACTTTGGGAATGCAAAGTTGTCTGGGGGCTGGTCAGGAGAGAGCTGGTATTTAGAGGCACACTGGGATTCTCTTACCTTTTTCTCCAACAAAAGGCAAAGACCACGTGAAAACATCCATGAAGTTTGGGAGCCAGTAGGGGTGTGGAGAATAGTTAAACTGCCTGATGTTCATGATATTGTTTTCATATTTCAACACTGCAGCTAAAAAGTAAAAAACAATACACTGGGCACAGAAAATCATGGCATAGCAGCTAGCGTGCTTTGTCCCTGGGAACTGACCACTCAGACTTTTCAATGACTTATTTTCCATTTGTAAATTCAGGATAGGGCCAGGGCAGCTTGATACGTTCAAAGAATTTTACAAGGTTCATTCTCCTAGGGAATACCACAGGGAACAAAGTTACTTGACCAAAGCCTGGAAGACACTGCTCTGAAACACCAAAAGTCTGCAGGATATTAACTATTAAAGAAGCCTCGGGTTCAACACAGAAAAAAACTCCTAGTTTCCATTCACTGGCCAAATGGTTACAATGACGGGTTCTAAGGGCAAGTGTCACCCATCAAATACACACAGACTGCAGCTGGTCACCATAAGGCCAGCCAAAGCTTTTCATGAACTCTGCAGGAGTTTATCAGCCACAGTGGGGGCAATAAATGGCAAACTTGGAGCAATTTATGATTAATGTTTAAGGGAGTGTATCATCTCTCCTCACACTGTTTCTTCTACTATCAGCATTCCGAGATCACCTAGAAACATTTAACAGTAACCATGTCACACAGGTATACATCTACTTGTGCCAAGATGATTTTCTGCATACTTTTTTCTCTTTTCAATGAGCTCTAGCAAAGTTCTATTAAATAAAAAAACTTTCCTCATTTAATTTTCATGTGTTCTGGTATTCTTCTAATAATACCATAATTACCTGGGTAAATGATAGCCAGCTTGCCCACTCTGTAGCATTTACCGCATGCTGTGCCTGATTCAATATATTGCTGCTGTAGCAATGGACACAAATTTTGGCCAACATGGCATAGTATTCTGTTTCATATTTTCTCAAGCTGGGCAGTTGTTGAAGATAACTAATTTTTTCTTGGCCCTGTCTGATCATCTTCAGAGCCTGTTTGTATCCAAGCATGGACTTTCTACTTTTTATAACAGGCTGGAGCCCAGAGTTGACAGACTCCAGAGACTTCGTTTTGTTGTTCTGTTGACACGGGGCTTCTCTGTGTAACAGCCCTGGATGTCCTAGAACTTACTCTGTAGACCAGGCTGGCCTTGAACTCACAGAGATCATCCTGCCTCTGCCTCCCGAGCACTGGGACTAAAGGCCTGCACCACCATGGCTGGGCTAGAAACTTTGTCTCTTCTTTGTAGCCACATCTTCCCGCCTTAGATGCGGGACAGCCCCACAAGAGCAGCTGTCATGATGGCTGGTGACAAGAAAGGCTTCTTTATATTTTAAAGTCTCTTATATGTATCACCTGTGTTGCTGTTTGTACTATTCTTTCAATTTTTCTATTTTGTTTTGTTAGGTTTTGGTTTTCTATTTTGTTTTGAGACATGGTCTCTCTCTACAGAGCTCTGGCTGCCTAGAAGTCACTATGTAGACTAGGTTGGTTTTGAACTCAGAGTTTCACTTGCTTCCTGCCTCCCAAATTCTGGGATTATAAAGATTTGTACCACTACACCTGGCTTTCTTTCCATTATTCTTACTGAGTCATGAACTATAACAATTTTCTAGGAATGACAGAACAAGGCTATACTGGGTTCCAGTTTCCTTGCTGTGAGATGGATTAGTGTTCTAAACTTTAAGTTTCTGTCTAAAGTGTATATGACCGACTACCAAAAAGAAAATGAAAATAGGATTTCCAGTTGTTAAAAACCTAACTTTTTTTGACATGCAAACCTCCATTATTTTCATGCCGTGTGCATTTTATGCAGCTTAAGTGAATATACTAAAAATTCTCTCACTCTTCACAGGAAGAAGAAGTGAGTCTCAACAGTGGATGATTAAAAATGGAGGCATAACTGGGAGTGGTGGCACATGCCTTTAATCCCAGCACTCAGGAGGCAGAGGCAGGGGGATCTCTGTGATTCTGAGGAAAGCCTAGTCTACAGAGTGAGTTCCAGGATAGCCAGGGCTACACAGAGAAACCCTATCTCAGGATAGGGTAGGGGAGTGTGGGGGTGAACAACAACAAAAACAAACCACTAAATGAATCCCAGCACTGGGGAGACCAAAGCAGGATAGTGAGTTTGAAGCTGGCCTGCGCTGTACAGTGAGAGCCCATTTTAAAATACTAAAAAACAAAGTATCAGCAAATAGTGACTTTTTTTGAGGTAATGTTATTACCTTATGCTAACTGTTCTAACATAACTCTGAAAGTATTAGTTTTACATTTTGACTCAGTTGTACCATCTACTGTGATTACTATTTATACCCCCAAAGAGTGCAATGTCTTAGGAGATGAAGGCCAAGCAGCAGCTTACACTCTAAATTTATTGACCTTTGTTCCAGTAAGATCTCTTCACCTAGGTATGGTTGGTAGTTCATGCCTGTCACCCTCACTAGGGAGAGTGAAGCGTGAGGACCCCAAATTCAGAGAGCCAGCCTGGATTACAGAGCAAAACCTTGTCTCAAAACAAAACCAACAAGAAGAGGGGTGAGTTTCGGGAGAGGGAGAAGTGTCAGGATCTTGTGGATTGGGGGTGTAGAGCACAGCAAGATACCAGAGGCTGAGGCTGTGGCCTTTCCCATGCTAAGCACATGCTTTACCACCAAGCCACACCCCTACCTAAGATCTTTTAATCTGACTGAAATTTTGTATTTAAAAATGGGTGTTCAGGATATAGCCCTGTAGCAGAGTGCCTGCTTAGCAAACACAAGGTCCTGGGTTCCATCCACAGAACCAAAACATAAAACTAAGTAAATGAACACATAATGGAAATAAAACACAACATTAAGCTAGAGCTCACAGTCACTAACAGATCCACACTCAACTACAGCCGGGCTTCTTTACCTTTATTGTTGTAGACATCTAGGTAATTGGGGGCTGAGAAAATCGTAATGAGTGATGGGAAGCCGGTTGCTTGGTTCTTCCTGTACATTCGGTACCTGGAAAAGAGATGAGAGCTCAGGCATCTTTACACTGAAAGTACAATCTGTGCAGGGATGTCCGAGAGTTCCAATGCAACTCACCCAGCATCCTGGGCTTCATGGGCTCTGATTATTGATAACAGACTGTTATTCTGTAAAAATTCACAAACTGCGTGGAAACTGAAAAAGGAAATAAGAAAACTTAAGTCCAGAATTACAGCAGTTATGTTTTAATAGGAAGAAAGGGAAAACCCAATCTCAGAGTTGTTTTAAGATTACAGATACTACAAACTACTCAATTTTTAAAGATTTGTTTTATGTCTATTAGGGTATTGCCTGCTGATATGTATGTGTATCACATGAGGGCCTGGTGTTCATAGAGGCAAAAGGAAGGTGGCAGATCCCCTGGAGCTGGAGTTATAGACAATTATGAACCACCACATGGGTGCTGGGAACTGAGTCCAAGTCCTCTGGAAGAACAGCCAGTGATCCTAACCACAGAGCCATCTCGGCAGCCCTACTACTGAACTTTCATTAAAAGCTAAGAAACCAGCAATTTCTATTTCACATTACTATCAAACCTGAAGAAGATACCTTCGAGTAGAAACAGTTTCTCCATCTTTTAATTCATTTTATCTTAACACTAACATTACAATCAAAATTTTTGGTATCTTGACATGAAAATGCATGTATGTATATACAGTGAGTGCCACAATATGAGTGCATGATTTTCTTCAATCATTAACCTTTAGAAAAAGTAAAAGAATCTACTTATAGCTTTATATGTAATATCAACACCAAGATAATACAACACACAAATTATTCTGAGACTTTGCAGATGTTAATTATCTATTTGTTTCTTGAACTGGGATATAAAACTAAGGTGGTATACTACTTGCCTAGCATACAAAGTCCTGGGTTCAAAATAAGTAAATGAACACATAATAGAAATAAAACACAACATTAAAACAGAGCTCAGAGTTACTTACAAATCCACACTCAACTACATGTGGGCTTCTTTACCTTTATTGTTATAGACATCTAGGTAGCTGGGGGCAGAGAAAATCGTAATAAGTTACAGGAAGCCCCTCACCATATACTACGGATGCTGCACACACTTGTAACCCAGTACTTGGGAGGTGAGACAAAAGAATCAGAATTTCAAACCCATCTTTTCTTACACAGTAGGTTTGAGACCAGCCTGGGATGCACAGGATCTTGTCTGAGAAAAAAGGAGGGCATCTTTGTTTTTCACTATGCTCAATGGAAAAAGTATAATTTTCAGATCAACTGTATATAACATTATCACAATTGCAGAAAAGGAAGTTTCCGCACAGAAACAAAGATGTATCAGCCATTCATAGGCTATGAAGCAGTTTTGTGGAGGCCTTAGGAATGAGACTGGAGGCTGTGAAATCTTGGTAAATTCACCAGTCACTCCTGGTACTAAGACCAAGGAGTCATATCACGAGACACTGTTCCTAGGAGCTGTGTGAGGGTTAAGATTCCTGACAGCCTTCAGCCATAATATTTTCATCAACCACTTAAGTGTTTCAGATGTTTTCTGGCATAAGGACATTTTATTGTAAATATACTACTGATTCAATAACAATGAACTCATGGCCAGTAACACAACTCACATGTGACAAATCTAGCACAGATCTATTTTCTCTGTAAGTTACATTATAGCCTGCCTGGGCACTCAAACACTGCACAGTGCTTTAATACTGTCCTTCAGTACCACTGTCAACACTGAAATAGATAGATCGCTGACAAAAAGGACAAAAACAGTAACAAAAATGCAAGATGGAGGCTGGAGAGATGGCTCAGTGAAGAAAAGCACTTGCTGCTCTGGCAGAAGACCTGGATTTGGTTCTTGGAATCCAATCCATAACTCCAGTTCCAGGGTATCCATGCCCTCTTATGGCCTCCATGGGCACCAGGAAGACCCATACATGTGAGCAAAACACTCATACACTTAAAACAAAAGAAACGAAAACTGGAAAAAAAAAAAAAAAAAAGGCAGAGCATGCCTTCTAACCTCAGCTGCAAGCCTTGTGTACGGGGTGCCTCAGATGCTTTTGTTGTCCTGCCCAGTGAGTCACAAATGCTTCCAAGAGCTCTGTGAGGACTGTCAGGGTGCAGTGAACTCAGGTGAGTGTGAGGATAGCTGAAATTCCCAAACTAAGCCTTTGAAGGAGGATTTCTGGGTGAAAGGCCTGTGCTGGCAAGTGACCACAGGAACTGTCCCAAATGACATTCAGCCAACAGCATTAAGTGCTCAAGCAATGTCAAAAGAAGGAAAAGTTAAATTGTTTCGGTAAACACGTCACTAGAAAGATGACAGAGTAGAATTCTAAAAGATTATTTTAAAAAATGTTTAAAGGAAAATTAAGGTTTCCTTTGTACATGTGTATCATTTTTGTATTATCTTAGCCAATTAGCAAGTTTTTTAAAGAACTAAATAAATGCATTGTCATGATAAAACACTGAAAACACTGAAATTAAAAATAAGTTAGATTTCAACATCCTTATTTTCTCCATTTTATTTATTTATTTATTTATTTATTTATTTATTTTGGCTTGGCAAACTACACCAAGAGCTCACATGTGAGCTTAGGACAATAGCCAACTTCCAGGAAATGTCCTAGGCTTAGATCACAGTGTCCTGGGTGTGTGTGTGTGTGGGGGGGTTGTTTTGTTTGGTTGGTTTTTGTTTGTTTTGTTTTGGTCTATAGCAGAAATTCCAAAAGCTGGGAGCTTTTCAAAACATAACAAGATCCCCAGCCCAGGCCTTCTGAATCAGAATCTCTGTGGAAAAAATACAGTCATCTATTTTTTTTTTTTTTTGAGCTGATTTCACTGTGTAGCCCTGGCTGGCTTGGCACATACTATGTAGATAATGGTGGCTGGGAACTCTCAGTGAGCATCCTGCCTCTGTCTCTCAAATACTGGGATTAAAGGTGTGTGCCACCATGCCTGCTCAGTTTCTAGTTTTTTATGAAAGTGTGTATATATATATATATATATGAAGGACTGGAGAGATGCTCAGTGGTAAAGAGCACTTCCTGTTCTTACAGAGGACCCAGGTTGGGTTCGCAGCCCCAACAAGCTCATAATCAACTGTGACTTCCAGTTCCAAGGGATCTGATGCCCACTTCTGGTCTCCACAGGTATCAGGCACACATGTGGTACACACACACACACACACACACACACACACACACATACACACACACACAGACACACACACACACACAGGTAAAACACCCATACACATAAAAATAAATCAAATCTTTAAGAGGTACCTAGATGATATCTAGGAACAAAGAGTAAATCATTTAGAGCTTACAACATTGAGACTCTGGGAGACATTAAACTGTGTTTACTAACTGTACTTCTTATGATCTCATGTCTAAGAACATATTAAGACTATTCTGCTATTAAGAAAATAAACAAGTGCTTGCCCAGAATGTGTGAGGTCTTCTATTTGCTTTCTAACACCAAAAACAAAGGAAGGAAGGGAGGAAAGAGGGGAAGAGGGAGGAGAGATGAAAAAGAGAAAAACAGAGAGATTGAGATTAAACAAAAGTCTCCATACTACATGTTTGAGACCTAAACCACTTAAGAAAAATTTCATAAAACCAGATGAGATGGCCCACGCCTTTAATCCCAGCACTCAGGAGGCAGAGGCAGGTGGATCTCTGTGAGTTTGAGGCCATCCTGGTCTACAGAGTGAGTCCAGGACAGCCAGGGCTACACAGAGAAGCCTTGTCTCAAAAAACAAAACAAAACAAACAAAACCAAAACCAAAAACCAAAAAATAACAAAGAACACTTACTGCTCCTACAGAGGACCTAGGTTCAGTTCTTATCATCCACACGGTGCATCCACATCTCCACTTCTAGCAGATCTAATACCCTCATCTGACTTCAGAGGGCACCAGGCACACACATAGTACATAGACAGACATACAGGCATAATACTCATACAGAAAGAAATAAATTTAAAAAATTTAAAATGACTAATTCCATCAAATAGCTCATAGGGGGCGAGAGAGATGGTTCAGTGGTTAAGAGTATGTATACCTCCTGTAGAAGACCCAAATTCAGTTCCCAGCACCCACATGGGTGGTTTGCAGCTGCCTGTAATTCCACCTCCAGGGGATCTTATACCTCTAGCCTTTCTCTATAGGCACCTGCACTCACATGCACATACCCACATATGCAATTTAAAAATAGCAAAAAAAAGCTTAAAAAATGAAATGGATCTCGGTTTGTTTTGTTGTTTTCTCCTTTGAGGATCAGCTTACCTGAAGAAGTAGGAGCAGCCTCGGGCAGTGTTGTGGGTATAGTGCTCCGGGGTGTTCTCGCTGCCGTAATCCTCTGAGGGATCAGCCCAAAGCAGGTCACACACTAGTCCATAAGCAGGAGGTTCAGTAAACCTATCTAACTAGAAGACACACAAGAGCCAAAAGAAAAAAAAAATCAGGAAAGTAAAAGGGCCCTTGGAAGCAAGCAGGCCAAAAGTCCCCTTCTACCTACAGGGTGCACACTAAAGGTGAGATGGTGAGCCACCCAGGTGGCTGGTGAGAAAACAAGTGTTCTGTAATAAATGTTTATAAACATCCTATCGCTGCCATCTAAGGATCCTGTAGAAAGCAGCCTCTCCTTCCTTGTTAATCTAGTGCAGCATCCATTTAACTCAAACGTGGAATCAGCTGCTACAAATTATTTTAAAGATTAATCTGTAGAGAGCTGCGACGTGCCGCGCCTTAAAGATGGCGCTGGTCTCCGCCTTCCACCAGCCCGACGGTGAGCGCTCTCGATGATAAACAAGTCCATATTTGGTTAAGACCGCTGATCTGGCTTGCTTCCGCATACGTGGGCCTCTAAGATAGCACCACCTGGCTTTACTTGATTGGCTGTTCATTTAGTATTTAGCCTGTGGGTTGGATCTGCCCGGGCATTCGGAAGACTGTTTTCAAGGGACCTGAATAAACTGCAGGAGAAGAGCTTTTGCGAGTTGCGTCATTCCTTGCTGGACAAGGGGGGACGCGACAAAGTGGTGGCCCGTACGGGGAACCCAGAAAAGACTCAGAACTCCTGCAGTCAGGGGCAACGCGTTGGTAAGTTCCTGGGATAAATCAGGACAATAAAGTTTCACGTAGATAGCGAACGTACGGTGAAGTTTCGTGGAGATAGTGAACGTACGGTAAAGTTTCGCGGAGATAGCGAACAAAAGATACAGTTTCGTGGGGAAGCTGCAAACTGAAAGTAAATTTTTAAACATGGGGTTGTCTGAGTCACACCCAATTTTTCTGGCTCTTCAGGAGCTACTTTTAGCTAGGAATTTGAAGATTAAGAAGTCTACCCTAGAAAGATTTTTGAATGAATGTGATTCCGTGGCTCCGTGGTTTGCGGTGTCCGGGAATCTTACAGTATCCTTCTGGGACAGATTGGGCAGGGACTTGGATTTTGCTTGGGAGCAAGGGACTCTGAAGCATGGAGTAAGACCGATTTGGAAAATGGTGAGGAGTTGTTTAGAAGATCAGAGATGTTGTAATGCAATCAAAGAGGGAGAGTCAGCCTTGGAACTGCTGCAAGGGGAAAGATCTGAGCAAGTAGACAGTGAAAAAGAAAGTAACAAAGGCGAAAGATTTGAGCAGGCAGACAGTGAAAAGGGAGGCAAAAAGAAAGTTCCTCTCTATCCCGATCTCACAGATTTTAGAGATTTTAGAGATTTTGAGGACTCAGAAAGCACAGATTCTGAAGGAGAGCTACACGCTCTACTAGAACAGTTGGAGAGGACTATTATAAGAAAAAAGGAAAAGAAAAAGATAAAAGAGAAGGACACGCAGGCGGCAGTCAGTGTGGGAGGAGCTGCTGCTGCAGTCGGTGTGGGTGGAGCCGTTGCCATGGCACCTTCAACTCCTCCTCCATATCCAGAAGCCACTCAGATAGATCAGCCTGTTCAGTCACTGAAAGTAGGGAGATCTTTCTGCCCGGGGATGTGGACACAAGTAAGAACAGAATTACAGTTTGCTTATCCTGTATATCAAGACCCACAAGGGAACAGGTACGAGGAACCGCTTGATTTTAAAGTGGTAAAATCTCTTGCAGAGTCGGTTCGTACCTATGGTACTACTGCTTCTTTTACAATGGCTCAAGTAGAAGCATTAAGCAGACATTGTATGACTCCAAGTGATTGGAGTGGCCTGGCCCGCGCCTGCTTAAGTCCAGGGCAATACTTAGACTGGAAAGCTTCCTTGATTGAGTATGCCACTGAGCAAGCAGCCAATAATCAGAGAGATGGAAATCCAGCCTGGGATAGAGATATGCTGCTTGGGCAGGGGAGATTTGCCAACCAGCAGATAGGATATCCTATTCAGATTTATGAGCAAATAAACAAGATAGCTATCAAGGCTTGGAGATCTCTTCCTAATAAAGGGGAGGTGAGTGGGAACTTAACTAAGATTCTACAGGGCCCCATGGAGCCTTTTTCAGATTTTGTAGCACGAATGGTGGAAGCAGCAGGGAAGATTTTTGGTGACCCGGATGCTGCTTTGCCACTAATAAAACAGTTGGTCTATGAGCAATGTACCAAAGAATGTAGAGCCGCTATCACCCCTTATAAGAACAAAGGCCTAGAAGCCTGGATGAAAGTGTGTAGAGAGCTTGGAGGGCCGTTAACTAATGCTGGTCTTGCTGCCGCAGTAATACAGTTGGCCAGAAAAGGTGGAGGAAGTTCAGGAGTTTGTTTTAAGTGTGGCAAGATGGGACACTTTAAAAGACAGTGCCCCAGGGGAAGGAGTACAGAAAGTACAGGAAATGTACAACGCCCCAGGCGGCCGGGGTTATGCCCAAAATGTAAAAAAGGGAACCATTGGGCTAATGAATGCCGTTCAGTGATAGACATCCATGGCCAGCCTTTAACTCAAGGTTACGGTGGCGCTCGTCCAAAAAACGGACAGCGGGGCCCACGACCTCAGGGCCCATAAATATATGGGGCAGTAGAGAATCAGGACAAAGAACAGAATCAAGAGAGATGGCCAACCCTCCGCCATCCAAGAGACCGCGGAGAGCCACTGCAGGCTCAGCAGGATTGGACCTCTGCTCCACCACCAGACTCGTATTAACACCCCAAATGGGGGTCCAGTTAATTGAAACAGATTTTAAAGGACCCCTTGAACCTGGTACAGTTGGTTTGTTGTTAGGGAGGTCATCATCAGCCTTGAGAGGACTTATTGTCCATCCTGGAGTTATAGATCCAGATTATACAGGAGTGGTTAAGATCATGGTAGCCTCCCCCCGTGGTATAACGGCTATCTCTCCTGGAGATAGAATTGCTCAATTGATCATGTTGCCGAGCTTACATGACCGCTATGCAGCAAAGGATAGAGAGAGAGGAAAAGATGGTTTTGGGTCCACGGGCACAGATTTGACTTTTCTCTCCCTGGATTTGGACCAACGCCCCGTCTTGGAGTTAAAAGTTGATGGTAAAAAGATCCTGGGCCTTTTGGATACTGGGGCTGATAGGAGTATCATAGCAAAGAAAGACTGGCCTTCAGGTTGGCCCGTACAAGCCTCTTCTCAAACACTTCAAGGCCTGGGTTATGCTAAGACTCCAGATATGAGTGCAAGGTTATTAAAGTGGCAGGACCAAGAGAACCACTCAGGAGAAATGCAGCCATATGTACTTGAGCTCCCTATCTCCCTTTGGGGAAGAGACCTTTTAAAGGATATGGGATTTAAATTGAGTAATGACTATTCTGATTCAGCCCAACGTATGATGCAAGATATGGGATATGCTCCAGGCTTTGGAATAGGAAAATATTTGCAGGGACGAAAGAGTCCCATATCTATGCAGCAAAGACAAAAGGGACAGGGCCTGGGTTTTTCCTAGGGGCCACTGAGGAGGGCATTCCTATAACTTGGAAAACGGAGGATCCAGTATGGGTTCCTCAGTGGCCACTTTCCTCTGTAAAATTGAATGCAGCCAAAGATTTGGTGGATGAACAGATGTCTTTAAAGCATATAAAACCATCTGTATCTCCCTGGAATACACCTATCTTTGTCATTAAAAAGAAATCTGGAAAATGGAGATTATTGCATGATCTGCGTGCCATAAATCAACAAATGCAGATCATGGGCCCAGTGCAGCGCGGCTTGCCGCTTTTATCATCTTTGCCAGCCTCATGGCCCATTATAGTTATAGATATAAGAGATTGTTTTTTCTCCATCCCTTTGTGTGCCAAGGATAGTGAGAGATTTGCATTTACTGTTCCATCCTGTAACCATGAGGAAACTGATCAGCGGTTTGAATGGGTAGTATTGCCCCAGGGCATGGCAAACAGCCCCACTATGTGCCAACTATATGTGGGGGAAGCCATTGCTCCCTTGAGAAAGAATTTTCCAGATTTGAGATGTGTTCATTATATGGATGATATCTTACTGGCAGCTAAGAGTGAACAAATGTTAGATCGGGCCTATGAAGAATTAGTTCTATTATTAAAAAAGAAAAGGTTGTTTATTGCTCCTGATAAGGTTCAAAAGGAAAATGTGGTTGATTATTTAGGAGCGAAGGTTGGACCTGAAAAGATAATACCTCAAAAGATTGAGATAAGAAAAGATAATTTAAAGACTTTAAATGATTTTCAAAGGTTGTTAGGAGATATCAATTGGGTAAGAGGCTATTTAAAGCTACCAAATTATGAAATAAGACCCCTATATGATATTTTGAAAGGTGACTCAGCACTTAATTCTCCTAGGCAATTAACAGACGAAGCAAGAAAAGCTTTATGTAAAGTGGAAGAAAGGTTACAGAGTGCCTTCCTAAAGAGATGGCAGGAAGGACAGCCCATTGCATTGTGCATATTTGCCACCTATGGTCAACCTACAGTATTGTTATGGCAGGACGGACCATTATTATGGACCTATTCAAAGATTTCTCCGAAAAAATCCATAGAACATTATCCCACTGCACTTGCTGCTTTAGCCTTGAATGGTATCCAACAATGCTTGCAGTCTTTTGGAGTTGCTCCTGCCAGTATAATAGTGCCTTATTCCAGTTATCAAATTAAGATTTTGTGTGGCACTGTAGATGACTGGGCAATATTGCAATGTAGCTTTGAAGGAGTGATTGATAACCATTACCCTAAACATCCATTGCTATCATTTTTTAAGGAGCACCCAGTGATATTCCCTAAGGTTACTTCAGCAGTACCACTTCGAGGGTCACCAAATGTGTTTACTGACGGCTCAAAGACAGGCTGTGGAGCCTATTTGATAGAAAGACAAGAGCCTGTGTTATGTCAATTTCAACCGGGCTCCCCCCAAATAGTAGAATTGAAAATAGTAATGGAGGTGTTTAAAAGATGTCAATTTGCATTCAATTTGATTTCAGATTCAGTCTATGTGGTCAACGCAGTGAAAGTATTAGAATTAGCAGGTCCTATTAAGAATAGTAGTACAAGCCGGGCGGTGGTGGCGCACGCCTTTAATCCCAGCACTTGGGAGGCAGAGGCAGGCGGATCTTTGCGAGTTCAAGGCCAGCCTGGTCTACAAAGTGAGTCCAGCACAGCCAGGGCTACACAGAGAAACCTTGTCTCGAAAAACTAAAAAAAAAAAAAAAAAAAAAGAATAGTAGTACAGTATGTGCCTTATTACAAGAGTTACAAGTTTTAATCTGGCAGAGAAAAAGGTGTTTTTATATTCAACATATCAGAGCACATACAGGATTACCTGGACCATTAAGTGAAGGTAATGATAAAGTTGATCAATGGACCAGGATGGAATGCATTTTTTGGAGCTCATTCCTAGATCAAGCCAGACAGTTTCACCAATTATTTCATGTAAATGCAAAAACTCTACAGCAGAAATTCCATTTTTCTAGAGCAGATGCTAGACAAGTAGTTTTGGACTGTCCTCAGTGTGTGATTCATCATCATCCTCCCAGTGTGGGAGTGAACCCTAGAGGGTTGTTGCCACTCAAAATCTGGCAAATGGACGTTACCCACATTTCAGAGTTTGGAACCTTAAAATATATTTATGTATCTGTGGATACCTGCTCAGGTATCATACATGCTACACCTATGAGTGGAGAAAAGGCTCGCAATGTCATAGGACATTGCTTAGAAGCCTGTGCTGCATGGGGAAAACCACAGCAGCTGAAAACGGACAATGGACCAGCCTATACGGCTCAGTCCTTTGTCTCCTTCTGTAATCAGATGGAGGTACAGCTTAATCACGGATTACCATACAATCCTCAAGGACAAGAAATTGTGGAGCGTGCTCATCGCACCTTGAAAGAATGCTTGCAAAAACAAAAAGGGGGAATAGGCCAAGGCCGTACCCCCAAGGAGAGAATGTCTTTAGCCTTATTTACTTTAAATTTTTTCAATTTGGATGCTCAAGGCCGCTCAGCAGCGGACAGACATCAGGATTCCCATGGTTCACCTAAAAGCATGGTGAAGTGGAAGGACATTCTGACAGGCTCTTGGCGGGGGCCTGACCCCGTGCTAACATGGGCGAGAGGGTCTGTTTGTGTTTTTCCTCAGGATCAACAAGATCCAGTGTGGGTGCCTGAACGCCTTGTGAGGAAGATTCGTCATGAAGACCTTCCTAAGGATCCTGGTGTTAGTAGCAGTGAGTATGTCAGGAATGACCGAGCCGAGATGGGGGATCCTGTCGATATTCCCAAAGCCGATGCCGGTCAGACATGATGCAACTGTGTTTCCACGCTTATTTAGCAGTAATAGAAGCTTAGGCTTACCCTACCTTCCCTTTGATGATCAGAGAAGCCCTATAGAGGGTAATAGAAATGTCAGCTTGAAGGGTAGTTTGTGCTTTTTATTGAGCTTCAATAGGTCAGATGATACAAAATGCATTAAATTGTCTCAGCAGTCAGCAGATTTTTTACCACAATTGAGGTTTGGGGGTAGGAGTGGTGGTTTGTTTTCAGGCAATGGTTCTCGCCTTGAAGGATGGTGGCCCACACGAGTCTCTGACTGGGACCCCCCCAGACAGCCACGCTGGGCACCTTTTTGTAGAGGATCCACAGGAGGGGAAGGACCTTTTCCCTGGACTGGATGTCAAGAGCGCAGAGCAGTTTGGGTTCAACAAGATCATTTTTCCTTTAGCCCCATGATTAGTAATATAGTGAATAAGTCTTGTACAGGAATGCTTGATATATCTACTAGGGATCCTCAGCAGACTGCCACCAATCCTTTTGATTTGTGGCTTTTGTGTGGAGTAAATGGAAGTTGCATGGACTTGGGACCTGTCATTATGCTTGGGGGAGGTATTTATCAAAGAGGTAATTTTTCCCTAGGGTCTGCTACCAGATTGGATTTCTCTAGCAGTAGTGGCTCTGGTACTTGGAATTCTTTGTTTCATTCTTATCGCAACAAGAGCTTTTCAGCTTCGCCAGTATGTCTCTGGCCTCCTTTTCTGTGGATTGTAAGTAATGGGAGTGCATCCTTAGGTGAAGAAAAGTTAGTATGCACTCCAGGCACATGTTTTTATGCCCTATGCTGGAATGCCACAGCCTTTCCTGTGGCTGTGGTGACTAGAATGCCTCGATATGTACCAGTTCCTGTAGAGGCTCCTAATACCATGATGCTATTCAGATTTAAAAGAGATTTTGGCATCACTGCAGCTATTGTTACTGCTATCACTGTTGCTGCTGTGGGAGCTACTACCTCAGCTATCGCCTTGTCTAGTTCTATACAGACTGCCAATGCCCTGAATAACATCTCAGCCACTGTGGCACAGGCATTGGATACTCAGGCCTCTATGAATTCTCATCTCAAAGGAGGTCTTATGATAGTTAATCAACGCATAGATTTAATACAAGAACAGATTGATTCTCTTTGGCAACTAGCACAATTAGGGTGTGAGTGGAAAATGCAAGGTTTGTGTGTTACTTCCGTACAATATCAAAATTATACAAAAGCTGCTAATTTGTCCAGACAATTGTCAAAGTTCCTCTTACAGGATTGGTCGGCTGAATTTGAAAGTTTGATGAGAGAGCTGAGAGCGACAATCATCCACATCAACTCCACTCGGGTGGATTTGAGCCTGGCTACTGGTTTGACTTCCTGGATACAGACGGCTATGGATCATCTTAAGGAGTGGGCGGGTGTAGGTTCTTTGGCGATACTAATGATGCTAGCCTCTCTGGTTTGCCTATGGTGCATCTATAAAATGAGAGCTACACAAAAGCGTAATGCAGCCATGATTATACAAGCCCTTGTCGCCATTGAGGCGGGCCAGTCCCCTCAGGCATGGCTTGCTGCCGTGAAGTAAATCTTCACTAAGCATAGTCCCTGCCCACTGAGGAATTCGTTCCACGGATATTAGGGTCTGGTAAGTCAGTGACGGAGTTGACGGGTAAGTCTCGGCCACCTAAGACAGGGCAGTCCCGAGTGGGGAGGCTGACCCAAAGACGGGTAAGAGTTTGAGCACCGCCCTCCTACAGGCTCAGGCCCACCGTGAGATCCCCAAATAGGGGGATTACGAAACCTTTCCAGGGACCTCTACCAACTTTAAAAAAAAAAAAAAAGGAGGAACTGTAGAGAGCTGCGACGTGCCGCACCTTAAAGATGGCGCTGGTCTCCGCCTTCCACCAGCCCGACGGTGAGCACTCTCGATGATAAACAAGTCCATATTTGGCTAAGACCGCTGATCTGGCTTGCTTCCGCATACGTGGGCCTCTAAGATAGCACCACCTGGCTTTACTTGATTGGCTGTTCATTTAGTATTTAGCCTGTGGGTTGGGTCTGCCCGGGCATTCGGAAGACTGTTTTCAAGGGACCTGAATAAACTGCAGGAGAAGAGCTTTTGCGAGTTGCGTCATTCCTTGCTGGACAAGGGGGGACGCGACATTAATCCAAAGTTAGTTTCAGTTTTCTACAGGAAATAGTGTTATAGGAGGGCAGGGACACTTGGTGGTGATTCTGCCCACTGCTCACTTCATTCCAATGGAGATGTTTTCTTTTGTAAAAGGCCTTTTATTCTTTTATTCCATTCTATGCTGTGGAGGCATTTTAATATTTGTTATTAATTTGCATTTTTAGTCACAAAAAATCAAAGAATATAAATAATTAGGTTTTGAACAGACCAGAACATCTGAGAGTCTAGAAGAGCGCTTCTGCTGTGAGGGGAGCTTTTTATGGCAGCTGACTCATAACTGTTAAAATACAAAATCTACCAAAGGAGAAAGGCTAGACAGGTAAAAGCCAGCACACAGGCGCACCTCTTCCTGGGGAGACTACTGAGAACTCAGGGAAATGCTGATTTGTGTCTCTGTGTGGGAGCTGAGAGGATAGGAAAGTGAGGAGGCACCATGAACAACAGTGCGAGTGCACAAGGCTGTTCTTTTCCTCCCAGTCATGAAGACACAGAATCTTAGAAATAATCACATGTAAGGCAAGTGGAGCGGGCAGCCCATGCCATCAGGACGTTAAAGTCAGTGTGCCTCGCGAGCCGACTACACTTGTAGCACTCGCTCAGATCTCCTCATTCTACACAGAGAGTGGATTCAAAGGTTAAGGGACCTGGCCAAGGCTCCAACATTCATGTTCTTTCCTTGCACACTGGAACATAATTTAAAGTTTTAAAGCTGGGCACAGTGGCACATGTCCAAAAATTCTAGCATTTAGTGGATGAGGCAGGTAGCCTGGGCTTTATAGAGAGACCCTGTTTAAAATATACAAATACTGGGGCTGGAGAGATGGCTCAGCAGTTAAGAGGACTGGACTGGATGTTTTTCCAAATGACCCAGGTTCAAATCCCAGTAGCCATATGGCAGTTTGAAACTGTCTGTAATGGCCAGGCTTGGTGGCCCATGCCTTTAATCCCAGCACTTGGGAGGCAGAGGCAGGTGAATCTCTGAGTTCAAGGTCAGCCTGGTCTACAGAATGAGTTCCAGGATAGCCAGGGCTACACAAAGAAACCCTGTCTCAAAAAACAAAACAAAAACACAAAAAACAAATATAGTTTTTTAAAGTTTCAGAGTTATACTACAAGAATAGTATGCTTTTAGTCATTAAGATTTAATTTTAGACCCAGAAAGATACATGGCATGTATTCACTTATAACTGGAGTTTAGCCTTATAGTACAGGATAACTATCCTACAACCCATAGACCCAAGGAATAGGAACCCTAGCGTTACTATCCTATGAGAAATTCCACCCAGCAGCAATCAATCAGATGCTGAGACACACAGTCAAACATTAGGTGGAGCTCTGGGAGTCCTATATGAGAGAGGGAGGAGTAGAGAGACCCCGAAGGGATAAGAACAACATATAAAGATCAACAGAACCAACCAACGTAGGTCCTAGAGACTTACAGAGCCTGAAACAGTAACCAAAAAAAAAAAGAAGAAAAAAGCTTAGACTAGTGTAGGGGTTACATAAATTAGATTTAGAAAATATATAGGAGTTTCTGATACTGTCTCTTAATTCGAGGCCTGAAGAGCATTATCAGCATGAAGTCAGCAAAAACAGGAAAGACTTAATAGACTGAAAAACAAGTTTGAAGTCAGGAAAACAGGAAAGACTCAATAGAATTGAAGAAACAAAGTATCTGGCCTGACATTGTTTTCAGCTGCTAAGTGGGCAGAGCCCAAATTAAGCTGAAACAGAGTTCCTCCTATTTGAGGACAGTGTGTGGATCCCAGAGAAGAAGAGGCCCCTGATGCTAGAGAGCTCCAAGAGTCCTGCTGAAAAAAGGGCTGGCAATTGATGGCCAGCTCTCTCTCTGAAGCAGAAAGAAGCCGGTGAGCAAAGAAAGCCTGAGCAAGACACCAAAAGGCCAAGGACTGGACCCTGTGGCTCAGCTTTTGCCTAGAGGGGTTTGATCTGTCCAAACAGTGGCCTAAAGGAAACGGTGCCTGGCTTTAAGGACTGAGGCAGAGCAGCTGAGTTCCTGATTCAAAAGAAGTAAGTTGGCCTGCAGACGGCTGGGGTCTCCCACAGAGAAGAGAGCATGAAGCCTTATTTAAGGTGAGACTGCAATAACCAACTACCCTGACGAACCTGCATCTGAGAGATCCAGAAGAAGGACTGCTAAGTGTGTTAAAGAATCTACAACAAAGACTGTGTTCCTGATGACTGAGGACCTGCCCCAGAGACTGTATCATTCTAAAAGGTTATGAAAATAGTTGTTATAATTATCAATAGGTTTAGTGGATAGGTTAAAGGGGTTGTAGGATTTTATAGGATTAAGAGTTAAGAAATTGTTGGTGTTTGTTATAAGTGAATTTAGTAATAAATAAATAAGTGTTAAATAATAACTTAAAAGTTCGGTTACAGACTAGACTAGCCCCCTGCCCTACATATATAGATGGTAGGCAACTTATTCTTCATACAAATCCCTTAGCAAGTGGGTGGGGACATCTCAGTCATGGACCCTGTTGCCTGTTAGAGGAACACTTTACTCTAGCTAGGCTGCCATGTTGGGCCCCAGAGGGTAAGAGGTAAGGTCTTAGCCCTCATGTGTCTGATGAACTGAGGGGGTTGACATGTAGGGGGTCCCTCACCTGAAGAAAAGTATAGAAGGGAAAGGGGGAAGAGGGTGGGAGGGGGGGACTGGGAGGGGAAGAGAGAGGGGGCTGTGATGGAGATGTAACTTGAATTAATAAATAAATGTTAAAAAAGATTTAATTTTAAGGGGAGGCAGTTGGGGAGCACACCTTTAATCCCAGCAACTCAGGAGGCAGAGGCAGGAGGATCTCTGTGAGTTTGAGACCAGGCTGGTCTTCAGAGTTGAGTTCCAGGGCAGTTAGGGATACACAGAGAAACCCTATCTTGAAAAAATATACACAAAATAAAACTTCAATTTTTAAAAAGAGAAAGAAGAAATATATGCATCTCCAAGTGTTAATAACAGCTATTTGACAATGACAAGATCATGGGCAAATTCTCTCTTTCTACTTCTGATTGTATTTTCTTTTCATCTAAGCTATTGCTATATGTTTTATATAAGATATATTAATTGGCTGAGATAAAGAACAAAATTTTTAAAACACAGTCTAAGAAAATAGCAAAAGGTTACTTACTTTCCTAATGTCATCTAAAGAAGTAATTTCAGGTGAAATTCCTCCATGTACACAGAGAAACTGCTGGCTTAAGAGAGCAGCAAGAGGAAGACAGTCAAAAGTGTTCATGCATGCATCGTACACCAGCTCTGAGTACTTGATCTGACCTGCCAAAGGAAGACAAAGTCAAGGAACCAACAGTGGCCTACCCGAAGAGACCCTAGGCAGGTGAAGCCAGTTCAGAAGCCACTGGTTTCAGGCAGTGAAGCCCGTCCCTGAGAAGATGTCTTTCAAGAGTCACAGAACATACCCCTCTTTCTTTTTTTTTTTTTAAATAATTTATTTTTTATTTCTTCAAGTTCCATCTCAATCACAATCCCCTCCCTACTCCCCCCTACAGTCCCACCCTTCCACCCTCCTCCCCCTCAACCCCCCCCCATCCTCTTCCTGTAGGAGTTAGATAAATTAGATTTAGGAAATATATAGGAGTTGCTGATAATGCTCTTCAGGCCCCGAATTAAGAGACAGTGTTGGGCGCCACCTGTAACCGAAGTTTTAAAATGTTATTTATCACTTATTTATTTATTACTAAATTCACTTATAACAAACACCAACAATTTCTTAACTATTAATCCTATAAATTCCTACAACCCCTTTAACCTAAACCTATTGATAATTATAACAACTACTTTCATAACCTTTTAAAATGATACAGTCTCTAGGGCAGGTCCTCAGTCGTCAGGAACACAGTCTTTGTTGTAGATTCTTTAACACACTTAGCAGTCCTTTTTCTGGATCTCTCAGATGCAGGTTCGTCAGGGTAGTTGGTTATTGCAGTCTCACCTTAAATAAGGCTTCATGCTTTCTTCTCTGTGGGAGACCCCAGCCGTCTGCAGGCCAACTTACTTCTTTTGAATCAGGAACACAGCTGCTCTGCCTCAGTCCTTAAAGCCAGGCACCGTTTCCTTTAGGCCACTGTTTGGACAGATCAAACCCCTCTAGGCAAAAGCTGAGCCACAGGGTCCAGTCCTTGGCCTTTTGGTGTCTTGCTCAGGCTTTCTTTGCTCACCGGCTTCTTTCTGCTTCAGGGAGAGAGCTGGCCATCAATGGCCAGCCCTTTTTTCAGCAGGACTCTTGGAGCTCTCTAGCATCAGGGGCCTCTTCTTCTCTGGGCTCTACGCACTGTCCTTAGATAGGAGGAACTCTGTTTCAGCTTAATTTGGGCTCCGCCCACTTAGCAGCTGAAAACAATGTCAGGCCAGATACTTTGTTTCTTCAAGTCTTGAGTCTTTCCTGTTTTTCCTGACTTCAAACTTGTTTTTCAGTCTATTGAGTCTTTCCTGTTTTTGTTGACTTCAAACTTGTTTTTCAGTCTATTGAGTCTTTCCTGTTTTTGCTGACTTCATGCTGATAATGCTCTTCAGGCCCCGAATTAAGAGACAGTATCAGAAACTCCTATATATTTCCTAAATCTAATTTATCTAACTCCTACATCTTCCCTTCTTTTTTTTTTTTTTTTAGTTTAAGGTATTTCTTTTTTCCCCCCAACAGCTCTCCCTTTCAGTCCAAAAAATGGTTCTTTTTCTTATAACTATAAATACAATACAAAACAACAGAAATAAATAGGCCACAATTATAAGAGTTATATGGCTTAGCATACATTCCCAATGTCCAGTCCATATGTACTTGGCACCTGACTTTAAGTCATACCCTTCTTTCTAAAGAGAAGTATGACCTTGGATTAACTCTCTAGCTTTGTAGCCCTAGAAACCTGATAAGGTGGCTGGCTGCCAGCTGACTTCCTAGGCAGCGTCATGACCTGGAGGGAGGCTGTGGCTTTGGGCTCTTCTAAGAGTCCTTCTAGGATCAAGTTCTGCCAGTAAAGCTTTTATGAAGTGGCATTTGTGACCCGTAGGGCTTCTAAGGCAGAGTGGACCCTGGCCTACCCCCTGTGGGCCTGTCCCCACAGAACTGAAAACTATTTCTGTATTGGAAGCCTTTCTGCTCGTTTTTTTTCTTTTCTTTTTCTTTTTGTTCTGATTATTTTTATGTGTATTAATGTTTTCCCTGTGTGTATGTTCATGCCCTGAGCACATGCCCCGTGCCTGAGGAGGCCAAAGAGGACGCTGGATCCTCTGGAACTGGAGTTAAGAGCTGTTATGTGGATGATGGGAACTGAGCCTGGGTCCTCTGCAAGAGTACCTCTTAGCCACAGAGTCATTTCTTCAGCCCATTCTTTTTTGCTCTTTAAAGATGCAAATTACTGTTACTTAGTTTATGTAAAAATGTTTTGTAGTTTTGAATCTATTTTTTATTTATGTGTATGGATGGATGCCTACTGGAGTCATGTGTACTGTGTGTGTCCTGGTGCCCTCAGAGGCCAGAAGAAGCATCAGAGGCCCCTGGAACTGGAGTCACAGACAGCTGCAAACCACCCAGTGTGTGGGGGGTGATGGGAACTGCACCTAAGCCTCCACCAATACAGAAGCTTACAATTCTCCCTAAATCTATTTCCAAGGACCCAGTGCTCTTACCCTCTGAGCCATCTCTCCAGCTCCTGCATTCTGTATTTTTTTTCCTTATAAAAACATGGGGTTTATTTAGTTCTTGGATCTGGATGTCCAAGAGCATGGCACCAGAATCTGCTTAGCTTTTAGTGAGTACCACATGTTACCCCACGAGTAGTGGAAAAATCAAAGAGAAAACAGAACTTACGGAAGGGAGAGAGAAAGGAACTTATTTGCTTTATAAAAACTGGTCCTGGGGAGCATTAATCCATCCCCATAAGGATGAATCTCATCTCTAGAGAAAGCCATTTATCTCTGTTAGCTGTCACACCTTTTCAAACCATTACATCAGCAGTCAGTTTTCATCACAAGCTTCTGGGGAGACAGACCTTACCCAGATCATTTCAGATGTTTTCCCTAACCATCCTGTCTTCCTTTGTTCCTCATAGGTTCCTTATCCCATCTTACTCTTTCTGTTATTACTAATCTCGTCCTGAGTTATTTATTAATTATGTATTTGCTTATTGTCAGCTCCTGAATTACAACACACACACAAACATAAACTATCTGGTCACTTCCATCTTCCACTTGGCTTTTCTTCCTGATTTCCTGACTCATCAGAATTTGTAGGTAGCATTCTGTATTTTACTGTGGATGCCAAGTTGGAACTATGGTATAAAGAAACACTCCCAAGTGGGCAGATCGTAGGTTTTGCCATGACTCTCCAGGAAGGAAAAGACATGAAGTGATAGGTAAGAACTTTAAAGACTGGCTTTCAAAATGAAAAAAAAAAAACAGCATTTTCTTTTTTGATGCTATGGTATGGTTATGAGTTGAATGTACCTTTCAGTGAATGTGTGGATTTCAGTGTGGGATGTAGGCAGTCAGTGTGGAACCTTTAAGAGGAGAAACCTTAACAGGTGGAGCCTAGTGGGAAGTCACTGGGGGCACAACCCTCAGAAAGAAGTAATGTGTGACCCCTTGGTTAATTCTTCCAGGAGGGCTGTGAAGACTGGCTCCTTTCTAGTCTTTGGTCTCGTGTGTTTGGTCTCTCTTTAATGTATTCTCCCAACATGAAGTCCTCATCAGTACAGAACCAATGCTGGTACCACATCTGAAGCTTCCAAAACTATAAGCTAAACAAAGCTCTGTTCTTTATAAAGTACCCGGCTTCAGGTCTTTTGTTGGAGTTATAAAAACCAGATTGCACAGCTGGCTTTGGGTTTCAAAGTCAAGCTGTGCTTTTAGGGTGAATGCTGGGAGAGGACCAGATGGTATACATGCAGGTAGTGCTAGAGTCCTTCTCTAGTGAGTTCCTTCTCTTCCAAGACCCTGAGAAGATGAGGTCACCTGTGAGAAAACAGAGCTGCAGCCATTGAGTCACCTTATCTTGGTGGTAGTGATTTCTGTTTGTTTTCTTGTAATTTCTAAACTTCTAGGAAAAAAGCATCTTTCAGTGTCAAAGCCCGGTTTTGGCTTTAGGGAATAAAGTGAAGGCTGACGAATCTTACTCTGGGCCAGAGTGCAGTGTCTAGACGGTGGAAGAACTAGAGAACCCTAAGTAAAGTATAAACTGGAGCCGGGCGTGGTGGCGCACACTTTTAATCCCAGCACTCAGGAGGCAGAGGCAGGTGGATCTTTGTGAGGTGAGGCCATCCTGGTCTACAAAGCAAGTTCCAGGCTAGCCAAGGCTACAAAGAGAAACCCCATCTCAAACTAAACAAAACAAAAAGGAAAGTGTGAACAAAGGGACCATTTGAGGTGAGAGGCCTTCTGTTCATGAAAATTCAGGTTTTCTCTTTGTGATGGATACTGCATGACTAGAGGTGGGGTTTAGGAAACCTGTGCGTTCTTTTCACACTGTCACAAAGGCAGTTAAAACCATTTATTGTACAGTAAATTCTACTTTAATATGATCTCAGAGTTTGTAAGAACCATGACTGGTGCAGTTTTGTACCTTCTTATAGTTTTATCCTTAATTTGCTATTTCTTTAATGATTTTTAAAAAATTTACTTTTATTTTATGTGCACTGTTTTTGGTTGTTGTTGTTGGTTTTTTTTTTTTTGCATACATGTATGTCTGTGTGATGGTGTCAGATCTTGGAGTAACAGACAGTTGTGAGCTGCCATGTGGGTCCTGGGGATTGAACCTGGGCCTTTTGGAAGAGCCATCTCTCCGGCCCCCTACTTTGCTATTTCAAAAGTAGATCCAGCTGTAGGTATAACATCTGTTCAAAATAAAAGCAAATAAAAAAGCTGTAATATGTGGTGAATGCTGGGGATTTTCTCCTAAACACCCAAAAGCAGAATTCTCTTTCTTACCAATGTCAACAGAAACTCCTTTCTAAGAGTCTTAACCTTGAATACAAGTAAGAGTTTCAGTGATGTGCTACTTCATGGTCCAACTCCACCATCTAGTACTGATAACTTGCTTTTCACCCTAACAATGGCTCAGAAAAAGTCATTAGCTTACTTCCACACCGATGCCACCTCTGGAGAGAGACAGCAAGTATGTACAGAGTACCAAGCCATTCTGTAAACCAAAACAGGAGGCCAAAAGCCAAGTCATGTGAAAAGAAATTCATGGTGCATTAGAATGAGAGTAAATAGATGGCCATATGTTACAGGTTTTTCCCCCTTGATGGATTTGACTAGAGGCAGTATCAATAGTCCTATTTTGCCATATTTCCCTAATTTTCTCTGATGAATACTAATCTATACATATATAGTGAGTACACATATGTATAGTGACTATAGTACGTATCAGTGAGCTAAATGCCTAAGCTATCACAGTGGTCAGATAAATGATCTGTAAACAAACCTCTCAGTTTGGACCTTATATCATTAGTTCTATAGCTTGGAATCTTGGGTAAATGCTTTCAAGCTATGTGCTTTGGCTTTCCCAAATATATTATGGGAATGATAATCTTTACAAGTCATGATGCTGTGAGGATTAAAGTATATTCACGCCTGGCACACAATGGATAGAACTATGTGCTAACTGATCATCTTCACAGAGTCCCTATGAAGTAGGTACCATTCTCATGTTCACTTAAAAGCTAAGGAAGGGAACTGGAGAGGTAGTTCAGCTGTTGAGAGCACTGGCTGCTCTGCCATAAAACCAGGGTTCAATCCTCAAAACCCATATGGTGGCTCACAACTATCAGAAATGTCTGTAACTCCAGGTTAATGAAAACAGCTCTGGGGTTAGATGATATTTCAAAACAATAAGATTAGATCTAATCTTACATAGCACTTAACAAGTGACAAATGAACAAGTGATCTAAGTATTAAAACGAAATTCTACAAGAACGCATGGCTGGAGAAAAGAAGTTTTAATGACGAGAGATCCACAGGCAAGAGAACACAGACAGGTTTCACTATGTAAAAATGATGGCACACTGGGGCTGGAGAGATGGGTCAGCAGTAAGAGCATTCATTGCTCTTCCAGAGGACCTGGGCTCAGTTCCCAGCATCCACACGGTGAATCACAACCATCTGTAACTCCAGTTCTGGGGTATCTGATGTCTCCTTCTAGTCTCTGAAGCAGCAGGCATGTATATAGTGCACAGACATACGTACAAGCATACATATAAATATAAACACAATTATATAAATGGGGAGGAAACTGGGCCCAGTGACCAGAACTGCAAGCGTGTCAGTGGCAGAACTCAAAGTCGTTCACATTCTTAACTGTTCTCCCAGACTTTCCTAACAAGTGCTGGGATTGGGATCTTGGACCCTGAGAATGCTAGGCAAGTGGCCCACCAAATGACTGCACCTCCAGTCTGTGAATTTTCGACATGGGATCTTGCTAAGACGCTCAGGCTGTCCTTCAATCAGCAGCCTCCAGAATGCTGGGATTACTGGCATGTTCAATGGAGCCCACCGTTATTTCTAAGTTTAACTTAAACAGAATCTAAATACTAAAACTTATAATTTCTAAAGGTCAAATTAGCTGATTAAAGAGCTTTGTTTTCATGAAAAATTAATGTCTATACTGTAGAACAAGACTTCTCAATCACAATCACAAGATCACATTTACACAAGTTTTAACTCCTGCCACTAATACAACATGATGGAACAAAATTTCGTATGTAGTTAAAAGAAAAGAAGGTCTTATGTTGCCCAATCTGCTCTTAACTCACCTCCTAAGTTCTAGGATTACAAGCATACATCATCCAGCAAACAAACAAAATCTGAAAAGAGTTCTAGGGAAAGTTTTGAGAGTCAGCATTATTTATAAGAAACCATAACCTAGCCATTGAGCATATATTTTCTTAATTGTATTTGCATTTACTAAAGATTCCTCTTCTGTCTGTCTCTTCTCTCTCTCTCTGGCCCCAGCCTCCCCAGTTCTACTTGCTTCTGCCTCCTGTGCTGGAGATTAAAGGCATGCACCACACCCAGCCAATTTAATTCTCTAACCTAGCTGAAAAATCTTGAGGGATAAGGTAAAATTGTATCTTTCTTATAAGGGCATCTTAGTAATTAAAAACGAAACAAACTATACAGCATTTGACTTTATGGATATATCATAATCTAACCAGACCAATCTGCTACTCTAAATAATGCTGCAATGAACGGTATTTGTTCTTGAAAAATCTGTTAGAACAGTATGGTTTTCATTTAAAAATTGCAAGGGTTTATGAAACTTGTCAGTGAGCTATCAAAAAGATGTTAATGAAGCAACAAACTAATCCCTTTGAGAAACCTGGACCCAGAACTATGAGATGGAATCAAGAAACTTCCTGCTTTCTAAGCACACAACAATAAAAAGACAGAATGTAAAAAATTAACACACGCCTGCAATCCCAAGAGGATGAGGCAGGAGGCTCACTGAGAGTTTGAGGCCAGCAGGGACTACATAGCAAGTTCAAGATAAGCCTGGGCAGTCTAACAAGCTACTGTCTTAAAAACATCTCCTCCGACCCCCCAAAAAATCAGTTATTCCTTTCTTTGTTATTCAAATTATCTTATGCTTTAGAGAAAAAAGGAACCATTAAAAAAATAAATCTCCTATTATAAATAAGAATGAATGTAATGCAGGCCTAGTGATCCTAGCTGTCTAGGAGCTAAAGAGGAGCCCCCAAAATTCAAGGCCTACCCGGGGAACTTAGACTCTGTATTAAAGCAAAAAGTAAAAATAAGACTGTTTCCAAAAAAAAAAGAAAGAAAGAAAGAAGAAAAGCATACTCTTTAAAAGGAGTAACAAGCCTGCAGCTGCACACTCTGCAACTGAGTGTCATTTAGCATTAATTATGCGGCTCTGATTATAAAAGCCACAGTGGCCCATAGGGAAGATCAGTTTATCAGGGAACACCCATGCAACAATGTTCTTTTTTTTTTTTTTACAAAGAAAGAACATTGTATATTTGTACTTTAGTGTGTATGCTTGCTCCAAGATTTACTTGCACCTTGCATGCCACATTAGAAAGAGCTGGGAGATTCTACCCACAGGAGACTAAATGACCAGGCTGAACTGCAATGCAGCTAGAAGCACACTGAATGGAAAGAGAGAAGAGACATGAGGTGAGGAATTCTGGGTAAAATAAGATGCTTAAAGCGTTTCCTGAACCTATTGTTCCATCTTCCAAAAATAGAACCAATTCTGGAGCCAATTATGTTGATCACAAAAGAAATCTGTTTCACCAAAAGAACAAACAAATGAAAACTTTTGCTTAAAGGGGGAGAACAGGTGGCGAAATTATAGTAAATGTCCCTTAAAAACCAAACCAAACAAAAAGCCCGAACCTAAGTCCAATGAACTGCTTTGCATAGGCTGGGCAATACAGAGGACCCTCTGTCAAAACCAAAACCACCCCCCACTTCCCTCAGAACAGGCCATCCTCAGGCAATTTTGTTGCTGCTCACTTAATTCTGAGTACAAGTAGCTGACCACTGTCAACCAGATTCCATGGCCTTTGTTGGCTGTTTTGTACATGTTACTTATTTTTCTAGGCAGAAACAGTATGTTTTAGAGAAACTGCAGAGCATTTTAAAATTTTCAAAAAGTCAAGAGTGGAGAGTTTTCAAAGACAATGGCCATTCGTTCTATTTCTTTTGCATCTTGTGTGTACATGCACACAACCGTATAATGTCACACATGCGGAGGTCAGAGGACAACTTTCAGGAATCAATTCTTTGCTTCCTGAGGGGTTACTCAGATTGTCAGGCTCAGGAGCAAGTGCTCTGCCATCTCAATGGCCCTGAAGTCACTCTTAACCAACTGCATACAGCTGAATTACATGAGTGCTTCAAAAACCTATTTATGGGCGCACTTGCTCCTGAGCCTGACAATCTGAGTAACGCGGGGGGGGGGGGGGGGGGGGGGGGGGGGGGGAGGGAGGAAAGGAGGAAGGACCTTTTTACCCATCTCCAGAAGGAAACACTAGTGCCAAGTTCTTCTACGCACAATATTCACAGTCAGCTAACAGCACATCTGAGCATCTATCCAAATAGTACATACAGATCCCTTAATATTTAAATAGTGGCCTAGCATTGCTTTAAAAGTATTTTGGGAGCCAGAAAGATGACTCATCAGGTAAAGTACTTGCTGTGTTAACCAGAAGGACCTGAGTTCAATCCTGGGAACCCACATAAAGAAAGGTAAAAGAAAGACTGAACTCCACAACTCTTCTGATCTCCAAATGCCCACACTCCTCTCTAATACTAATACACTGCATTTAATTGGTTCTTTGGTGACATTTAGTTATTTTCTGTTGTTATAATTAACACTGCAGTGGGGCATGGTGGTGCACACCTTTAATTTCAGCACTGGAGAGGCAGAGCAGGCTGATCTCTGTGAGTTCAAGGCTAGCCTGGTCTACAAAGTGAGTGTAGGACAGTCAGGGCTTATTACACAGAGAAACCCTGTCTGGAGAAACAAACAAACAAACAACCCTGCAGTGAACATTCTTAAAAAGCAAATGTCTACTGTGTTTTGTCCTTCTGCGTTAGACACACCGTAACACTGACTGTGATGAGCCTCTCGCTTGTTCCACTTCACTAGGTGGAAAGGGGAGATTCTCCTGCATGAACCTGGCCTGATGATGCCAACCTTTAAAGAGCAGGGGTCTCCTCTGGCTAGGTGACTGTACAAGTTAGAGATATCCAGGCTGGGCCAGATCTACATTGGGAGCCAACATCTACAGTGGGAGTTACCTAGTGTTGGGACCTACTTTACTTTTTAGCATACCTGGAGCCGGCTTGCCTTTAGCCTCCA
This sequence comes from Lophiomys imhausi, assembly GCA_907164525.1. NCBI lineage: Eukaryota > Metazoa > Chordata > Mammalia > Rodentia > Muridae > Lophiomys > Lophiomys imhausi. The sequence goes on along the minus strand of CAJQZJ010032201.1, from coordinate 110,310 downwards.
TCTTAATCATATGTCAAAACTAAGTTCAAGTTCTCAGGCTCTGTTGGCCTGACGTAAGAATAGCTTTTGTTGAATGTTCTGCTTGAATTAACGATGTATGGTCCTTTCTCCCAGAATGGTAGGAAACTGGAAAGCTCTCAAGTTTCTCCTACCCTAACTTCCAGCCAATCAGCTTAAAATGCTTTGTCTAACTACCTAGGCACAAGGTACCTGGAATAGAATTGATTCTTCTTGCTTGATTAGGTAGAGTGCACCTTGGATAGAATTGATTCCTCCTGCTTGGTTATGATTTTTCCCTTTAAAAACTCACTCTGAGAATGGCTTGGGGTCATAGTCTTGGTTCCCAAATCCAGACTGGGTCCCTGACTGGTCAGTTTTGCAGCATTCAATAAATTTCCATCATTCTGAGCCTAGTGTTCGAGCGGTCAGTGTGCAGCTATTCCTCAACCCATAATACCTATGTGAACCATATGACAAAAGCCTGAAAACAGGCTTGAAAAACTGAGAGTGACTGAACAGTTGGGAGCAGGCAGGAAAGTAAAGACTTTAATCTACTGTTCAAGGACTCCAGACACCTAGTGACCTCAGAGGAAGACTCTAACCCAGTCCTCACATACCATGGCCCCATCTGAGCAAAGTCTGATGGGGTGGTGTTAAGCATTCTAAATGTTAATTAATTGGTCCTGCTTGCTGTTTGTTACTTACATTGTCTCTGATTGGTTAAATAAAATGCTGAGGCCTGAGAATGGGCAAAGACAGAGAAAGGTGGGACATCCTGAGATTAGAACAGGAACCCTGTGTTTTACATAGAGGATTAATGCGTTCCAGCCAGGAGCAGTAAGGAGGAGGACACACACCATGGGTTAGAAAAAAGAACCCCATTCCACATGGCCAGGAACATCCACATAGTGTGAAGAATGGCAGTCCAAGGAGACATATGTATATATGGGGTCATATTTGGGTAACAGAATTAAGAGCTAGTTTATATGGGCCAAGATTGCTCAATCCAGGCCAAGGCTTGTTAAAATCCACATGGTGTCTGTGTGTACTCATTTATAATGGGAGGTTAAAGATTAACAACCAACTGACCAATTAAAGATAATATAAATACTAGTAAATAATTTAAGTAGCCATTTTTTTTCTACAAAAGTCTACTGGAGAATCCAGACTTCTGATTCTGCTGTGACATGATTCATGTGTGAGTCACTAAATCCTGACAATGGCTTCAGCAGCAGTATACAATCTGCATGGTATTTGATAAGTTAAAATACTGAGAAAAAGCGGGGCATGGTGGTACACGCCTATAATCCCAGTACTTGGGAGGCAGAGGCAGGTGGATCTCTGTGAATTCGAGGCTAGCCTGCCTGGTCTACTAAGACAACCAGGGTGATACAGAGAAGCCCTGTCTCAAAAAAACAAAACAAAACCACCACCACCAACACCAAACAAACAAAAAAACAGAGAAAAGGGAATGTATACCTGCAATCTGTACAACTATTGTGAAATTTTTATCCAAATACTTGACAACAATTTAAATACCTAACAAGAGTAAATTTAATTTGAAACTTTCCTGGTCATTGACTGATGGTGTGTTCATTTCAGTAAGTTTCAGGGGCTGGTATTATCCTTCACTAACATGAAACTTTAGTATCTGAGCAAATTTTCTTTTTTTTGTTGTTTTTTGAGACAGGGTTTCATACAGCCCAAGATGACCTTGAATTCACCATGTAGCAAAGGCTGCGCTTGAATTCCTAATCCTCTTGTCTCCACCTCTCAAGTGCTGGGATTACAGACATGATCAGCAAACCTGGCTTACAATTTCTTTTAATGACTCTGACTTTCCCTCTCAGACTGTACTGGGAGGAAGGCTGCTATTAAAACCCAACCCATGAAGGAAGCTACTAGCAACAATTTGAGCACATGAAACCCTGTCAAATGGAGACCAACCAATCAGTAAAATGATGTGTGGGTGTTGAGGGAAGGTCTACTATTGTTTCTGATACATTGAATTCAATGCTGAGATTTGGTTACCGCCCCTTCTGAGGCATTCTCTTGATTGGTTAATAAAAGTCGCTTACGGGCAATTAGCTGGGCAGAAAGAGTATAGGAAGGCAGGACTTCCTCAGATCACAGCAGGAATTACACACACACACAGATGGAGACACAGAAGGAGACAGACGTCTGGAGAAGTCTGGAAGGTACTCACAGGCACATGTTGGTTTGGGGTTAACTTAGAGTAGCTAATTGAGAGTCTGCCCAGCTAAGGGCTAAGTGTTAAAATACCAAAAGGTCTTGGTGTGTTTAATTATTGGGGAAAAGACTGCGGTGGCTTATAGGCCCTCAGTCCAAGCATTCCCGGGCTGTTGGATTCCTAGACTCCCCTTGAGCCCAGGCGAATCTCCCGCCAAGCCGCCAGTAATTCTACCTGCCTAATATAACAACTTATATTAATTAACAGAGTTTAGGTTATAGGTGGTGTAGGCCACCTTTGGTCCCGGGGCTCTTTCTCCAGGATAAGTTAGGTAACCGGTTAAGGCATTCAGGCCAGGCTGCCTACTCCTCTGCCAAGCCGCCGGCTACTCCTCCGGCTACTCTGCCGGCCTAATATTACAGTTCATACTTACTAATAACTACATTAATTAATTAATTTGCAGTTTTCATGTGGGTGTCGAATAAACTCATTCTCTGGTAAGTAGTGTAAAGAGTATTTAATTTTTCTTTTTCGTTTTCTTATAAACAGGGTCTCACTCCACAGCCCACGCTGGCTTCAAATTTGTGGTGATCTTTCTGTCTCAGCCTCCCAAGTGTTGAGTTACAGGCAAGAGCCACCAAGCTTAGCTTACTTTTCTTTCTTTCTTTCTTTTTTTTTTTTTATTTTGAAGGTACAATCTCAACTGAGCATGGCAGCACATAAGATAACAAACATTCTGGAGAGACATATACTTACATTCCCGTTTGAAAGTGAAGTACTCTGTAAGATGCCTGCATTCATGATTTCCTCGAAGCAGAAACAATGTTTTAGGATAGTTAATCTTTAAACTCCATAGATACAGCACACACTAGGAGACACAATTATAGGATAAATGTTCTTCATGATCATGAAAATACAAAAAGACAATTTATCTAAATCCAAATGACATGCTGTATGGTATATCTCACTGTAAGCCCCAGGTTGAAAAATGTAATCTTCTAGCTTTTGCATGTTTCTCTTAAACTTGGTAGAATAAATAGCCTTCATAAAAATCTCTCCTAAGTATCTAAACATTGAGAATTCTCTGGGCAAAGCTACTCACATACATATTACAGTACTAAAATCTGCATCATTATTTTATAATGGAAAATTACTAGGACCAGGAACAAGGCAAGACTATTAACTATTTGTTATTATTCAACATTACAATAGAGGTGTTAGCCAATATAATTAGACAAATGAAATCAAGTAAAGGTTTCAGAATGGGTAAAGGAAAAATAAGTATCACTATGTGCAGACAATATAATTGTATAGCTGGAAAAAAAAACAGAAAAACCAATGATAAAAGAAGGCTAAATAATAAAAGAATTCAGTAAAAATAGGATATAAAATTAAATGCATAAATAAATAAGCTTTTATACAAAAATGAGAAATAGGGAACCTTAGTAGAAAAAGTACATTTAAAATAGCAAAAATGCTGGGGATATAGCTCAGCTGGTAGAGTGTCTGCTTAACATGCACAAGATCCTGAGTTTGATCCCAGCACTCACAAACATAACATAATGTCCCATACCCATAATACTAGCACTTAAGAAGTGGAAGCCAAACAATCAGTAAGGAACCAGTAGTTCAAGGTCAACTTCAGCTATACAGTGAGTTGAAACAGCTTAGGCTACATGACACATTGTCATATGGGGGTTGCAGGCCCAGAACCAGGGCTTTTGAGTTGGCCCACCCCAACATACACCCCATGGATGAACTGCTTGAGTGCATGAAAAGCCAGTTCCACAGACCAAAACTACAGGATCTCCATGACACAGGGCAATAACAGCATGTCTGAGAGGAGTCCTAGTGAGGTTCTAGTATTGTCAAAGTAGCAGAAGCCAGAGGCCTCTTACCAGACCAAGGAGTCATTATAATGAACATTTGCAAGTAAAAACGTGTGGACAAAAGGAACATTGTGGGACACACTGAGACATGTTACAGTTTCCACAATGAGAATTTTTTAATGTGGAGGGAGGTTGCAAAGGTGGAGGGTGGTCTGAGGGAGGTGTGAGAGGAGAGGGAACAGGGTGCATGATGTGAAATTCACAAAATAAAAAAACAATTAAAAAAAAAGAAGTTGTCCCAGGGGCTAGGGATTTAGCTCAGTTGCTGGAGTAGTTAGTTCCTCAGCATGCACAACATCCTGGGTTCAATTTCAGAACTATATAAGTATCAAGGAAGCATGGACACAAGAGGACCAGTAGTGTAAGGTCATCCTCAGCTATATCACAAGTATGAGGCCAGCCTAAATCACATGAAACACTGCTTAAACAAAAACAAAAGCAGCTAGGGACTGGAAAGAGAGAAGGGGAAACTGTGATCACGATGTTAAAATAATAATAATAGGTGTTGGAAGGATGGTTCAGTTGTTAAGATCTTGTATTATTCCTGCAGAGAACCTGAGTTCAATTTCCAGTACCCACATCAGGCAGCTCACAACTGCTCGAAACTCCAGCTCCAGGGGATGCCCCTAACCTCAGGCACATACACGCACATATACAAATATGCACACATATACATGTAAATAAATAATAATAAAATATTTTTAAAACAATAATATAAAAACACCAAGAACAACAACAAAAATAAATTTCATTAAGTAAAACAACGAATAGGTAATTAAAAACATTTTGTATTCTTCCCTTCTACCTTTTAAATCATCTTGTGCTAACAAACACATAAAGAAATAAATACAACGTGCCTTTAAACACCCAAGCTTTGGCACTATCTGCTGAGATGGTGTAACTGGCAACAGGAAAGGTTTTCAGTGACCCAGTCTAGAAGCATGGCCTCCACTTGGCCATCCCTGAGCTCTCACCCTGAGCAGCGGGACAGGCACAGCAGCAAAATGGACTTGCTGTCTTACTCTATGGCATTATCTCTTGTCCTTTAAATCTGACACTAGATGAATTCAAGGCAGTAGCAAATAAAACTGAACTTTTCTGACTTAGAATGTCTACCCCCCCACACACACCCACACACCTTTTGCAGACCTGGGAATTAAAATCAGGGCCTTGTACATCCTAGGCAAGCCCCCTGCCACTGCAATACATCCCTAACATCCTATACTGCCATTTAACTAAAGAGTAAAAGAAAAACATTTTGTTGTTCATCCTTCCTGGGTCTTCAGAACTGACTCTTCTTTGAACATTGGGTAAGATAGTTGAGTTACATTTAAAAACAATGCTATAAGAAGAACAACATCAACAAACTTTCTCTACCAGGTGTAAGCTAATACAGTGAAATTCTCACACTATGAAGAGCACACAGCCTAAAGGCACTAAAACACTACAGAATTCATCGTTTTCTGATCTTTCTGGGGCCTATTGCAAATGATTATGAAAAGTTCTTCAAAAAGGATCATTTATTTATGAGGCTTCTTGAGGTAACCCAGACATTGAACATGAATGTGCTACATAATTGCAAGGCTCCTGAGCCTTTGTAGAAGGCCCTAAAGTACTTTTATGTTTACACACAAAAGCACATATTTGTTTTTTATTCTACTCACGTTCCCACCATTTATTTCTTAAAACACATAAAGGTAAACTGTCAGTTTTTATTAGCTCCACTTCATGTTTTGCCTACCAGTGAACATTAATGTCTGCCACGTGCAACAGGACCAGAAGTCCTTCCTTTAAGGAGCTCGGGGTACCTAGTTCTCACAGGAAGTTTATGTAAGAGTTAGTTGCAGCCTTATGATTAAGGTTAGCTAATCCAGACACTATTTAGAATGAAAAGCTATATATGGCCCTTCTATATAGCCCAGACAGCATCTTCAAAGAGGAAAACTTAGCAAATAATCTGTTTTCAAAATTAGCTTAATATAGCTTTCTATATCAAAGGTTTTTTACAGGCTAAAAAATAGATAAAAAACATTTCTCTATTAGTTAATGTCAAAAGTAACAAAGTAGATAAATTCTACCAGCATCCACATCTTAATCTCCTCTACAAAGGAAAGGAGAGCAGATCTCTTTAGAAGATGACACATCTTAGGAGCAGCAGAGCCAGGCTAATTTTACCTCTATACTGAAATAGCCTCTGTCCACATAGTCGCCCAGAAAGAGGTATCGAGTATTGCTAGGTGATCCTCCAACCTCAAACAACTTCATCAGGTCAAAGAACTGTCCATGAATATCACCACACACTAGCAAGGAAGACATGGTGTGAAAATTATAAATTAGAAGGGAAAGGGCAGAAGCGCAACAGGGACCAAGTATAATTTTTAATTTAATCACTTCAGCTTTCGACTGGATTTCTATATAGTTACTCAATCAGTACTAAATACCCCTACTAGAAATATTAACCAGTTACTACTGTACTTCTTTTTAAAAGGGATTTATTTTTAATTGTGTGTGTGTGTGTGTGTATGTGAGTACGTACATAAGTGCAGGTGTCCACAGAGGCCAGAGGTGTGGGTTCTCCCTATAGACGCAGTTACTGTGGTTGTGAGCCACATAATATGGACACTTGGAGCCAAGTGCTCCAAGACCTCTGCAAGAATAGTACGTGCTCTAGCTATCAAGCTTTAGCCCCTAATGTTGTTTTTTTAAGGAGCAAAAGTCATTCTAACCAATCCCTAGATTGCTTCAAAATTCCTAGAGATTTTTATCACACTCATCTTAGCGGGCTTTTTGTAGTCATTTCTCAAATCACTGCAGATCTCAAGGTTGCTATGCAAAGGCACTTCACACCTGTGACTGGAGCATCCACTTCGATCATAGTCTTCTCCTGCTTCAGGATAGCAGTCCCATCATTGATTATCTTTAAAGCTACCTCCTCTTCCACCCGGCCTTCTTTTACCAAATGGCTTTCCAAAACATCCATTTTAGGTTTCCCATTCTCAAATACTTCCTTCAAAGTTAGCCGTTGGGTTGGAGGATAGGGGACAGCTAAGAAGAGAAAAAACAACTTAAATTATTTAAAGGTACAGACAATCACAAACATACTTCTTAGGATAAACTAAGTCTAATACACAATCATAACTTCACAATTGGAATAATGCGAAACATTCTAAGATTCTATGTATCAGAATTGATAATTCTAATTTTAAAAGAGTCACAGTTCAAGTTATGTTATTAAGTCTGTGTATTTATGTCACACACACACACACACACACACACTGAATAAATGAATAGATGAGAGAATGAATACAACAAATGCATATGTTTTAACGAACCAGGAGTGTGAAGGTAAAACTCGGTCAGCAGACTACTTCCCTTGAATGGACAAAGCCCTGGGTTCAATCCCAAGTACCACAAAAAATAAGCTTGGCGGCTCCCACTTGTAATCCCATTACCTGGAATGTACAGGTATTTGGGACGGAAGTTCAAGGTTATCCTCAGATACAAGGAGAGCTCAAGGCCAAACTGGACAACAAAGGAACCTGTAGCCATTTAGTATCCACTTTCAAAGACCTAGCATAACTTCCAACTATCAAGTAAAACCTTCGAAATGCATTAATTTACCAACCCCAAAGCTAAGAATCTCACGCAGATAACATGTGAGACCCTTAACTTCATTGTAACCTGCTAACCCGATGCCTCGATTTATGACTGTACTGTAGCTGTAAAAAGTCTGCATAACTTTGCCCATGCTGGAATATGTAATTCAGAATGTAAAGGTTAGCCTTGTTAATTTGACAAGACTTTAAAATCACTCAAAAGACAGACCTCTCAGTATGTCTAGGAGGGTGCTTCCAGAGAGGACTTACTGAGGAGTAAAACCCGTCCTCAAAGCCGGTGCCACTCTTTAACAAGAAACCCACAATAAAGAGGTCCAAGGAAAGGGCAGTACGCATCTGCCTCGCCTACTTTTGTCTCCTAAGTAGGTGCATCTGTTGCTACTGGTGCCATCACATCCAAGCTTCCTCAGCCTCCCAGCACTATTTCTTCCAGGGAGCTGTAGGTCTTCAGGGCCAGACTGGTACTGCTAGAGCATCTAGCTTCATGGATTCTAGCAGTTACTGGGGTCTCAGACTCTCCACCATACATACAGAAGACCACCACTCGACCCTATTTCATAAGTCAACCTACTAGATCTCCTCTTATAGTAACATATACACATTTATTTATTGGTTTGGTTCTTCTATAGACCCTGACCATTTTAAAATTGGTACTGAGAAGTAGGGCTGTTACTGTGACTACCTGACCATATGGTTCTTAGACCTTTTGGAACTGATTTGGAAGAGTTTGGAGCTGTGAGCTACAGAGACCCTAGAGTGCTGTAGGCTGAGCTGTAATGTGGAATGTGGAAAACCACAATGCTGATAGAAAAGTAGCCAGTGATGTTCCAGCTCTTGAGTTCTCAGAAAGAAACAAGGACTTAACTGAGAACTAGTACTGAGCTAGAGGCCATTAACAGTACATTCTGGAGGGGGAAAACAAGCAAATAAAACAAGATAGAACAAAAAAACTGGTTCCTTTCTTCCTGTGTCCTGAAAACTTTTGAGTGAGGATGAATTCAAAGGTAATATACTGGGGCTGGAAAGATGGCTCAGTGGTTAAGAGCACTTGCTGCTCTTGGAGAGGACCTGGGTTCAATTCCCAGCACCCACATGGTGGTTCAGAATCACTTCAGTTCCAGGGGCTCTGATGCCTGCTTCTGACCACCAAATGCACCAGGCATACATGTGCACATACACACATGAGGTGAAATGCCTATATATATCAAATAAAAGAAAATCAATATCTTTTAAAAAGATAATATACTAAGAATTTTTTTGTGGAGTTAATTCCACAAGATGTTAAGACAGCTTAACATCCAGGCTACAGCCTGGTTATACTGCTTACTGCTCTGAGATCTACAGTGAGAGCAGAAACATAAGAAATGTGCTGTCTGCTGAGGAAGGAGCACAGAACGTTTAAAGCTGCAGACAATGTGGCTGGACACAAAGCAGCTGTAATTTCTGTAGGAGATTAGCATTATTAAAGAGGAACCTCCCAGGTTGCACTGGGGCAACAGGAAAGGTACTGCCCCGTAGCTTATGAAAATAGAAAATCTTTTGAAAGAAGGGGCTGAACTGAGAATGCAGCTGAAGGGATTCCCTGCTTAAAAACAACTGCCTAGAGAAGTGTTTCCCACTTCAGACACAAAAGGGCACCGAGGCTAGGACAGCTGCAGGAGGAGGGAACCCAACAGCATCTTGAGCCGCCAGCAGAACATGGCAGCACTGTCCACATGGTGGTGGTTTTGCGCCTAAATTCAAGAGTGAGGGGATATTGGAGGCTTGCAACCCAGGGTCAGAAATTGCTTCTCTCTTTGCTTCCTAAATGGACACAATGGGACCAGCTGCCGCACATGTCTGCTAGATCCACTCTTGCTGCCACATCTTTCCTACTGTGATATACTACAGCCTGGAACTGGGGGGCCGGAATGAACCTTTCCTTCTTAAGTTGCTATTTGTCAAGTATCTGGTGACAGCAATGAGAACAGTAATACAGAAGCAACCCAGATCCTTATTCCTGGACCATGGTCACTCATATTTGGCTCAGAATCATCTCTCTCTTATGTCCTTTGAGGAGAGAGATGGGTTTTAACAGTGGGCTGATGCAGAAGAAAATAATGATGGTAATGATGGTGTAAAGGAGATATTTTTAAATAAAAAACTGAAATGCAAGATTTTTTTTTGGGGGGGGTTTGAGAGAGGGTTTCTCTGTGTATCCTTGACTGACCTGGACTCACTTTGTAGACCAGGCTGGCCTTGAACTCACAGAGATCTGCCTGCCTCTGCCCCACCCCCAGCGCTGAGATTAAAGGCTTGCGCCACCACGCCTGGCATGAAATGCAAGATTTTTTGTAGGAGTTCAGGACAAAAGCTCTGAAGGTTTGAAGGTTCAAAACAGAGTGGGTTTGGCCACCTGTCCCAGGATGTCAACTGACAGAACAGATCAGTGGTGAAAGGCAGGAAAGAAATCTGTCCCACAGGGCTGTAGTAGGAAGAGCAGAAATGTCTGGCAACCTAAAATCTTTGAGTTTCTGAAAGGAACTTTAAGGTCTTACAGAAATGAAGGGGGACAGTGTTGCACAGCTGGGTTATTTGCATGGCTGAGAACACAGGCAATCTTGGTCAGGATGGTCTGATTGACCATTATCTTGGTCTATCCAGCAAGGTTCTGTTGGCTACAAGGAAGTCTTTACTGCTTGGGAGGGTAATAGAGTTCCTATCATGAGATTATTCTTGCAGAAGGGGGCAGCCTTAATTCCCTTCATGGGGTAACTGTTCCTACTTGGCAGGGTAGTATCATCACAGTGTGATCTGCCTACAAAATTCTGGAATTAAAAAAATTATCTTAGGCCAGGCGTGGTGGCGTGCACCTTTAATCCCAGCACTCAGGAGGCAGAGGCAGGTGGATTTCTGTGAGCTCGAGGACAGCCTGGTCTACAAAGTGAGTACTAGGACAGTCAGGGCTATAAAGAGAAACCTTGCCTCAAAACACAAAAAACAACCAACCAAACAAATAGAGTCCCATGTCTTCACTCTTGTGTTTTGCAAAGAAGTTAGGTAAATTTAAGGCTAATGGATTTTATATTAGCAGTTTTTAGATATACACTCCTTAAGTCATTAATATGTCTATGTGCAGAGCTAAGCAGGAATCTGACACAAAGTTTAAGATAACAAAAGAGACATACAAAATGAAGTCAGAGATGCCCACATTTTATTCAGGTTTTAGTTACCTATAAGATTATAAAAGCAATCAAGGTTCACAAAGCTTAACTAATCCAAAAAGGCTAGTGGAACATAGGTGAGGCCCTAGGGTTTGAGTTCCAACATTTAAAAAGTTAGAAAGAACCAGAGACAGAGACTGAGAAAATAAGAAATCCAGAGAGTACTTAAGCTGAATCCAGTGGGGAGGGCTGACATTTTAAAAACTGTGTGCTCAGGACAATCTGTACGGTTGGTTTGGTTTGGTTTGGTGTTTTCAAGACAGGATTTTTCTGTATAACCACCCTTGCTGTCCTGGAACTCATTTTATAGACCAGGCTGGTCTCAAGGTCACAGAGATTCACCTGCCTCTGCTTCCCAAGTGCTGGGATTAAAGGCGTGCACAATCACACCTGGCTTATCTGTACAGTTCTTTTAGTAGTTCGAAATCAAACTGGTCTAAAGAGGAAGGTTTTAGGAAATCTGAAGTCATGGTTTTAAAAGTTAGATAATCAGGGTGCTCTCCTGTATAAATTCCCACTAAGAACACCCACACACCAAATGCAGACAGCTCTGAGCTGAGGTGCTGCTGTATTGAGAAACTTGCTAGTTATACACTTTCCAGCTATTATGTATCAGGTCACCTTGAACGCCTTTTTTACTTGCTGTTTGTTTTGGATTTTAGCAATGGTGGGATCAATCCACAGCCTCGCTCGTGCTAGGAAGCCTCTATTGTCGAGCTATATTCCTAGGGCCTACATTTTGTTGTTGTTGTCAATCATCTGTATTTACATGTGTGTGCACTTTCACCCATTTTGACATTGGTTTTAAAGCTTTCTTTTGAAAACAGATACTTTATAGAAAATGTGCATCAATTTATTTGAACATTTTCTTACTGTTAAGTAAACTAAAATATTTACTTATTGTTACAGATTATATAGCTATGAACAGCCTTGGTTTGTTGCTTTTGAGACAGCATCTCTCTGTTGCCCAGGCCAGCCTTGAACTTTAGACAATTATGTTTTAGCTTCCCAAGAGCTGAGATTCTAGACATGACCACACTCTGCTAACCTCTTTGCAGATTTCCTTCCCAAATCTCTGATTGTTACCCTGAACATAGTGACTAATAATAATCACTTATTAGCTCTCATGGACTAGGGACTGTGAACTGAGAGAAGACACAGAAGGACTGCCTGTCTCTCTCAGCTGAACATTAGATGGCCACAGCTACAATCATGGCATAGACGGCCCATGGCTAGGATCCTCTCCATGCTGCTCACTCACTCGTCCAGTATGCCTGTCAGCTGAGGCTCAGGTCAGGCTTTTGATGAGAATACCTGCATGTGGGCTTTCATGTGACTGAGTTCCAAGGACAAGCATCTGCAAAGAGCAAGCCAGAAGGGCGCTGTGTGCCTCATACCACAGCCTCATAAGCCACATGGCATCACTCCCAATTCAGACTGTTTGAGCATTCTCAAGCTCTCCCAGATTTAAGGGGAGGAAAAGTAGACTTCACCCATAAACCAGAGTGGCACAAGTCTGTGAAAGCTTGAGGTCTCCATGGTGCTAAGACCGTTTACTGGAAGTGAAAAAGTTGGGGGCTGGAGTTCAGTGGCAGTGAGGGAGGCCCTAGGTTCAATCTGTACCCCTTATCTCAAAAGGAGAGAAAACTAAATACAGGCCCTTAGCTAATCTTTAAAGACAAAAATTTTCTTTTTATAGCTTTTCAGTAATTATAAATACTTACTCTTGGGTTTTGTTTTGGTTGATTGGCTGGTGGTATTTGTTTTTTGAATAGGGTCTTGTGATATTATAGCCCTGGAGGGCCTGGAATTCGGTACACAGACCAGGCTAGCATCAACCTTGCACTGATTCTCTTCTCTGCCCCCACACTGCCAGGATCACAGACATGCCCAGCAGTGGTGGTGCCAGAGACTGATGCAAGTGTTTAAGCATGCTGAGCATTAAGTATGGCTCGACATGAGCTGCATTTATTACTCCACAAATACACAAGAAACTAACACTGGCTGCCTTTTAAAATTAAAAGAGAGGGACAGGAAAGATGGCTCAGAGGTTAAGAGCACTGGCTGGTTCTCTAGGGGACCCAGATTAAATTCCCAGCACCTACACAGCACCTCATAACTGTCTGTAACTCTAGTTCCAGGGGATCCATCGGACCAGGCATGCATGTGGTGCACATGTTTGTGCATTCAGGCAAAATACCCATACACATAAAATAAAATAAATCTTTAGAGGCTGGAGATATGGCTCAGAAGTTAAGACTGCTGACTGCTCTTCCAGAGGACATGGGTTCAATTCCCAGTACCCACGTGGCAGTTCAGAACTGTAACTCCAATTCCAGAGGATCTGACACCCAACACAGACAAACAAGCAGGCAAAACACCAAAGCATATAAAATGAAAATAAATCATTAATTTTTTTTAAAAAATGAAAAGAGAAACCACAACTTGTACAAATAATGATTCATAAAACAGATAAAATGAGCACAGCAAACCACAATGGGCATCACAGACTATCAAAACCCAAGGTAGATCCTTCAGATCCAAGTCCCAGAATAAAATCCTCTAACAAATTAAGTCAAAGGCAACTTCAGGCACCATATTTAACTAGAGCTTTGCAACTTCTGGCAACTCTCTAGCTGACACACTCATTAGTTCTTCCCCAGACTGCAAACTTCTACTAAATCTGCAACTGCTTCTACTGCACAGCAGCACAAGATAACTGCCTCCCCTCACCTGATCATTACATGTCTGACTGCCCCCCTTTC
>CAJQZJ010032201.1:0-88771 GCA_907164525.1 Lophiomys imhausi | reverse complement strand
CACACACACACACACACACACACACACACACACACACACACACACACCACACTTAAAAATAAAACAATCTTTTAAAAGGGAAGTCCCACTTGAGTGTTACAGGGTATTAGGTGGATGCGGCTATTTGGATAGGATGTTTGTTTAGGAACTTTGCTGTAGGATTGCTGTAAGAACGCACCTCTGGCACTTGAGGCAGAGGTAGGAGAAGGCAAGAAGATATCAAGTTCAAGGCCAGCTTAAGATATAAAGTAAGTTCTTGTCTCAAAAAGTCAAAGATGAGTCAGCAAGATGGCTCAGCAGGTAAAGGTTCTCACTGCCAAGGTGGATGACCTGAGTTTCACCCTAGTAATTCCCATGGTAGGAGAGAATCAGCTCCTGCAAGTTGTCATCTGACCTCAAAAAGCATGTGCATGCACCCCTTACTACCACCACTAGCAAATAAAAACATAAATGTAACACTGGTAATTTATTTTAGTCACCCTGCTATACAACACACATCAAAAAATTCAGCCAGGACTGTTATACAGAGAAACTCTCTCTCGGAAAAAAGAAAAAAGGTTCTTCCTCTTTCTGTTTTGTTTTGGTTTGTTGTTTGTTTTGTTTTTTGTCCCCCACCCCTCACCCCCAGCCCCAGACAAGGTTTCTTTGGTTAGTTCTGCCTGTCCTGGACTCTCTTGCCAGGCTGGTCTCAAACTCACAGAGATCCACCTGCCTCTTCCTCCCAAGTGCTGGGACTAAAGGTGTGCGCCACCATGTCTGACTGATTCCTCCTTTCTATCACATACTCTGACCCTCTGATCAACAGCTCTCCATTCCCCGGCATCCTGTTCCGGAGTCACTCATCTACTCCCCACTTACTTCAGCTTTCCTAAATTCCACATGGAGGGCAGACCTTGCAGTAGTTGTCTTTCTGGACCTGGTTAATTTCATTTACCATTTGGTGCTCCAGATTAATCTATGTTGTCACAAATGACAGGGTTTCCCTCTTTAAGGCTGAATGCACACTGTGTGTGTGTGTGAATGTTGTGGTTATGGAGACTTAGGCTGACTTTATAACTTGCTTTGTGAATAATCCTGCATTGAACACAGGAGTAGAAACATCCCTTCAACAAAATGACTTTAGTTTCTTTGCATATATATCTAGCAGGGGAATTCTGGATCCTGTGGAAGTTCTATTTACTTTTTTTGAGTAACCTGCCAACCACAGAAACAGTAACTTCTATAGGGATACCATGTTTTCCATAATAGTGCAGGATAGTAAAAATAACCAACTATAGGAGGACAGCTTAGGCAACGAAGTGCTTTTCTTTGCAAGCATAAGAGCCTCAGTTTGATCCGCAGAATTCACGTTAAAATTCTGTGTATGACTGGTAATCCCAGCACTAGGGAAGTTCTCAAGGGCTCACTGGCCAAGTCAATCTAACCTAACTGGTAAGTGGCATGCCACAGAGAGACCTTTTCTCAAAGAAGGTTGAGGATATTTCTTCCTCAGGATACCTGACATTGTGCTCTGGCTTCTACATGCATGTGAACCACATCTGTATATACCTCATAAACGCATGCACCTACACACACAACAACACAATAATAATACTAGAAATAGTAATAATTTTACAATAGCTTTGTACAGCTAAATCCACTTTTATTATGCCAACACCCATTAAAACCACCCCACTTTACTTGTAAACTTCTACAAAGCTTAGCCATCCATAGAAAAACACAAGTTAAGTCTCATCTCATTAGCCACTTGTCATAAAGTTTAAAGGATTATCAATTTACAGAGTGTGGGAACAAACCTTTAATACCATATGTGGTCTACTTTTTCATGAGCATTAGTCACAGGCAGCTCCATGATTCTAACATTCTGTTACATTTTGGAGTGACAGGCTATTAAGTGCTATACTGTGTAAGTATATTCCAAGTAGTATTTAAGCTTCTAAATATATCCAAAATGTGTTCAACGTAGTAAGAATTCATCAATACTTGTTTGTGAACAGACAGATTTCCAAAATTCTATGTATACTACAAAAAAAGGAAATTTCGCCATTTTCCTCAAGTATTTTAGGTTTAAATCTTTACAAAGCTAAGGAGACTAAGGTTGGAAAACACAATATATTACTCTAGCTCTTTATTTCATAGCCCAGTTTACACAGAACAGGTTTCCTCTCAAATTTCATCAAGATTTATGATTAACACCCACCTCCGTGTTGGGGCCTCAAATATGCTAAGCAAGCTCTCCACTGAACTACACCTCAGTGGAAGACTGACTTACTGAATGACTGCTAGCATTTACTATGTGCCTACAATGGGAGCCGTGCTATGTACTTCACACACACCAACCTTTACATTCTGAGGTCAGTACTGGCTCCTATTTTAAATCAATGGCAAAAAAAGTAAATAACAGAAGTCATGGAGGTTGTAGTGAGCAGAGTGTATATTCTTTCCTGAACTATTATCAAAACATAAGCTTTCGTACAGAAGCACTTACACACTTCCTAGGTAACGAGCCGTGTGCTAGACACTGCATCCAGCTTTAAGGACACACAATTATTGCACTTGGAAAGAACAATTTTGTGTGGCAATTTGGAGGAAAGTGGGAGGAGGGTGGTATTGAAGAATGGACCCAGGGTTTCATGAATGCTAGGCAAGTGCTCTGCCACTGAACTATAATATACTACTTCCAGTGTGAAAACACTCCCAAATGTTTGTAAAACTGGAGGTGGAGAGAAAGCTCCATGATTAAGAGCACTTGTTACTGCAGGGGACCTGGGTTCAGTGCCCAGCATCTACCCAGTGGCTCACAAAGATCTGTGACTATCCTAGGAGTCCAACACCCTCTTCTGGCCACACATGGTACACATACATACATGCAGACAAATGTTCATACACATAAAATAAGAAAATTCTTTTTTTAAAGTTTGTAAAGCAGTTTTTACAAACTTGTTTTTAAAAGTTGTAAAGATTGGTTTTTTTTTTTGTTTTTTTTTTTCAGTTTTTCAAGACAGGGTTTCTCTGTGTATCCTTGGTTGTCCTGGACTCACTTTGTAGACCAGGCTGGCCTTGAACTCATAGAGATCCGCCTGCCTCTGCTGGGATTAAAGGAGTGCACCACCCACGCCCGGCTATTACAGACAGCTGTGAACTGCCATGTGGGTGCTGGGATTTGAACCCAGGTCCTTTGGAAGAACAGCCAGTGCTCTTAACCACTGAGGCATCTCTCCAGCCCCCAAGATTTTGTTATTTATTTATTTATTTATTTATTATTTGTTTGTTTGTTTTTTTTTTTTTTTTGGTTTTTCAAGGCAAGGTTTCTCTGTCCTGGACTCACTTTGTAGACCAGGCTGGCCTTGAACAATTACAGACAGTTGTGAACTGCCATGTGGGTGGTGGGGTTTCAGCTCTGGTACTTTGGAAAAGCAGTCAGTGCTCTTAACCACTGAGCCATCTCTCCAGCACAGCAGTTAAGATTGTTAATGAGACTTCATAGGAAATAACAGCAGCGAGGGTGGTGGCGGCAGTGGGGAAAGCAGCATCTAACACATTCACAGAACTTATTGTGTGCATGCCCCTGCCCCCTGGAGAGCCTACTAGTCTTTCCTACTACCTGCATATAAGTGAGTCTTCATTATCCCTCTTCTAGACAAGCCACCTGCCCAAATGGCTTGTCCACGGTTGTGCAGCTACCTACTAAAAGAAAGAATTCAAACCCAGGTGAATCTGACTTTGAAGTCCGTGATCTTTACAGCCAGGTGGTAGAGGAGAAAAGTTATCAGAAGTCCTCTGGGCTCAGTCTTGAGAGACAAATGGATGAGGCAGGCCGTAGGACAACTTCCACACAGAAGTGATGCCCAGCCACAGATGGGAGGCACCCAGGGACCTACAGGCAGTGGTTAGGTGGGCTGAAGACGCTGAAGAGGAAGTGGAGAGAGAGGCTCCGTAGGTTTAGCCTGCAGGGCGGTGCTGCTCACCAGCTCACTATCCTCACTCACAAAAGAGTCGAGTGGAAGAAGAGCCCTGGACATCACACAGATCCTGAGGGCGGCAGCATGGAGAATAAAGAGTTGGGTCAAAAGGCCATTCAGTGGATAAGTGGAGGGATGAAGCGGGTTACTCAGAAACCAGAAGGATGGCTCACCTCATCTGGTGGGACTGGCTCCACAGTGAACAGAAGAGCTAAAAACTTGAGCCAATTACTAACTGGGTTAAGTGGTGGACAGGAAGTAAGCTTAGACAATCCTTTCTCCTCTACTCATTAATAGCTTTAGTATCTATCCCTCAATCTTTTTTTCCTCACTTCAGTCTAATAAAATAAATTACCACTGCTCATCATTTATTTATGTGATATTTTAATATTTTTGTTATTATAGACCAGGTTGATAAGTCTATTTTTAAATACGTCAAAATAATCTTGCCATCCTCCCTTTAAATTTTTTGTCTTTTAATTTTTTTAATATTATTTTATGTGTATGATTGCAGTGCCTGTGTGGATGTATGTGTCCTACATGCATGCCTGATGCCCTGGAGCTGGAGTTACAGATGGCTATGAGCTACCATGTGGGTGCTGGGAACGCAGCTGAGATCCTAGGAAGAGCCACGAGTGCTCTTAACTGCTGAGCCACCTCTCCATCTTCTTCATGGAATCAGCGCCATGCCCTCGTACCTTGTTCTTCTTTGCCTCTGTCTACTACATTTTTGATTTACCTGCCTTCTCTTCCCTCTTTGGCTATGTGCGGATGTTCCTCCATGCATTAAAACTTGCAAACTGTTATATGCTATACATGTTTGTACCGTGAAGGTAGGAACGAGGCTGTGAGAGAGACTTGCTTTCATTTCCATTAGCTATTTGGCAATTAAGTAGCAGCAACACTTCAAAATGTTACAGATGTACATCCAAAAGTTAAATTTTTCCAAAACTGTCACCCTACTGGAAAAGTATTCTATTCCCACCACCAGTATGGCCTAAGAAAGGGCTTTAATTATCTGCCAGTTTGAGTCCTTAGCATTTTCCTCTTAACTTGTCTGGTAACTTAGAGACTTTATAGTAAAATGTGATTGTAAGTTATTAAACTGGGAACAGAGCTCAGTGCCACAGTGCTCGGCCAGCATGCAGAGAACTCAAGACTCCATCCCCAGCACTAAACACAAACCAACAAACAAGTGATATGTTGCTTGTAGAAATCTGTACCATCAAATGTCTAATACAAAGCTTTGGTCACAACTAATAAAATAGGCTAAGGAGAACAGCTTATCCGTGCTCAAAACAGAATTAAGTGTTTAGAATGTCCTTTCAGTAGTCTGAGTTCTGTTCAGATGTATGAGTCTCAATAGTAACAACTTCAAGCGTGTTAAAATTTGCAGTTTATTGACAACAACTTCAAACCCTGCTGGCAAGCACAAGTACATACCATAAGTATTATTTACACTGAAAATTCGTATGTGAAGATGCTTTTCGGGACTGGCATTGTGCTGCCCCCCCACTGAAAACTTAAGGTGCCAATGTAGGAACAGAAAGACTTCCAACCGATACTCACGCCATCGTCATCCTTCATGGAGGCATTTAGGTAAAACTACAACGTTTATGTTAAGATATGAAAGATTTGTCTAATGAAACCTTTAATATGTATGATTTCTTTCTTTTAAATTTAAAATCCCCAGGAGATGAGAAATGCAGCATAATATTAAAAGCAGCTGTTTTGGGCATGAAGTTTTTGGGATTTTTCTTCTTCTCTTTCTGCCTTCCAAATTTTATCATTTGCAGCATTCAGATTACACTTAAAAAAAAAAAAACCCTCTCCTGCCATAAAAGAGGAAGACACCAAGAGAAAAAAAAAATCCCCAAACAAGAAAAGAAACTTGAAAATTTGAGGGGGGGGGATGTCAAATGGAAAAAAATTCATAACTCAGTTGTCTGCTCCAGATACCATCAGCAAGACCCCAGCTCAGAGCCTCTGTATTAGAGGCTCATAGAAACATGACTTTAAAAGCAGAGAAACAAATGAACCAGGGTACACTGTAGATGGTACTTAGTAACACGTAATAAGTTAGTGGAATCCTAAGAGATTAGACACAAAGTAAGCTGCAGAAAAAAATTAGCCACCAAACACTGGGCAGAGAAGTCACCTCTTCAACCTTGCAGATAGGACTCCCCTTACATAGCTTCTGTATTTCAAAACGGGTGTTTCCTGGCTAGGATGAGGGCTGGTTTTTGTTTGCTTGTTTGATCTTGTTTTAATTTCATCTGCTTCCTAACCTTGGGATTCTTCAACTGCTAATGAAATCTATACTATGCACTTATGCTGCTAGAGGTCTAGGGTGTAGTTGGGTACGGTGGCACACACCTGTAATCACAGCACTTAGGAGGCTGAGGAAGGGGGACTGCAACACTTTGGAGGCCAGCCAGGGCTATGTAGCAAGATCATAAAACTGCTTTGATGATGTTTCTTAATATTACCTTAAGTTTCCACAATCATCATGTCATTTATATGACCTAGGCTAGACAAGAAAATTATTACAGATGAGATTATTAATCAGAAATAAGTGTCAATAAAAAGGGAAAGTAAAAAGCCAGGTGTAGCATTGGATGTCTTTGATTGAAGCCCTGGGAGACCGAGGTCACTCTGGTCCACAGAGTGACTTCCAGGCCAGCCATGGCTATGTAGTGAGACCCTGTCTCAAACAAACAAACAATGTTACAATGACAGATGAGGCTGGAGAGGCGGCTTTTCTGTTAAAGGCTAAAGTTCACAACCAAAGGATAAAAATATAACAAAACCCACTCATTTAGGTACTAACCAAAAAACAAACAACAAACAAAAACAGTAGTACACAACAAAAGGCAACCCCAGATAAGGCCCAGCATTTCTACCTTCTTCAGCACCAGAAAGCTGCATTCAAAGGGCATTTAAAATATAATCATGCCCACCCGCCTGCTCTTATCCAAGACTTGCTCACATAAGATAATTAAGCAGACTTTAAAGTTAACAGGAAATAACACAAACAGAAATAACGGGTGTGGTATCACCTTGAGTGTGGTTTTGGAGCTGTGAATAAATGCAGACAACTGTCCAACAAAGGAGCATCAGAGTGGAACTTGGGATTTCCTGCTCAGTCATATCTGGCATGCTTCTCTTTCTTTCTTAAAAATGGGATCTCATGCTGCCCGGACTAGCCTTGATCTCACTTTGTAGCTGAGAAGGACCTTGAACTCCTGCTCCCCTTGCCTCCATTCTGCTTTTACTGGAATTTACAAGTATGCTTGGTCTCACACTCAATTTTGTTAAAATAGACTTAAACTATTTCAAACTCTGGAAAACCTAAGAATAAAGTTACACAGAATCCAATGTTGCTTATTCTAAAGTTTTTAATATTTGAGATGAATCCATACATTTTAAGAATCCCAAATCACTTACCTTTATTCATTTAATTTAGGCTTGGGGCTGGAGAAAGCACTTGCTTTTAGGACTGAGGTTACAGAGGACTGGGGTTCTGTTCTGAGCACCCACACGACAGTCCACAACAGCCTGTTAACTCCAGTTCCTGAGGATTCTCTTTTTGGCCTCCAGAGAGCTTCAGGCATGCACATGGTGCACATATATACATACATGTAGGCACAATACTCATACACATAGGATAAATACATCTTTAAAAAAAAGAAGCTAGGGGTGGTGGCATCACCTCTAATTCAAATATTTGGGAGGCAGAGGCAGGAGGATCTCTGTTAGTTTGAGGTCAGCCTGGTCTACATAGGGAGCTCCAGGAAACCCAGGAGTACATAGAGAGATCCTGTCTCAAAACAAACTGGGTATGTCGCATGTAATCCCAGCATTTAAGACTCTGTGGTGGGAGGTAACCACAAGTTTGCCTGGTTGGGCAACAACAGAATGCCCAATCACTCACACACAGGGAGACACGGGTCTTGAGCATACAGCATGTGGTAGTTTGTAACTCTGCTAAGGAGCCAGTTTGTATCCTATCATACAGACTATGAAGATGGTATTCACTCAGCTGTAAACATACCGAGTAGTAAACAGCACCTGCACTTGAAGTGCCTTTCATTTCACTTCTGTTTAAGTGTAAGAAACGTGTCATTTGAAAACGCCCTTTACACAGTATGGTGGAAATAACTGGTACAAAAGGAGATTAGGCTACAAGGTCCTTGAAGGTCTGCGGGTGCCAGTAAGCCTTGCTCAGACCTCATTTGTCCTGACTTGACACAGAATCCGGGTTTAACAGGCTCCCTTACCTACTTCAGCTGAGAAACAGGCATATTTGGACGGAGAAAAGTACTACAATGGTACAGTGGTGAGGGGTCACTTTAATGGAGGAGGAACTGCCCACATCCTTACGCAGCCGACTGCACAGACGCATTAACGGTTCAGTTCAGAGGTTACATATGTACATAACGATGACCTTGCTCCTCCAGGAAAGGTTGCATGAAGTGATTTCTGTTTATTAAAAGAGGCATATATCCTCCTTATGGGCTAGACGCTATTAAGACTTACACTAAAATGGTCACCACACTCTAGCTGCTAAAGGAATAACATCCATTCTATGAACAGCTGACTGAAGCCACTAATGATACCAAATTCTGAGGAAACAAGTGTCAAAGGTACCCTATGCACTGTTGGAAAGGCGGGTAAGCGACATTTATGACACTAATACTGTCCTCTCTGTGAGCATTCAGTAGGCTCCCCCTTAAAAAATTATCATTGCTAATATTAGTTTCCTTTCTCCTAATCTCAAAATGAAAAAGTATTTTAATAGTTTTCTCCCACTGTGATGAGAACCGCCTCACCCAGAAACTGCTGGACTAAGCATATTGCCTTCTTAGAAAACAGTGCTTCCAAACCAACTAGTAACACGGCTTAGAGAGAGGAGAAGGAGGTATTGCGCGTGAATCCGTGGTTACGTCTGACAGGTCCTATTCGGTAAAGGGCAGAAACTATTCCATAAAACCCTACAAGGTTTAGAAACAAGTACTCATATGTTTTCTTCTTATACCAACAATGAAAATCAGGTATAATGGTAGACCACTCAGGGACTATTTATTATTCACCAAGTCCCTACAACCAAAAGGGAAAACAGAATACCCACATGGCAAGAAATCTGTAAGCCCCTTTAAGCATCATTAAGATTTGCGTTACCATCACCGTGTCTCTTTCAGCAAAAGCAATGACTTGTGATATCCAGAGAAAGCGGGCCAAACGTGCACAGTATACCCACCACACCGTTCAAAAAACAGGTTTTTTTGTTTTGTTTTGTTTTGTTTTGTTTTTTTAGGGGTTAAGCAAGGGGCTGTCGAGAAAGAGCCGGGCCTAAGGAAAGGCACGACCTGGGTGAGTCAAGCGAACTCCCTGCTCACACAACCCCAGAAAGGAGACCGGGGAACAGGGAATCAGGGGAGACTGCCTGGATGCTGCGGGAGTGGAGGGCGGGCGCGGTCGCTCTACCCACCTCCCGCCAGGCACCCGTTCAGCGGTCACCGCGGACGCCGACGGACGGCCGCCCGCTCCTCCCCGCGCCCTGCCGCTCCTCCCGCTGCGCCTCCATCCCCTCTCCTCGAGTCCCCGAGCCGTCGCCCGGCGAGAGCCGTTCCCCGCGGCGCGCTCGGCACCTTTGATGACGCGCTCGGTCGTGGAGAGCTGAGGGAGCCTCCTGGACATGGTCTCCTCCCGGCTCCGGCGGCCGCCTTCCTCCCCAGCGGGCTGCGCTCGGCGGGCCGGCGGCCACCGCGCCGGGCCCCGGAATACGGGGCGTCTTCCGACGGCTGCGGCCGCAGCGCCGCTCCCTCCCTGCGGTGGCGCCCGCGGCTCGGCGGCGGGGACAGCCGCGTCGAGACCCCGGCGGCGGTGGGAGACAACTGAGGAGTCTGTGGCTGCGCGCGACCGGGGCCCCGCGTGCGCGCCTCCGCGCTCACAACTTCCCGGCGGCCGCGCGGGGCCGCGGCCGCGCTCTGCGCACGCGTGTCTCCCGGCTTTCAACTCCGGATCCCTGCTGCTCTCTGCCGGCCTGGGTGTGGGGCGGGTGTTCTCTGCCTGCTGCTGGCCGCCCCGACCCCAACCCCAACCTGCAGCTTCTCACACCCGCGCCCTGGGGCCCAAGAGGCAGCAGCGATCTTAGGAGCGTGCCGGCGTCCTGATTCTCCGGCGTCCCGGGGCACGGATTCTGCGCCCTCTCATCAGAGAGAGCCCCCCTGTCCTCTCAGGAACGCTTCCCTCCTTAGTACTGGGTCCCCCATCCGCTTTGTCTCCAGAAGAAATTATCCGTTCTACCATGCTCCTCAGTCACCCTCTCTCACTCACCAACACCCCTCCCCAACCTTGAACCCCCCCAAGTCAACTTCATGTTTGTTGCATGCAGTCTGGGTCTAGTAGCCTAAGGACCTTCGTGCCCATCCTACTTCCAGCCCAGCACTTGCGAGGATGAGTCTCGGTTTCCGAGCAGCGGCATCTTTCAGACCTTGGTGAAGGCAATTGCCTTCTAACCAACCTTCACCTGACTACTTGGGCGCATTTATTTCACGTGGTACAATGACACTGCACCTGCCTCCTTATCGTGTGTGTGTGTGTGTGTGTGTGTGTGTGTCGCGCGCGCCTCTGTGCCTGTGCTTGCAAGAGGTGTTTGCATTTGTGTGTGCTGGTAGGAGGCCAGAGGTCGTGGTAGGGTGTCATTCTCTACTGGTCTTACCTTCAGTTTAAGAGACAGGGTCCCTTTAAGCTTGAAACTGACATTCCAGCTACACTGGATGGCCAGCAAGTCCTCTCGGATCCGCCTGCCCCTCCTTCCCCACACTGTTGAGGTTATCTGCAGCTGTACCCAGGTTCTACTTGGATGCTGGGAGTTCAGACAAGACCTCATGCAGACACTTTGAGCTTTTGCCCCAGCCCCTCCCTATATGCTTTTTATTTTGTTTTTGCAGTGCTGGGGACTGTACCAAGCTTACCTTGAAACACCATAGTCAGGTTTCAACAATCTGGCTTATCTAGGTTAAAAACTGGCCATTATCGCTCCTTAATTAGAAGCCTAGAACAGAAACTGTCTTGCTATGATTGCCTTCACACTGATGATAGGACTTGGCCAGGCAAAAAGTACTTTGATTTTTTTTTAACAATGATAAAGGAATATTGAAACAAATCCAAGGAAACATATACAAGTTATAGGCAAACAAATCTTCATCGTTACTACAATGGACAATAAATAATCACATGTGGTATGTAAATTAAGTAGTTCAGTTTCCCCACTCCAGCGCTGGCTACACTATTGGATGTGATAGGACATTTCCATCATTGCAGAGAGGCTTCTTTTTGCAGGGAAGCAGGGGTTGGTTTTGTTTAGTGTTTTTGTTTTTAGAAAAATGTCTTACATTACTTAGGCTAGCCTGGAACTTGATACATAGCCAAGAATGATCCTGAATTACTGATCCTCCTGCCTCCACCTCCCAAATGCTGGGATTGTTGGTACTTACCAGCATGGCCAGCCATTGTAGGAAGTTCTGTGGGATAGCTTCTTGCTAAGAGATAGTAGGGTAAAGACTATGTCTCCCCTAGTATAGATTTACGATTGGAAAGGAGGTATGGAGATATGGGCTAGAATCAGACCGTAAATTGTCTCCTGGTGTTTTGACCTAAAATCTTTCACAGTAAGGCACACTTGAGGCAGAAGCAATTTGGGGACTAAATAGAGCCTGACTTCAGATTTCCAAATCAGGTATCTTAAGAAAGCTCTCCATTTAACAAGCAATCAGAGTGCCAGCCTCTATCAAGCAGACCTTGAAGCATAGCAGATGCTAACATTCACAGGATTGCCAAGACCAAAAAAGCTTTGGGAAACTACAAACCAAAGGGAAACAACAGATTGTTCAAGAATAGTTATGGAGCCCAGGCAAGGTGGCACACATCTTTAATCCCAGCACTTGGGAGGCAGAGGCAGGCGGATCTCTGTGAGTTCCAGGCTAACCTGGTCTACAAAGGGAGTCCAGGACAGCCAGAGCTACACAGAGAAACCCTGTCTTGAAAAACCTAAAAAAAAAAAAAAGAATAGTTATGGAATTAATCAACTACTTGGATCTTCTGTTGTTTTTTTTGAGAATGGGTGTCTCTGTGTGGCCCTGGCTGTCCTGGAACTCACTCTGGCCTCAAACTCATAGAGGTCCACCTGCCTCTGCCTCCCTAGTGCTGGGACTAAAGGTGTGCTCTGTAGAAATAAAATTTACACTTGTTTAACTACTTGGATCTTAAATTAGAACCACACCATGACATCAACATTAAACACCCAGAAGGAGGAGGCAGGAGGATCAGAGTTTTGGGGGTTTGTTTGTTTTTCCCAGGCAGAGTTTCTCTGTGTAGCCCCGGCTGTCCTGGAACTCACACTGTAGACCAGGCTAGCCTTGAACTCACAGAGATCTGCCTGCCTATACCCCTCAACTGCTGGGGTTAAAGGTATGTGCCATCAATCCTGGCCAGAGAATTTATTATGTAGTTCTTTCCCTACTAGACAATTAAGGTGAAGACTTATTCTGTGTAGGTCTTTTTATATGAGATACTTGGTGTTTGCTGATACAAGGGAGAACAAAGCTACCCCCTTTTAAAATAATTTCATGTCCTCTTGTACACAGAGGCTGAGTGAAGTATAATTTGAGTACTGTAACTAGGACAATTGGAATATTGTCTTAGTTAAGGTTTTCTTGCTGTAATAAAACACCGTGACCAAAAAACAACCCAGGGAAGAAAGGATTTATTTCAGTCCACATCCTAGTCAAAGTCCTTTGTGAAGGGAAGTCATGTCAGGAACTCAGCAGGAACCTGGAGGCAGGAACCGGAGCAGAGGCCATAGAGGAGTGCTGTAGTATGATTACTAATGTTTAATATTGATTCATATAATTATTAATAAAATGGAATGGAATTAATTATTCTGTGAATATTAATTAGTGTTGGTTATTAATATGGTGGCCATTATTCCTTAACTTTCTATATTTTAAATAAACACACAAAGACCTGTTATATTTAATATAAGCCTTAATGCACTGGGGCTGGGCAGAGCTTAACCCTCCAAGCTCTCTTGTCTGCTTGCCAGCCAAAAGCCCCATAAATACTTGCACATGGTCCATTTGGGCTGTTTCTCTCCATCACGCCAATCCTCAGAGCAAGCTCCTCTCAGTATTTCTAGTTCATGCTAACCCATGGCAACCTACTCCTTTCTTTCTCCTTCCTCATGGTCCTCCTGCCACCCACCAACCCCCAAACCTTAGCTCCACCTACTTCTCTTCTTCCCAGTCCAGGTGGTAGGTAAGTTTATTAGCCAATTAGGAATAATTTGGGAGACAAGGCTTATACAATGTCATTCTGGATATGTGAGAATTTGCTCCTAGAGCAGCAAGCAGATCTTGGGGAGCAAAGTAATTCACATTTAGAATATGTATGTATGTATTACATATAGCAAGAACGATTGTGAAATAACCAGGAAAGCCATATATGAAACTTACATTCACAATGTTCAGTTCATCTGTATTTGGCAACCTTAAAGAAAATAGTATCTGAGTCTAAAGTTCTGTACCTAAATCATTCTCTAACATATCTTGTATTTATGAACTTAAAAACATGTTTCTAGACCTTGAAACCTTTTCTTAATTCCTAAACAACTTAAGCCTAACTGTGAGACTATAACTATCTAGTCTTCAACCCCATCAGAGACTTGAGAATGGATAAATTTATTACCTGAGTAAGCAGGAAGTGCAGGCAAGCAGCTTCCAAAACTATGGAGATGACAGAAACAGTTTACTGCCTGGCTAGTCACTCAACATCTCTCTATAACATTGGAGCATCATCTTCAGCCTTCTGACCTAGTATATCTAGCAGACATAATTTCAAAACAGGAAACATGAAGGACTTGCTTACCTTGTCTTGGCAGAGCTAGGCAGTCAACTTATCCTGTATCCAAGTCTTGTCCGTTTTGGACAGCATATTGCCAGCAGAGCTAGGCAGTCAACTTATCCTGTATCCAAGTCTTGTCCGTTTTGGACAGCATATTGCCAGCAGAGAGATAAGGGGCACTTTTACCCAGTTGAAGCAAATACCAGCATGGAGGTCCTATGATGCTCATCTTCATTAAGGTAGACTGGGGGTGCTGCAGGAGCTGACATGTCTCAAGTCAAAAAGGCCTTGAATTAATAACATCTTTAAATGCCATATTTTGTAGGTCTCTGAGGTTTCTGAAGACCATCTATTCATGTATTCTTATTTACACAGTACATAATCC
This sequence comes from Lophiomys imhausi, assembly GCA_907164525.1. Taxonomy (NCBI): domain Eukaryota; kingdom Metazoa; phylum Chordata; class Mammalia; order Rodentia; family Muridae; genus Lophiomys; species Lophiomys imhausi. The sequence goes on along the minus strand of CAJQZJ010032201.1, from coordinate 74,518 downwards.
TGTCTATCTATAGTAAATCTGAATAGGCAAACATTTGTTTTTAGCCATTTACTATCTGTTTAACCTAGGAAGCATATTTCTGTGACAAGCTAGACTAGTGTCTGACGTGACCATGAGTCTGACTGAATAACTTTTAACTTGTATTTATGACTATCTTAACAGTTTGTAAAAGCAGCTTTAAAAGACCAGAAGTGGGGGCTGGAGAGATGACTAAGTGGTTAAGAGGACTGGCTGCTCTTCCAGAGGACCCAGGTTCAATTCCCATCACCCACATGGCAGCTCACAACTGTCTGTAATTCCTGTTCCAGGGGATCCCACAGCCCCACACAGCCGTACATGCAGTCAGAATGCCAACAAACACAAAGTAAAAATAAATTATTTTTTAAAAAAAGTCTGGAAGTAAGCCTTGTATTTATAAATTAGTTGTATAGGCCCAATACCTCATGACATGCTCAGCCTGCCTTCTTATACACTCCAGGGCCATCTGTCCAAGGGTGGCACTACCCATATCAATCTCCAGTTATGAAAATGCACCATGGGACTGCCTGCTGGCCAACCTGGTGGTTACAATTTCTCAATAAACTTCCCTCTTGCCAAATTACTCTAATGTGTATCAAGTTGACATAAAACCAGCTAGCACAAATAACTAAAAGGCTGAAGCCCAATGATCCTTCTGGACCAACAATATTATATTACAGAGGAAGAAAATGAGCCCATAGATGTTGAATAAATACTGCCATAGAGAACTACAACTTGACCCAACTCTACCCTTATATTTTTGTTTTAAAAGTTAAAAAATATTATCTATCTATCTTCTATCTAATTATCTATCCATCAGTATTTGTATACAGTGTTGAAGATTGATAATATATTTTTATGATATATGGCCATTATTTTAAAAGATTAAATAGTACAGGGCTGGTGATGTAGCTCAGTAGTACAGCACTCATCAAGAATGTGCAAGACCCTGGGTTCTATTTCCAGCACTGTGAAAAAAAATCAAATACTCCCAAAGAAAGTACAAGACAATTAAAATGTGCCTTCAATCTCTGATGTTCAGTGCCCAGTTTCTTTCTTATATAGTTTTTGCTATTGTTTATATCTATTCATTTAGCCAGGTATGGTGGCACAGGCCTGTAATCCGAGCACCTGGGAGGTAGAAGCAGGAGGATCTGGAGTTCAAAGCCAACCCAGATTACAGAGACCCTGACTTTAAAAAAATTTTTTTTAATAGAGTTGGAAGAGCTGGGTGTGGTTGAGAGCCGTTTGACATGGGTGTTTGTTGCAGAAAATTTGAAAATTTGATCACATTGTGATCCCCAAGAATTATGAATTGAAAAATCTGTTTCTAATTGTGGAATGGCTCAGCCTTTAATCCAAGAACTTTCCATTTACTGTAAACAAGTACTTGTGATGTGGATCTACCCTAGAATACATCTTACAGGATTAAATAAAGTTAACCGTAGGTCAGTCAAGGGGTGGAGCAAGAAACCAGCTGACAAAGATTAAACAGAAAGGGGGGACATTGAGCTGAGGGGTATTTAAGACAGTGTGGAGAAGGAGTTGGGAGTTCTTTGGATTTTCTCCTTCAGAGAGTTTTTCTCCTTCAAGGCTTCTTCCTCTAGGTTCTTCTGGGATTTTTCAGCTCTTGGCTTTTTCCTCTTGGATTTTCAGCTGAATAGGAACATCAGCTGGGTGCTCTCTCTGCCTCTCTGAACTAGCAGGCTTTCACCCCAGCATCTGGCTCTTGAGTCTTCATTGGTAAAATTGAATGACTGGGATATTTTAGTTTTTTTTTTTTTTTTTTTTTGGTTTTTTCGAGACAGGGTTTCTCTGTTTAACAGCTCTGGCTGTCCTGGACTTTTAGTTTTTTTTTAAACAACAGGTGGTAAGAATTGAACTCAGACCCTCTGCAGAGCAATACACATTTTTAACCACTAGCCACCTCTCTGGTCCCAAGCCACCTCTTCAGTCCCTGGACTTCTTTTTAACTCTATTTTATTAATATTTTGAATTATATGTATTTATTGTGTGTACGCACTTATACATTCAAGCTTCCCTGCATACATATGGAAGTCAGGGAGTGACTTGCAGGAGTTGGTTCTCTCTTTCCATAGTGTTGTTCCTGGGAGTTGAATTGGTCATCAGGCTTGTTAACACGTGACTTATCCACTGAACATCTCAAAGTCCTGACTTTAAATTTCTGATCCTCCTGTCTCTACCTCCTGAGTGCTGGGACACACGTGCCACCACCAAGTTTACATGGCTGTGGAATGGAACCCAGAGCTTTGAGCAAACTAATTAAACACTCCACCAACTCAGCTACTTCCCCAGCCCTCAAGAAAACTTGTGTTTCAGTTTTAAATATTGAGGTATAATTAAACATGATACAAATTCACCCCCATTTTAACAAGGGAGGGAGTGACTACATGAAATATGTGAAAGAAAAAATATATAAAATTAAGAGATTATCCTGCATGAAAAATCTAGCCCTAATGAATTCCAGTAGATGCTGATACTTCTTCCCTCCATGTGCACATTTTCTATCTCAAAATAAACTTAGCCGGGCAGTGGAGGTGCACACCTTTAATCTCAGCACTAGGGAGGCAGAGACAGGTGGACCTCTGTGAATTTTAGGCCAGCCTGGTCTACACAGTGAGTTCCAGGACTGCCAGGGTTACACAGGGAAAAACCCTGTCTTGAAAAATAAAAACAGAAACAAAACAAACAAAATAAACTCAGTCCAGTCAGATGTGGTGGTCATCCTGGCTACTTAGCAAGGTTGAGACCAATCTTGGATATATGAGATCCAATCTCAAATAACAAAACAAAAAAGTCAGTGGTAGAGCATTTGACTAATATAACAAGGCTCAGAGCTGGAGCTCGAGTTAGAGGAAAACAAATAATGGAATAGGGATATGGCTCAGTGGTTACATACCATGCAGGAGATTCTAGATTTAATTCTCTCTCTCTCTCTCTCTCTCTCTCTCTCTCTCTCTCCCTCTCATGAACACACACACAAAACCAACTCAGTGATTTCAGATAAGGACTTCCTAAGCACAAAAGTAATTAGAGTAATTGAAGATTACTATGTTTGACTACTTGAAAAAGATAAACATAATTAAAGGCATAAAACAAAGTATTTGCATTTCATCTGTCAGTATAAAAAATACCTTGTTCAAAAAAACTAGCATGAACCTACAGATTGGGAAAAAAATCTTCACCAACTCCACATCTGACAGAGGGCTAATATCCAAAATTTACAAAGAACTAAAGAAATTAAATGCCAAGAAACAAAATAATCCAATCAAAAAATGGGGAACAGAGCTAAACAGAGAATTCACAAAGGAAGAATCCCTAATGGCTGAGAGACACTTGAAGAAATGCTCAGCATCCTTAATCATCAAAGAAATGCAACTCAAGGTGACTCTGAGATTCCATCTCACACCTGTCAGAATGGCTAAGATCAAAAGCTCAAATGACAGCACATGCTGGCGAGGTTGTAGAGAAAGGGGAACCCTCCTCCATTGCTGGTGGGAGTGCAAGCTGGTAAATCATTGTGGAAATCAGTCTGGCGATATCTTAGACAACTTGGAATAGCTCTACCTCAAGACCCAGCCATACCACTTCTGGGTATACATCCAAATGATTCCTCACCAAATCACAAGGAAGTTTCCTCATCTATGTTCATAGCAGCCTTATTTGTAATAGCTAGAAACTGGAAACAACCTAGATGTCCCTCAACCAAGGAATGGATAAAAAAACTGTGGTACATCTACACAATGGAATATTACTCAGCCATCAGAAACAACAAAATCATGCAATTTGCAGCCAAATGGATGGAACTAGAGAAGCTCATCCTGAGTGAGCTAACCCAGACTCAGAAGGATGCACATGGCATCTATTCACTTATAATCAGATTTTAGCCATATAGTACAGGATAACTATGCTACAACCAATGCACCAAAGGGAACATGAACATAGATTTTGTCTCCTGTCATTGAGACACTTTGCCCTAGTGCTGCCTTGTAGGCCCCCGGTGTATGAGGAGGCTCTTGGTCCTCATATGACTGCTGAACTGGGGCGGGAGACTGTTATGTAGGGACACTTCACTACAGAGGAGTGGGATGAAAGGGATGGGAGTAGAGGGTGGGAGGGCAGGACACCGTGATGGAGATGTAGACTGAAGTAATAAATAAATATTTTTTTAAAAACTAGCATGGCCAAAAAAAAAAAAAAAAAAGCCAGGCATGGTGGCACACACCTTTAATCCCAGCACTTGGGAGGCAGAGGCAGGTGGATCTCTGTGAGTCTGAGGCCAGCTAAGTGTACAAAGGGAGTCCAGGACAGCCAGAACTATTACGCAGAGAAATCCTGTCTTGAAAAAAAAAAAACTCAAAACCAAACAAAAAAAGAGAAAAGAAACCCAAAACTAGCATGCCAATTCAAGTGTAGAAAAAGGCCAAGACCAAACAATTTGTAATATTGTTAGTAATGGTGGTGTATGCTTGCAATCCTGGCACTTGAGAGGTGGAGACAGAAGATCACCACGTTTGAGGCTTTCCTACACAGCAATTCTAGGCCAGCCAAAGCTATACAGTTAGATGACAGCCTGTCATAACAACCTCAAAAATCAAATAAATAAAATAAAAGGTTGGGGAGATGCATCAGGGATTGGATAATTTGCTATGCAAGCATGAGAACCTGAGTTCAAATTCCTAGCCCCACATATAAAAGCTGGGCATGCTTCATGAAACCTCAACACTGAGGGGTGGACACAGGAAATCCTGGGAACTTCCTAGCCCACTAGTCTAGCCCAAATAGCAGGTAAGCTCTGGTTCAGTGGGAGACAATAAACTGAGAAAGCAATACAGGAAGATACTGGATATTTTCCTTTGGAGCCTACCTATACACATTCACATGTATCTCTCTCTCTCTCTCTCTCTCTCTCTCTCTCTCTCTCTCTCTCTCTCTCTCACACACACACACACACACACACACACACACACACACCATATGCACACAAACAAAGAAGAAGAATAAAAATGTATGAGGCACTAAAATTTAAGAATGGGACCAGCCTGCTAGTTCAGGCATGTAATCCCAGATTCTTGGAAGGCTTGGGGCAGCTACAAAGTTCAGAGTCGGCCTGGGGTACAAAGTAAGTTGAAGGATAACTTGGACATCTTAATGAGACTATGTTTCTAAATTTTCTAAATTAAAAGTAAAAATGAAGGCTGGGGGTGTAGCTCCATGGTAGAGCACTTGTGTGTTCCTATAATATAATCTTAGCACTTGAATGGCTGGGACAGTGTTGGCTACATAATGAATTCAAGACCGGTCTGGAGTATATGAGACCCTTTGTCAAAATACAAGACAAAATAAAAACAAATCAAGGAACGAGCTGTATTTCTAGCACATGGGAAATAGAGGGAAGAAGACTGCAAGTTCTAGGCCAGCCTGGGCTAAACAGTGAGATCCTGTCTTCAAACACATAAACAAACAAGATTCCCTGAGCTAACCACAACCCATTGTCTCTTTCTCACTACTTTCTGCATGGGACAAAACTGACAAATATATTTGAAGCGAGCAAGATTAACATTAAGTTGTTTGCGGTGGTGCGTGGCTGCAGTCTCAGCCCCCAGAGGCTGAAGCAGAAGATCAAGGGGGCAAAGCCAGCGTGCAGTGGGTGTGCATACAACTTTAGGGTAGGAGGCAGGGGAATAAGTTTAAGGTCATCCCTAGCTACATATCAAGTAGAAGTCTGCCTGGGCTACACTAGACTCTGTCTTAAAAAATTAAATAAAGAACAGAAAGGAGCTTGAGAGTGGAGTAACCTGTATATTGAAACCCTGTTTCAAAAAACCAAATGGGATTCATGTTCCACTGGATTTCTACTAATTACTCTAAATTTAGGTTTCCATCCCAGGGCTTGTGAGACTTAAAGAGTTCCCTAGGGACTTCCTAAGAACTGCAGACATTTTAATTAATGACCTTTAAGAAAGAAATGATTATGAACTCCTTTAATTTAACAAAAGCACAGGGAGTCACTGTTTCTATTGCCCTGTGAAACTAACCTGGCTTCAGTTTCTATTTATATGAAGCCATGAAAATCTCAACTAAGTGAAGGCCAAAGACTGAAGTATGTTTTAGAAACAAGAGTAAAACCAGCATTTGTAATAATTTATTTTATTTTGTTTTATTTTATGTACATTGCTGTTTTGCCTGCATGTATGTCTATGTAAGGATGTCAGATCCTCTGGATCTGGACTACAGACAGTTGTCAGCTGCCACGTGGGTGCTGGGAATTGAACCCGGGTTCTCTGGAAGAGCAGCCAGTGCTCTTAACCGCTGAGCCAACTCTACAGCCACCAAAACAAGCATTGCCAAAACAGCCACACAGGTGTTTTGTAGTAGATAGTTTCTGATTTATGGGAAAAGTACTACATCCTGTGTGGTGTATGCACACGAATGCAAGTGGATGCAGGTGTGCATATGTAGGTGTGCTATGGGGGACATCAGCTGCCATTTCTCTCCACTTTATTCATTTGACACAGGGCTTCCAACTGAACCTGGAGCTACACCGGCAGCCAGGAAGACCTAACCATCCTGGGATTTGAATTCACGTCTTCAGGCTTGCACATATTTGTACGTTTGCTCAGTGGACACTCTTACTGACCAGTCTCCCCAGTCCTTTTCTTTTTAAAAATTCCCAAGTAACATTATGGTTTCTTTTGGAAGGAATATCTTGTGTATTGTATGGATGTAGCAGCTGTCAATAAAAGACCTGTGGCCTATAAGAAAAGTTAGAATAGGAGGTGGGACGTCTCAAGTAGGCAGAGAGGATTCTGGGAGAGTTCCAGACATGGTGGACTCACCCAAGAAGATGTGAGGAGGACAGACACATGGTACCTGAGCACAATAACCAGCCACATGGCAGAACTTAAACTAGAATAAATGGGTTAATTAAGTTACAAGTTAATCACAGAATGAGCCTAGCTATATAGCCTAGGTATTAGTGGATATATTTGGAGTCTGAGTCTTATTTCTGGGAGCTTGGGGCCGGGAAGAAAAACACCTACTGCAACAAAATGGAGCCCAACATGGGGCAGACAGAAAGAAGAAAATCAAAAGACCAAATGGGTAATGAATAATGAATGCCAAACTCTCTATTGGAACAACTCTGAAACTGACTGGGACATGTAAATATCTCCAGCCAGAACTTCAGCTTTGCATAGCCAATAAATATTGTTGACTACAAAGTCCTCAGGACTCATCATGCCATCCTTTCATATGGCATGGATAGAGATTTGCAGTTTGATTATAGCCCAAACTAACTTACAAAGAAAGGCAGATGTCTTTCACCTGCTCAAACAAAGAGCAGAAAATTATCTTTGGCTGATTTATGAACTCCACACATTCCATACATATGCTATGAATGTGACCTTCAAAGTTTATATGTTTACAGAACAAAAGGACCAAACACCGACGAAATTGAGGCAACTCTGACAAGATTCATCCTTCAGGATGCTGAGATGTATTTATTCCAGCATCCTGGTTTATCCAAACCTAGATGACCTCAACTAAACCAGCCTTACAGACTGATCCAGTCAGGACTTCACTCAAGCCTAAACTCTCACAGCACACAGTGACTAGACAATGAATGTTATAGTTAACTTTTTTTTGTGCAAATTTGTATGTGTTGTTGACATTTCTCTGTAACAAATGACCTCCGAGTTGGTGTGCTGGGTGATTCACCTAGGCACAGGAAGGCTATAAAGTGTCTTACAGAAAACCTTAAATAATTCCACTCATACAGCTATCTCTTTTAGGCTTAATCATTTTATCAAATGTCCTTTGGGCCCCTCAAAAAGGAGTTCTATGCCCCAAACCAGCAGGAAGCAATTTCAAGAAGACCTTTGTCCTGTCCCCTTAAGATGAGGTGGATAGTTTTGGTCTTTTTATGAGTTGTGGGCGTTTGTTGTCATTTGGGGGGGGGGGTGATTACAAGTTGTTAGTGCTCTTAATTACAAAAATAACAAAGTATAGAAACTTAGAGTTGGGATTCCTTTCTTTCATTTTCTTTTCTCTATACTCTCTTTCTTAGGTAAGGGGATAGGGTTGAAAAGAAAAAAGAGGGAATATAAGAATATTATATAATGCCGGGCGTTGGTGGCGCACGCCTTTAATCCCAGCACTTGGGAGGCAGAGGTAGGCGGATCTCTGTGAGTTCGAGGCCAGCCTGGTCTACAAAGTGAGTCTAGGACAGCCAGAGCTGTTACACAGAGAAACCCTGTCTCGAAAAACCAAAAAAAAAAAAAAAAAAAGAATATTATATAAGAGGCCGGGGGTGGTGGCGCACGCCTTTAATCCCAGCACTTGGGAGGCAGAGGCAGGTGGATCTTTGTGAATTCGAGGCCAGCCTGGTCTATAAAGTGAGTCCAGGACAGCCAGGGCTACACAGAGAAACCTTGTCTCGAAAAACCAAAAAAAAAAAAAAAAAGAATATTATATAAGAAGCTGGGTGTGGTGGCACACGTCTTTAATCCCAGCATTCAGGAGGCAGAGGCAGGAAGATCTCTGTGAGTTCGAGGACAGCCTGGTCTACAAAGAGAGTCCAGGACAGCCAGGCTGTTACACAGAGAAACCCTGTCTCGAAAAACCAAAAAAAAATATATTATATAAGAATAATATAGAAACTGGGCATGATGGTACATACCTGTAATCCCAGCACTCGGGAGGCAGAGGCAGGCGGATCTCTGTGAGTTAGAGGACAGCCTGGTCTACAGAGTGAGTTCCAGGACAGCCAGGACTCTGTTACACAGAGAAACGCTGTCTCAAAAAACAAACAAAATAATAATAATATAGAAATTTGTATATTAATGCAAAATAAGGTTAATTTTGCTTACATTAATATAGAATCTTGTATATTGATACAAAATTTAGGTTATATTTTGTTACATTGGTATAGATATTTATATATTGGTACAAAAACTGAGGTTATTTTTGTTACAACATGATGTACGTGTGTTTCAACTTTTGTATAAGGCATTTTACCTGTGCAACTCATTTAAAAATACAACGGTTAGTTCCAGTCCTTTTAAAGCTACTATTACAAACTGTTTAGGACAATTAAGTGATACAAATTAATGGTTAGTCAATAATACTCATGGTCATGTTAGATACTAGTCTAGTTTATCACCAAAATATACATAATAGGTTAAACAGATAGTAAATAGACAAGACAAGCAACATTTGCTTATTCAGATGTGTATAGATGGATGGACGGACGGACGGACAGACGGACAGATAGATAGACAGACAGACAAACAGATGGTCTTCAAAAATCTCAGAGACCACTGGGCATGGTGGTCCCAGCACTCGGGAGGCAGAGGCAGGCAGATCTCTGTGAGTTCAAGGCCAGTCTGGTCTACAAAGTGAGTCCAGGACAGTCAAGGATACACAGAGAAACGCTGTCCCAAAAAAAACCTAAAAAAAGAAAAGAAAAGAAAAAGAAAAAAACAAAAAACAAAAACAACCAAACTCAGAGACCTGCATAATATAGCATTTAAGGATGTTTTTAATTAATTTAAGGGTTTTTTTAAACTTGAGAAATGTCAGTTTCTGGCAGCACCCCATTAGATTTGGAAGAGATGATGAACAACAACAACAAAAAAAAATGTGTTAGGAGATGGCGTCTACTGGGCAAAGAGAATACCCTATTCCCTTTGCAAACAGAATGCTGTCCAAAATGAGCAAAACTTAAACACAGGTAAAGGCAACTGCCCAACTCTGCCAAGTTATGGTGAGCAAGTCCTTCATATTTCCTGCTTCACAAATATGTCTGTCAGATATACTGGGGGCCAGAAGGCTGAAGATGATGCTCCAACATTATAGAAAAATTTTGGGTAATGCCCAGGCAGTCAGCTGGCTTGGTCACTTTTATAGTTTTGGAAGCTGCTTGTTCTGTACTTCCTGCATACCTGGGTAATTTTATTCCTTCACAAGTCTCTGATGGGGCAGAAGACTATATAGTCATAATCTTACAATAAATCTTAAGCTGTTTAAGAAATAAGATGATGTTTTTAGGTTGGTAATGCAAGTTAGGATAGAAATGGAGACCAGGCATGGTGGCATATGCCTTTAATCCCAGCACTCAGGAGGCAAAGGCAGGATTTCTGTGAGTTTGAGGCCAGCATAGTCTACATGATGACCAGGGCTACACAGAGAAACCCTGTCTCAAAAACAAAAACAAAAAACAAAAAAAAGGAAATTCACTTAAGTACAGAACTTTGAACACACCAAGGTAGGATAGATAATAAGAATGTTTTCTAAAGTTGCCAAATGCATTGGACTGGACATTGGTAATATATATTGTTGGGGTAGTATTAAGCATTCTAAATGTTAATTGGTCCTGTTTGCTGTCTGTTACTTACATTGACTCTGATTGGTTAAATAAAATGCCAAGGCCTAATATTGGGCAAAGACAGAGAAGGTGGGACTTCCTGAGATTAGAGCAGGAAGCCTGTGCTTTAGACAGAGAAGAAAGCATTCAGGCCAGCAGCAGGAAGAAGAAGGCATTCCAGCCAGGAGCAGGAAGAAGAAAGCATTCCAGTCAGGAGCAGGAAGAAGAAGGCATTCCAGCCTGGAGCAGCAGGAAGAAGAAGACACACACCATGGGTTAGGAAACAGAACCTCATTCCACATGACCAGGAACATTGGCATATTGTGGAGAATGGCAGTCCAAGGGGACGTATGTATATATGGGTCATATTTGGGAAATAGAATTATGAGCTAGCTTAGATGGGCCAAGATTGCTCCATCCAGGCCTAGGCTTGTAAAATCCATGCAGTCTCTGTGTATTCATTTATAATGTCTGGATTAGGATCAGCTGCTGAACCAATTAATGATAATATAAATACTGGTTAAACAATTTAATTAGTCATATTTTTTATAATATATCATACCTTATAGTTTTCATAATTGTCTCACAATTGTAACTATTATATACATTTTACTATTGAAATAAAAAGAGCCTTTTATTGGACTAAAAGGCAGAAATGTGGAAGGAATATCTTGTGTATTATATGGATGTTGCAGTTGTCAATAAAAGACCTGTGGCCTATAAGAAAAGTTAGAATAGGAAGTGGGACATCCAGTGGGCAGAGAGGATTCTGGGAGAGTGCCAGACATGGCGGACTCACCCAGAAAGATGTGAGGAGGACAGACACACGGTACTTGAGCATGAGCAACCAGTCACATGACAGAACTTAGACTAGAATAAATGGGTTAATTAAGTTACAAGGTAATCACAGAATGAGCCTAGCTGTATGGCCTGGCATTTGTAACTATATTTTGAGTTTGAGTCTTACTTCTGGGAGCTTGGGGGCAGGAGGAAAAACACCAGTTTCTCTTTTAAATTTAGTTTAATTTATAGATTTTATGGGTATAAGTGCTTTTTTCACATCTATATATGTGCCACATGTGTGCCTGCTGCCAAAGAAGGCACAATGATGGTGTCAGATCCCTTGGAACTACAATTACAGAATGTCATTAGCTAGGAGTCAAATTTCCATCCTCTGTGAAAGCAGCAAGTGCTCTAACTGCTGAGCCATCTCTCCAGCCCTGTCTTAGTTAGGGACTGTGACCACAACTCTTATAAAGGAAAACATTCAATTTGGGGCTGGCTAACAGTTCAGAGTTTAGTCCATTATTGTCATGGTGGTAAGCGTGGCAGCATCCAGGCAGACATGGTGCTGGAGGAGCCAAAAGTTCTACATCTTGATCCACAGGCAGTGGGGCTTGAGCACAGGAGACCCCTAAGCCCACCCCCACAGTGTCACACTTCCTCCAACAAGGCCACACCCACTCCATCAAGGCCACACCTCCTAATAGTGCCCTTCCCTATGGGCCAAGAATTCAAACACAGGAGTCTTTGGGAGACCACACCTATTCAAACCACCACAAGCCCCTAATATTATTTTTTGAAGTTAGGAAACAAATCAGTATTTCATTAAGGCATCTTCCTATACATGTATCTTTATACTTTGTTCTAATTCATCCCCCTCCTCCATTTTACTTTTTATTTCGAAACAGGATCTTCTTAAATTTCCCAGGCTGGCTTTGAATTTATCTGGTAACCTAAGTAGGCCTTTATATCGTGTGGTATGGGGTGTGTTGGGGGAGGTGAGTGTCCAGGTCTGTGTGTCAAGATCAGCTGATGTCCCACTGGGCTCAGGGCTGAGATAGAGAAAATCGGGTATCACTGCAGTGGCTTTTGCCAGATCTTAAGAGAAAGCCTGAATGCAGCTAGGGGTCCACCAGTTCCCTCCTGGAATGTTTGAGCACCAGAAAAATCAGGGTCATGCTGTCTGCTGTCGAAGTCAGGGCGGGGACCTAGAGGTCTAGAGAACTGCTGTACTCTCTGGGTCACCCAGCTCAAGAACCAGTGCTCCAAGCTGAAGAAAATTTGGCAGGCGCAGTTGGAGATATCTTTCTCCAAAGGTTGAAGTTCCTTTAGGCAAAATCACGACACCTCTGAGGAAGCTATTTGGTGAACAAGCGATCCTTTATTTTCAACTTACATTTCATGGTGGTCTTAGCTCTCTCAAATCCTTTACATCTTATTCTATCTCCTGAATCTCCTCTCAACTCTGAGATGGGTGAAGACTTTTTGAACTGTGGGAAGTTGGGAGGGATTTTTGAGGGGCAAATGTATTCTCTTGGCTAAGATTGAGATGCTGGCAATGCTGTATTTAGATGGGGAAAGGTCCCAGATGCTGGGTATGTGACTGAGCTCACCTGTGACCTCCTGTGGGGTTGTTTCTACATGCCACAAGGAAGGTAGCCATGAAGGCTGTGTCCTTGTGCTCCTGAGGCAGGCAGGCAGAAGCAGGGAAAGAGAGTCTGTCCCACACCTTCCTTTCTCAATATTGAGATTTCTGGGGTGTGGACTTGCTCAATCTCACCTGTTCAAAGGTGAGAAACCTTTGAAAGCCACATCCAACAGGCCTTAAACTTCCAGCCCTGACTGCCTCAGCCTCCCAAGTCTGTGCCACCAAGTCATGTGAAAATATATATTCTTCAAGCTGGGAAAATGGCTCAGCGGTTAAGGGCACTGGTTGCTCTTCCAGAGGACCGAGGTTCGATTCCTAGCACCCACATGGCAGCTACAACTCTCTTGTAACTCCAGTCCCAGTGCCTCTGACACCCTTACATAGACATGCATGCGAGCAAAACAACAATGCACATAAAATAAAACTAAAAACTTGAAAAAATTAAATTTATATATGTAAATATATATATAAGAATATAAATGTCTATATAGACATATATATCCTTTGCAATTGGAAAGACACCTCTGTGGTGTATGTGTATGGGTTCATGAATTCCTGCATGAGTACACACATCAAAAGAGGACATCATAATCTAATTTATTTTTCTGAGATGGGGTCCATTATGGAACCTAGAGCTGGGCTGGCAGCCAGTAATTCCCCAGTGATGGCCTAGGCCAGTAATTCTGGCACTCGGGAAACCGAGGTCAAATGTTAGTGACTTTGAGGCCAGCATGGGCTATATAGTGAAGTATTTGTAAAGAAGTATCTTTACAAAAAGAAAGAAAGGAAAGAAGGAAGGGAGGAAGGAAGAAAAAAGCCAAACCTATTTGGATAGTTGTAAGTAAATGAAAAGCTGAAGAAAGTTCTTCCAACTGCTCAGTATACATTTACAGGTTGAGAGTAAGGCTATTATTTCTGGGATCATGTGAAAACCTAAGCAGCATGTTATCCATTGGTCTTTCTAGAAGAAACCTATGTATTAATTTGCTTTCTATTACTGAGATAAAACACTCACCAAAAGCAACTTGGAAAGCCAAGTGTGGTGGTGCGTGCTTTTAATCCCAGCACTCCAGAGGCAGAGGCAGGCGGATGTCAGTGAGTTGGAGACCAGCCTGATCTACATAGTAACTTTCAAGCCAGCCTTGGCTATATAGAGAAACCCTGTCTGAGGGTGAAAAAAAAGGAAGAGTAGGGGGAGGAAAAGAAAGAAAAAAGATAAAAGTAAACTTATGGAGGAATTTGTATAGCTTACAGGTTACAGTTCAAGACTGAGGGAAGTCAGGTTAAAAAATGCAAGGCCAGATCTTGGGGGCAGAAACTGAAACAGAGACCATAGAGGGTGCTGATTACTGGCCTGCGTCCCCTTTTTATACAGGCCAGGTCCACAGGCCCAGAGATGGCCTGGGTCAGTTAGCAATCAGGAGAATGCCCCACAGACATGTCCACAGGTCGATCTGATGGAGGCAATTCCTCAATCGAGGGTCCCTTCTTCCAGGTGACTTAGTGACAAAACCGGTCAGTAGAGAACCCTTCATGTACTGTATCCATCAGCTTACTCCAGCAACAGTTCATGTTTACGGACTGCAGTTCTAAGAGCACAGAGCAGATTTGCCATTTCCGCTTCCTGATATGCTGACCCCCATCTACTTCCCTGAGCCCAGCACAGCACCTTTCCTCTGGATCTGTTACAGCTGTTTCTGTGGTCCTCTTGGACAACCTGGCCTCGAGCATACCAAGCTTACACCTGCCCCACCTCTTGCTTCACTGGTCCTTTAGCTTGGAACATTTTTCTTCTCCTAGACTTTCACAGAGCCGCAACTCAAGTCAAATGATCTCTGCTCTGGGCTCTTCCCTTATACCCAGGGTTGCAATGTGTCCTGTAACCTCGCAGAGAGGGTGGGGGCTGGAGGAGGGTCACTGGGACTGGCTGCTAGCCCAGCTCCAGGCTCTAGAATGGACCCTGTCTCAAGAGAATGAGGTCAGTGGTGATGCTTTCTTATGGCCTCTGTATTTGTGTGGGAATTTGTGAACTCACACACACACAGGTACATACACCGTGCCCACACAGGTGCACCCCCCAAAAGAACCCCAAATAAATAAACCATCATTCCTAGAAAAGAAAAATCTAAATTCTAGTCTTTTACTGTTCACTCATTTTCAAGATAAGAGCGGCAAGAACCAACCAAACCAAACCCAAACCAACCCCAAAGCATATACTGCTTGGCCTTACTATAAACTGTGACTTGGACCGTGTATAGGACAACAGGGAGAACTGTTGCTGTTTTTCCAAACACGCACACACACAAAATTTCCTTGGCCTTAATTTTTTTGGGGGGGGTGGGGGGGTGGAGGGGGTGGGGGTGGGAGCTAGGGGATGGAGAGACAGAGCAGCTCTTGGAAAGGACCTGAATTCCGTTTTCAGTAGCTCCAGTTCCAGGGGATCTGATGCCCTCTTGTGGCTCCTGGAAGCAACTGCACTCACATCTGCACCACCCCCCAGACACATAATTAAAAATAAAAATCCTCTAAAATTATTTAAAATTTTATTTACTTATATGCATAGTGGTATTTCTTGCAGGTGTGTATGTGCATCACATGTGTGCCTGGCGCTTGGTGCCTGCAGAATCCAGGAGGTGTCAGATGTCTTGAAAATGGAACTACAAAGGGTTGTGAACCACATGGATGCTGGGAAATGAACCGGGGTTCTCACTAAGAAGAGCAGCAGGTGCGCATAAGCACCAAGATGCTCTCTCTTTAGATACCCCAAGTTATTATCTATTTAGTTCGGGGAGCCTCACATATTCCATAGCACCTTTGCGGAGGTCACAGGATAACTTGCGGAGGATATAGGATAACCCTCGTAAAGTGAGGGTTTCTCTATATAGCCAAGGCTGGCTTGAAAGTTACTATGTAGATCAGGCTGGTCTCCAACTCACTGACATCCGCCTGCCTCTGCCTCTGGAGTGCTGGGATTAAAAGCACGCACCACCACACTTGGCTTTCCAAGTTGCTTTTGGTGAGTGTTTTATCTCAGCAATAGGAAGCAAATTAATACATAGGTTTCTTCTAGAAAGACCAATGGATAACATGCTGCTTAGGTTTTCACATGAGCCCAGGTTGATTCTCTCCTTCCACCACGTGGGTGCCAGGAGCATAGCTCAGGTCACGGTTGTGGAGGCATGTGTCTTATCTTTTGGGCCATCTCACTGGCCCATATATACATACATGTGTGTGCATGTGTGTATGTACACACATATATACTTTTTTTGGTTTTTTGAGACAGGGTTTCTCTGTGTAACAAACCCTGGCTGTCCCACACTCACTCTGTAGACCAGGCTGGCCTCGAACTCACAGAGATGCCCCTGCCTCAGCCTCCCGAGTGTTGGGATTAAAGGCATGCGCCACCACGGCCAGCCACATAGATACTTTTAAAGTAGTCTAGAAGACACAGATTGCAACCGAATGTATTCCAGAATGAAGGGACTGACTTTAATAGGTTGCATGGGCAAACCTATCAAGTCTTCAGGAGCATGTGTATCCCAGGCTAGACCAAACCTATCAAGTCTTCAGGTGCATGTGTATCCCAGGCTAGACCAAACCTATCAAGTCTTCAGGAGCATGTGTATCCCAGGCTAGACCACAAAACACACTCTTTAAAATAGACAGGCATTTTGTTTTTCCAGTGTTATGACCTGTGTCCACAAAAAAGTATCTTGGCTATTTCTCAGAATGGATTTTCCTCAAATCAGATCTAAGCATCACTGACTAGAAAAGAGAAGCAATAAGAGAGGAAGCCTAATTAATTACTTCAGAAGACATTTCCAGTTTTCATGCATCTCACCCCTCCCCCAAAGGGCTAAGCTGGCTACGAGTATTGCAAAGGGGTGTCTGCATTGACAGTTTTAATCATCTTAAAGGCCTGTTTACTTCTGTGCTGTGTGGGCCATCATTTTGCCTCTTTTAAGTACGTGTTTTGTTTCTAAATTAATGTGGGCCAGGTGAGGCGAAAGCAAAGCCATCACTCGGAAACAGATGCTGCCCAAAGGAAAAAGGAGCGAGTCCACAAACCTGGGACTTGTGGGTACATCATTCGGCTTTCGCATCCTTTGTTTCTGCAATGGCAGGTGTTGATACATCAGAAAGCAAATGAAGTCTCCGCCTAGGACTTTGGTGTGAAAACTTCAATTAACAATGCAAGTCCTACAGCAGGGCGTGGTGGCACACGCCTTTAATCCCAGTACTTCAGAGGCAGAGGCAGGCAGATCTCTTTGAGTTTGAGGACAGCCTGGCCTACAAATCGAGTCCAGGACAACCAGGGCTATTACACAGAGAAACCTTGTTTAGAAAATCTAAAACAGCCGGGCGGTGGTGGCGCACGCCTTTAATCCCAGCACTTGGGAGGCAGAGGCAGGCGGATATCTGTGAGTTCGAGGCCAGCCTGGTCTACAAAGTGAGTCCAGGACAGCCAGAGATATTCAGAGAAACCCTGTCTCGAAAAACCAAAAAAAAAAAAAAAAAGAAAATCTAAAACAAAACAAAACAACTCTCCCCCCCCCAAAAAAAAATACAAGTCCTAGAAATGAGAAAAGAAAAAAAAAACAAACCCAGCCAAGGAAACTAGTAAAAGCACATGGCGGAAGTCACAGAGAGGGGTGGATGCCAATGCCGTGGCCAACATCCTTTGCGATAACTCCAGAAAATGTGTAGCAAATTAACGAAAACTAAAAGGCCAACATGATCGAAGCAGTGGCGTAGCGCGCCTTTAATCCCAGCACTCAGGAGGCAGAGGGCATGTCTGTGAGTTTGAGGTGAGCCTGGACAGAAATCCTGCCACAAAAAACAAAAACAACAAAAAAAGCCTAACATGAGGGGTTGCAGAGATGGCTCAGTGCTTCATAGCATTGGATATTCTCATCCCCCGCACAACTGTTGGTGTCTCATGACCCTCTGCTACTCGGGTCCCAGGAGATCTGATACTATCTTCTGGCTTCCTCAGGTAGAAGGCACACAAGTGGTACATACAAGTAAATGCAGACAAAACACCTGTACACACTTCTTTAAGACCAA
The DNA here is from genome assembly GCA_907164525.1 of Lophiomys imhausi. NCBI lineage: Eukaryota > Metazoa > Chordata > Mammalia > Rodentia > Muridae > Lophiomys > Lophiomys imhausi. Next base: position 56,615 of record CAJQZJ010032201.1, on the reverse strand, counting down.
AATGATTTGTGGGTGCTGTCCCAAGATAGGCTTTTTTTTTTTTTTTTTTTTTGCAGAGCTATTCTAAGCTTAGAAAAAATACTGGTTTGCCTCAGGCTAGGCTTAGAGAAAGTCCACAACTGCATCCTAGCAAGACCATAGACCTTAACGTGCTCCAGCTGAAACCGAAAGGAGCCAGGCTCCTACTTCAGAGGTTCCACTCATGAATGAGCAGACTCTGATTGATGCTCAGGACATTGCTTGTAACTCGTGACAATTCACACTAAGATTTTTTTTAATGATTTATTTTTGTGTGCATTGGTGTTTTGCCTGCATGTATGTTTTCTGTGTCAGGGTGTTAGATCCCCTGGAACTGGAGTTACAGGCAGTTGTGAGCTGTCTTGAGTGGTGGGAATTGAACCTGGGTCCTCTGGAAGAGCAGCAAGTACTTTTAACCTCTTAGCCATCTCTCAGGCCCCCTCACACTATAATATCTACTCCTCAGCAAACTACGGTGAGATATCTTCGTGTGGCACCAGTGCCCTGTAAGTGTCCCATCTAATAAGAGCTAAACCAGAGCAAGGTGACATTTAAACACCACTTATGACCTATACAGAGTAATTATAAAAAAACAAAAGCCCAAACAAACAACAAAAAAAAAACAGCCCTTTATTTATAAAAAAGGAGCAAGATGGTTCAGTGGGTTGTTTGTCACCAAGCCTGATAACTTGAGTTTGATACCCAGAACCAACACCTGAAAGTTGTCCTCTGACCTATACAGACACCCTAACATGCATGAACATGCCCACTCAAACATACATGTAGTAAATGTGAAAACATAAAGGAAAAGCAATATAAGCGGAGTTCTATAAGGACCCCTATAGTCTCTCCTCTTTCCATGGCCTCATCCATAGCTAAGCACTTTATTCCTGAGCTATACACTTATACCAAAGCGGAATTATTATTAATGTAAGTGTATTATATGAGATATGAAGTCCCTTCTAAATTCCCTTAGCCAAAGTGTAAGCCAGACCTGGTAAAACTACCCTTTGTAAGTCAGCAACACACGGTCGCCACCGTGTGTCAAAGAGTCTTCATTACACCCCAGATCTTCAGGCCAAAGAAAGACCACAACTTGGGACTCTCACTAATTACAGAATATAGCTTTATTTATAGAATCTTACAAATAAAACATTTACAGTCCATATAACATAAGTTATTTTATTTTCTAACTCTTCTCATAACACCTGAGTTATTTAAAAAAAAATACTGTGATGGAACTGTAAAGGGAACCATGAGTAAAATCTTTCTTTTTTGAAAAAATCATCCCGTTTTATCTGTATGTCTTTGGAAGAGGGTTCACTAAAACTGGATCCGAGCTTATCCAAACTGAGAAGTCCTTTAAAAACCCGTGGTGAAGGATTACTGAAGAATGCTCCTCCTGCTGACACTAGACACTAAACGTTGGAGGTCAGGGATGGATGACAAAAGGTGAGGTCAGGGAGGAGGTGTACAGTGACACAACCCTAGGCCTGGCTAAGGGCTCCTCGTGTAACAAGTACTTTCCTTGCTAGTGTTAACAGGAGACAGAAGCTACGGGCAGTAAGGTCAGGGGAGAAGTCTGCTAAACAGTTCACTACCCCTTAGACTTCTAATATGTACAAATGCTTAAAACAGCAAGTTCAACATTTAAAAGAAAATTCAGTGGCCACATTTTCAACTCATGGGGTGAATCTGTCACCAACAGCAATGGATAATCAGTTGGACGACTGGAGAATGCACCCCCACCCCACCCGGGTCTGACTGATGCCAGCCTTCGGTGCTGAAGAAGCCCCAGGATTTCCCTTTAAAGGCAGCTGCCTGCACAACAAAGTTGTTGAGTTCATGAGAAGTGTGCACGGCAAGCACTCCACCCCATACTTAGGACTCTATTTTTAAGCTCTTCTAAACAAACTGAGCCACCGTCCTACTCCAGCATAAAGGGTATTTAAGGAAGAACGAGATCTAGAGGGGATTCTAAAAATTAAAATATATTACATTAACTAGGTAAAAAGGAATCTTTCAATCTTTTGGGGGGCTGTGGTGGTCCTGGGAATGAGATTCTGGGTGTTACACACACACACACACACACACACACACACACACACACACACACACACGGCAAAAGCTCTACCACTGAGCCACACCCTCAGCTCTATAGCTCTATAGTCTTAAATTTTATCTTCATTTTGTCTTGCTGACCCAGGAGCTTGCTATGTAGCCCAGACTGGCCTGAAATTCACTATGAAGGCCAGGTTGGTGTAAAACTTGAGCCTCCCGACTCTGCCTCCTAAGTGCGGCTGAGGTTGCTGGTATGAGCCACCACACCCTGCTTAGTCTTAGATTTTGAATGTCAACTTCTGCTAGCTCCTGAAGCAGTTGCAGGAAAAATAAAACAGAAAAGACAGAGACTCATCTTCAAGCAGTAGCGACAACTATGACAATAACATAAAAGCTTAGATCCTAACATTGAAGGAATTGGTTCTTTGGTAAAACTGGACCCTAGACCTACCAGGACCTGGTCCTGACATTCAATCTAGAACCTTGATTGCTGAAGTTTCCTCTTCCTTCCTGCCTCTTCTCAAAGGCAAGAGGTTAAAAGCGGGAGAGAAACTGAGCAAATATCGAAGTTTCCCCAGTTGTGTTGTCAGGGTTCCTGGTCTCAAGCATGTTTCCCAACAAGAAGAATGAACACACACACACACACACACACACACACACACACACACATACACACACACATGTGCTGCTTTTAGTGGACAGCTTTCCTGTGGTAAGAACAAAAAAGACTCAGGCATTGGCAATGTACCAGGACTGTCAGCCATGCAAACAACAGCCCCTAGGCTGTGACTGTGGGCACCACTAAGAATGGCTCTGGGAGAGACTGGCTCCCCAAAGTGGCTAAGGAATCCATATATCAATATGATAATAATAAATTAATTCACTTAGTGAACCTGGAGATTAGCTCCCCTGTAAGCCAGGGTTCTGAGGAGGGGCTCCACAGTGCCCGAGGCTGACCTGTTACATGAAGTGGCAGGCATAACCATCTGCTTTGCTGGGCCGAATGAAAGCAATTTACACTCAATTCAATTCAGGATCAGTCTTGTTGTCTGGGACCAGGGAGGAAGCAGTAGCTAGACAGCGCCCTTTAAAACCCACTGGCAGCAATGACGTTTGCAAGTCCTGACCTCAAGGTCCAGAGTCCTTTGGTATTCAATTATCATGTCTGCAACTAGCAAGTCCTAAGTGTGGCCTGCACTGACTCCACTTCTGATCACCTTTGTCATAATAAGGCATCAACAACTATGTCCCGATTTTATGAGTCAGGTTCTCCTTGGCAGAAGTCTTCACCAGGGGAGATTAATTTGTGCAATTTCCCCTCTAATCCAAACATCTTAAATGTGCTCAGACTGTGCTTCTGGTGAGGCATCTAAAAAGTATCTAGAAAAAGGAAACCAATAGGAAGGTGTGAGAACCAGGGCAAAACTGGCTGACTTCTGCTGGCCACGTCAAAGACGTCCACGGTGGCTCGCCGGGCTGACTGTGTGACTCCGGGTGCTGCACACAACCGCATGCAGCATCCTAATGGAAACCAGCGAGCACCAAGGAGACAGCACATCCGTCACCAGTACTACTTCCTGCTCGCTCAAGTTGACCGACCCCTGGCCTCTCTGCCTCACATACTTATCTACTCGGAATGTCAGTCTTTTCAGAGGACAGTTAATGGACTGAAAAAATGGGATTCCTGTCTTCTGCCCTTTCTCTGTAAAAACATGAGAAGCCACGTCAAGATGGGCCAACCTGAAGTCCAGGTTACGGAAGTTTAGGGCACACACAGGCCCCAAAGCTGGATATTTCTAACCAAACCATGACTACTGGCTTCATTTTTACATTGTGAAAGTATTCCAACTCTCATTGCTTCTTCCAAGAGACAGGGACAAGGGTGACCAGAAGGAAAAGGGAAGTGTGTCCTACATGTGGCATTTCAGTTCCAGAATCATCAGTGGAAAGGGTCGGGGATTCAGTTTGAGGCACTACCTAGAAATCCCAGGGCAGCTTCTTCCTAGGACAGAGCATTTTGAAACCGTTGACATTTGAATGCAGGCAGGCAGTCTGCCAGTTTATAAAGAACTGCCTCTTCCATGACGCTTCGTGGATGCTGAGTCCTCAGGCCAGGGACCAGATGGCCCAGAGCCCGATGTCCAATGCCACTGGTTCCCCACTGGCAGGGTCCTACCCGATCTGAATCTGCCCTGAATACATTGTAAGGACCAGCATGATGGAGAAGCCAGTTAAGAGGCCAAGGTTCTGGATGACAAAGGGGACCAAGAAGCTGTCCCTCCTTTCGTCTTCTTGACAGACTTCGTTCATCTCGGGGAACTGAGAACGAGAGGAAAATGAGAGAGTTATAGATTCCGTTATTGCTTACCAATCATGGTGATTGGGACAAGTTATAGTTTGAACCCCCCCAACTCATTCCCCCCACCCCCAATTTCATATGTCTGACTCTCAAGTGGTGGTGGCGTTTTTGGAAGTTCTGGAGACTTCTCTGGAGGAAGTAAGTCACGGGGCGGGGGCATTATCTTTGGCCATTCCCCTTAGCCCTCAACAATATGGCTGCCGAAACAAGTCCTGAACAACACTGTCCCCAGTCAGTGTGGATGGGGGAACCTCGCAAAGCCCCGCCCCTAGATGAAAAGTTACAGACAATGGCTGCTCAGACAGGCAGACAGCAGTATTTCCTAGGGCTGACATCTCTAATTGGGTATCCTATACACATATATAAACAGGCAACACTAAATGGACTTGGAAGTTTGTATGTGTGTAGTATATACATATTATATATCTCTAAGTAATAACAAGAGACAAAGAGGCTATGAATTTGAGAGGAAGCAGGGTGGGGGAGCAGACAGATGACAAAGGAGGAGTTGGAAGGAGAAAGGGTAAATTATATAAATGTAGCACTTACAGATGAAATTCTCAAAAAAAATTTAAAAAGACATATAATGTTATTATTTTGTGGTAGATAGATTATAAGTAATGTTCTTTCTTTCTTATTCTCTTTTCTTTTTGTCTACATATTACATCATAAATAAGGACCCTACCTGAGTACAGTCAATTTTCTTTTTTTTTTTTTTTTTTTTTTTTTTTTTTGGTTTTTCGAGACAGGGTTTCTCTGTGTATCCTTGGCTGTCCTGGACTCACTTTGTAGACCAGGCTGGCCTCGAACTCACAAAGATCCGCCTGCCTCTGCCTCCCAAGTGCTGGGATTAAAGGCGTGCGCCACCACCGCCCGGCCTAGTCAATTTTCTTTAATGAAACACTAACAGAGAGACCAAAGTTCTCCCTTTAGAACCTAATCACTGGCTGGGTATAGTACTTTTTACCTGTTTGCCCAGCATCTAGAAGGCTAAGGCAAGACTGCAAAGATTTCAAGGCTAGCCTGGGCTTAAGAGTGAGACTCTTGCTCAAACAAATACAAACAAAAAACCCTAATGCTGCCTTGAAAATGTTTTATTATTATATCATTTTAAAAATTTTTATTTGATATGTAAAGTGGTTTTTAAAGTTATATAAAGGCAGGTTTATTGGATAGCCGAGGGAAAGAGAAACAGCATGCACATGCAGAGAGAGAGAGAGAGAGAGAGAGAGAGAGAGAGAGAGAGAGGAGAGGGACAGAGGGGGGGGAGCCAGAGAGGGGAGAGGAGAGCGAGGGGAAGAGCCAGAGGGAGAGGAAGAGATGAAGTGTTTTGCCTCCATGTACATCTGTGTACCATGTGGGTGCTTGGGCCCTTGCCGGACAAAATAAGTAGGATCCCTCCAACTGTAGTTGCAAATGGCTCTAAACCACTATATGGGTGCTGAGAATCAAACCTGGGTTCTCCTCAATAGTAGCCATTGCTCTTAACAGCTGAGCCACCTCTCTAGCCCCAAATTGCTACATCTTAAAAGAGTGAATTGGGTAGCTTGTGAAAGAGACCTCAATAAAGCTGTTATTAAAAACAAAATCATGGGCTGACGAGATGGCTCAGTGTGAAAGAGTACTAGCTCCCAGGACTGAGGAGCTGAGTTCCATCTCCGGAACCCATAAGATAAAGGGAACCAACTATCACAAGCTGTTTCCCATGAGAATGAACATGCACCCATATGAAAATCAACATAAAAAGAAAAAAAAGAGGAAAAAAACAAAAATAAAACACCCAACACACTCTAACTTGTGTCCTTCTAACTGTCCTCCTATCCAAGAGCCAATCACAAAACACAGCACACTTACCATATCAGCCAGAGCAATATACAAGAACATTCCTCCAGCCAGTGCAAAAATCCAGTTTGCGGAGAAGTGACTGCCAGCCAGGATGCCAAAGGCCAGACCCACATAGCAGCAGCAAGCGGAAAGGAAGTTGAAGAAGAGTGCCTGCTGGATGCTCATACCAGCATTGAGCAGGATAACGAAATCTCCTACAGCAGGGATGAGAACAGGAAGGGAGTTGAGTCAGGACGCAGAATGCTAATGAACCACATTGCTTCAGCTATAGGTGACGCACACGTGGGTTAAAATTCCAGATTCAGATGGTACTGAGATAAAGGCACCTCCAACTTCCACCTCTGGCCATGGCACAGGGGCTGGAAATAATTCACAGGGTTTTGAAAGTACATAAGTAACCAGCAGTGGTCTCTCATTGCTCCCCAATTAGAGGCTAGAAATAACTCCCAGGCCTCAAAAGTGGATGACCAACTAGCACTGACTGGCCTCATCTCTTTTTCGACTGATGGTGAAACAAAAACAGCTCCCTTTCTCCTAATGGGTGGAACGTTCAGGAAACAGAATTGAGAGAGGGAGAGGTTAGTCACAAGCCAATAAATGCCAAAATTAGGACTCTGAGTTATGGCTTAGCCTTGAGTCATGGCTTCTTAGTGTCTCTTGATAAAATTACGTACATCCTTAAGCTCTGCCTTTTCTACTTCATTCACCTGCCACCCTTTGACAGACTTCCAGCTTCTGCAGGGTGAAAAGGACATAAGAGATGATCCTCACTGAGTATCCAGAACAGTGTGTGGCACCTGGTAAGTCCTTTTCAACATTTGTTTGCCTATAATCCCCTAAAAGGCAGGGGTAGTTATTAATCACACTATACAGGTGGGAAAATGAAACCACAATACCTGGGGCTCATGGGATAACAATCTTCCTGTAAAAAGCTCCATCATTCTAAGCTATGTCCCACTCAACTGTTACAGTTCGAGAGTTAGATGGAACACGTTGGAGACAGTGTGTTAATTCAGTGAGTACTGTGGCAGAGGAGGGAGGGGCAGCAGGGGATGAGACACATGAAGGTCTCAGACAAAAACCGAGGGATAGCCAATGTGCACTCACCCAGCTCGTGTGGGAATTCCTCACAGAGAATGGCCACCGACGTGCTGATGCCTTGAAAAACAGACACAGTGAAGGAGGCACCGATAGCCAGGCCATCGATGAAATTGTGGAGCCCGTCGCTCAGGGTGATCATCCAGGCCAAGGTGCCAATGTCAGAGTACCGGACCCCTTTGAGCCAATAGCAAGCACCCTGAGATGCCTGCAGGTCCTATGAGAAAGCATATCCCAGTGGACTTTAGATTACAGAGTGACTTCAGATAAGCCTGACTCATAAAGGCCCTGACTTCCCAAAGGCCGCCCCAGGAGCTGATGGCTACTGACCTGCACGGACATGGAGCTTACAATGACCTTCTCGTCCGTGCCCAGTGCCTTGCCGTCCAGCTCACTGTTGCAGTGCTGAGGAATCATGTGGTCCAGGTCCCCATTCTGTAGCTTCTCCGTCACACCCTCCTCCTGGTCCTTCTTGGAAGGAGGTGTCTCGGAGGTAAAATGGTTATGTCCGTGATGATGCTAGGGGACAAAAGGGGTCATCAGTGTCACTGACCAAAGCCATCTGGCTGATACAGCGCCCGCTCAGAGGAAGCAGCCTAAGCCTGGGGAAGATCTTATTCCTACATCCAAGGAAACTAAACGGGCCACACATGGGGATATGGGACAACTGATATACATTCTATTAGACAAAGAAGTTGTCTCCTGGTGTCACCCAATCCAGAGAGGTGACCACTACTCTAAATACTTAGATTCCTCCTTCAAGATGGCCACTTGGTTCAACTCTTAACAGGCAGTGAGTGACTCCATGCCAGGCACTGACTGAGGCTTTTATTGGAGCTACACTACTCAGAGCTGCTCCTGGGTGTATACCACCAAACTTCTTTACTGTCTTCTAGAGAGAATGCCAGCCTTGCCCTGCTAGAGCCTTCACAGGTTGCTACACCTCACTGACCCATGTCAAGAGTGTTCACCTGGATATCCCATCACTACCAATTGGGTCTCACCTCATTTTTCTGCTTCAGGAGCATCTTCAGGATCTTCTCTGTAAAAAAGAAAAGGTAGAAACCCCCAAACACCACTGCAGACTTGGAGACGTAATTGTCCTGAGGGTTGAAACCAAAGGCCTGTGGGCACAGGGAAACAGAATGACTGTAAGTAAACAGGTCCCTATCACTCCCTCTCACCCGCTTACCACTCTCCACTCTAAGAAGGAGGCAGTCTGCCCATTCTCTTGCCAGCAAAAGCCTAGCCTTGACATCCCCTTGATTCGCCAGCACTAGCCCGGGTGCTTTGGCTATTCTCTTCTGATACAAAAGACAAGCCATCTTTAGGATTTTCTGATCCTGGGGTTTGAAGCCAGGACCTGATGCGTGCTAGGCAACCATCCTACCTAAGCTGTATCTCCAGCCCTTAGGGTTTCATTATATGTATTTTAGATTTACTTTATTTTTATTTATGTGTATGTGTCCATGTATGTTGGTGAATATGCATGCGGGTGCCCGAGGAGGCCAGAAGAGGGTGTCAATTCACCTGAACCTGGAGCCAAACTCTGGTCCTCTAAAAGAGCAGCCAGCATTCTGGACTGCAGCCATATCTACAGCCCATGCTGGAGAATCGACACTGCAGGTGGTTTTCTACTGTGTTTTTTTGTTGACCTGTTGATACAGGATCTCATTCCATAGCTCAGGCTAGCCTCAAACTCACAGCAACCTCAGACTCCTAAGTGCCAGGATCATAGTTAGGAGCTACCATGCCTAGCATAGCTTTATTTCCTTCCTTTTTTTTTTGGACTAGGTCTCTCCATATAGACTAAGCTGTCCTCACACTCACAGAGGTCAGCCTGCCTTTACCTCCCAAGTACTGGGGTCTTCTTCTTCTAATGAGGACACTGTCCTAATTTCTGTCAGTACTTAGCCACACAAGCACTCAGTCAGCAAATTCCACATTTAAAAGGAGGCCACTTGCATTTATTTTCACCTCATCCAGTGTCCCTGGTTGATCTGCCCATAAATACAATGGGAAGTGGTTTAAGTTATGATCGCTAAAAGGAGAAATCCATTCCAGTTCCACAGCAAGAATTGCAGCATCGTCCTGACCACAGAACTTTGAAAGGACCACAAACCAAAAAGCAGGCCATGTCCCTGCAGGCATCAATCTTGGGGTGGTTTAAGGCCGGGCCTAGCTACACACGCCTGCAGTTCCTACCGCTCAGGAGGATGAGGTGGGAGGAACCCCTGAGCCCAGGAATTTGAGGCCAGCCTGCCCAACAAAGATTCCTTCTCTTTAGAAGATAATAAAAATATTTTTTAAAAGAATGGAGTGGAGGGTATGTTGCTTTGAGCTCTTTCTGGAATCTTCACTTATTTAAGTAAGGAAGTGGAAAAGGGATTCACTGACACAGAAGAAAAGACAAGAGTGGTCAGAGAGCTGTCCTAAGTTCAGCTCTTGCTTTATGGCTCAATTCACAGCACTCAGGAGGTCGAGGCAGGAAGACAGCGAGCGAGTCTGAGACCCTGTAGCAAGACTGTGTCAAAAAACAAACTCCAGCTCTCTCTGGAACAGGACACAGACAAGGGCTGGCCCTCCAGAAGGGGAATGCATTTCAAAGGCAAGCGCTTCTCCTCCAGTGGGTTAAAGCAGCATTCCGTCTCAGCCCTCTAACACTGGCTTCTAAGAGACCAGGCAGGCAAATGCTAAAGAAACCCTGCATTCAGGTTAGCTCTCCTGACGAAGAGGTGCACCCTGGGAAAAAAGTGAATGAAGAAAAGAGCCAGGAGGTGGGGTTCAAGAGCACAGGACTCACTAGACCTGGGCTCTGGGCTTTAGGCCAGTGGCCTCTCGTGCAGGTCAGACTCTGTGGGTTTAAAAAAAAAGCCATGACGCAGGACACAGATTATCAGTTACTCCACTAAGAACACAATGTGGAAAACACAGTGTTCTCAGAAGCATGTAAAATCAGCTCTTGCCTTTGCTCAGGCCTGCCAGACCACCTACAGTGAAATGCCTTGTCCTCATTATAATTAGCGGGTCTACTGAAGGTATCTCACCAAGTCAGATGGAACATCTCCAAAGCTGACTACCCAGGCTTCAAAACACTGGCCCCCTTCTCTTGTGTGGAAGATCACCCACACGAAGGTGCCATAGATGTACTGTTTCCTTTGGCTTTCCTCTGCCCTCAAACTCCCTACAGAAGAGAACTGGATTTTTACTGAGACTTGTTGATTCTGTTGTGTTTCTGTTTCTCTGAACTGAAGCCCCACACTGAGAGCCAGAGCTACAGTAGCTTGCTTGTTTTCCTTTTTTATTAATTTATATATATATGTATATATATAAATATACATAATTTGTGCACAAGTGTTTTGCTTACATGTACATATATGCATCATGTGTGTGCCTGGTGTCAGCAGAGGCCAGAAGAGGGCATCAGATCCTCTGGAACTGGAGTTATAGTTTGTAAGCTCCATGTGGGTGCTGAGAATCGAACCAATGTTCTTAAATACTGAGCCATCTCTCCAGTCCCAAGTTACACTGGTGTTTCACTCAACAGATACAGCATTTTGGAGGCACTCATGTGCCTTTCAGGTCAATCCTGTTGTTTATCATTTTATACAAAGAGCCGAGGGGTGAGTGGCTGATCTAGGTGTAGAATATAGAGATGGTAAGGATGGGGTTTCAACCTAACTCTTGAACCTCTCAGCTCCTGCCTTGGTTCTAGCTCTCCTTTCCAAAGGACCTTGGGGGCTAAGTCCCTGTGCCTTCCATATAAATGGAGGGTCCTCCCCCTGTGCCTACTGTCCTCTAGCAGACAGGAGGTGCTTTCGGGCGAGTCCTGCAGCTTGTCATACCTCAGGGATGAGCTGGAAGAGGGCGTTGGAGTAGAGGGTTCCAATCGCCAAGGCTATGAAGTAGAGCAGCAGCCTCTTGTAAAAAGTCTTCTTCATGAAGGGCACCACGCTGGCCCCCATGAGGGAGCAGAGGGAGATGACGGTAACGCAGAGGATACCGTACCCCCATACTGCCAGCCCACCCAGGACAGGGAGCAAGGCAACCACCAGGAGAGAAAGGAGGTGGAGGGGAGAGTTGTGGGTATTAACGAAGGAACCCAAAAAGAAAAACCAGAGACAAGTAGGGAGGGAGAGAGAGAGAGACATAGGAAATTTGTTAGTGATTTGAGTCTGATGCAATTTCCTTTAATCAGTGCAGGAGGTATGAGGAGGAATTTGAGATGGTCTCAGAACCCTGTGACTACTGCTCGTGTTCCTGAGGTGGCCTGGGTCAACCTGCCAGCTGGTGTGACTGACAGACAGGGCAGGATACTGCCTCATCGCATCCGGCCCAGCACAGACTTTGGACTCGAGGCCTTTTTTAACAGGACACCAAAGCAAGTGGGAAGAAAATGTTTGGTGCATCACTGGCTCTGATGTTGCATATTTAAGCCATATCACAGAGGCGCATGTGACACTACCCAAGGACAGTTTGGTTTGTGCAAGATCCGGCAGAGTGGTGTACAGGGCAAGAAGGAACACAGACCAGGCAAGACTTGCTGCCTGCCAGATTTGGTTTCTGAGCAGTTGCTCCTATTTTCTCTGAGAGGGACCTGGTGTAGAAAGCAGAGTTCTAAGACCAACTCATTACAAAAATTTATTTCAAATGCATTTTCCAAGGTGACACGCTCTGGGTTGTGAGCATAGCCCTCAGGAGGGGGCAGTACAGAACCATACCAGGATGACAACCCTCGTGTGACCTGAAGGGCAGGACACTGACAATGGCAGTAGTCCCAATCAAACAGGCAATGAAACATTTCATTTCAAATCCTTTAAAAAAAAAGAAATTAGTAAATTAAATGGCAGGAGCTGAAAAAATAGCCCAAAATGAGGCCTCCCTTAGGAAGAACTTTCTAGACCCATGTGAAAATTTGAAACTGTTAAGGGAGCTAACCTTAACTTGGGAGGAGTGGGTGGGGCATGGCACCTCGTAGGGAAGTTATCCTTGGTCATTCTCTTGGTTGACCAGGAAGCCAATGACGAGTTTTTTTTTTTTTTGAGAGCTTTCACTACACCAAATGGTGAACCAGATAGCTACCCATTACTTCTCCAACAGCAGCACACGCCTGAACTGAAAAGGTGGGCTGACTGTCAGCTTGGGTCTTATTTTTGCAGCTCCTCAGTGCTGACGATTAAAAAACAAAATTACTGAACATTTACAAACAATGGGGTGAGTGTACCAGGAAGTCAGACCTGTCAGGGAAAGATCAAGATGCAAGGTACGAATGAATGAGCTTCTCTTTCATGCATTTGTTTTTTGGGTTTTTGGGTTTGTTTTCTTTTTTGGTGGGGACAATCTATTTGCTAAGTTGCCCAAGCTGGGATCCTCCTGCCCCAGATCTCCAAGTGCTGCCACCGCAGGCACGAGCTGCCACAGCTGCCTTAACCAGGATCACAGTCTTGAGGCCCGGCTCTAACACACACAGGTCTATGGTGACCTCCCTCCCTTTGTCTCATTCCTCAGGGATGATGAACCAGAGCCCACATGAGCACTCCCAGGACTTCCCTTAGAAATCAGGGTCTGCCTGGTTCATTGGATGCACTAACTGCAACTTTGCTTTGAACTTCTATAAATGGGGGCTCTGGAATGCAGTCGAAAGCGGTCCCCAAGAGGGGGAACAAAGAACCTTGCATCTGATGTCACCTGAAGAGGCCGGAAGCCAACCTGAGTGAACAGAGGCATGAGAGAGGTTATTGAACCCCTGATATGAAGAGTAAACTCTTTTTTTTTCGGGCGGCGGTTGTTGGGGGACCTTAGAACACAGAGGGGGAATGTCAGCCGGAGAGGGACTCGGCTGGGGCAGCCCAGGAAAAGGGACCGCAGTGCGGCTGGTCTACTGCACCTCTGGGATGAGCTGGAAGAGCGCGTTAGAAAGCAGCGTTCCGATGGACAGGGCAATGAAGTAAGTGAGCACACGGCTGAAAAACGCTTTCTCCGTGCATGGCAGGACCAGGGCTCCCAGGAGAGAGGCCAGGTTAATCAGTGAGACACTGAGGAATCCAAAGCCCCACACTGTGGAGGAACAAGAACAGACGAGGGCCTCTATTACTGAGGGTGGGCACTTCGGCTGCCGCCGCTGACCATGATCTGGGCACCCAGAGAGCCAGCGGCTCCTCAGCAAATGTCCGCTGACTCCATCTCTTGCTAAAGAAGCCTCAGAAAAACACTGTCAAGGTTATTATCTGAGCAGGTTACCTTTTAGAGGAAGAGACTGGATACTCAATGTGGCAAAGTGAATACTGTGAGTTAGACAGTATGTGTCCTTATAACGGTGATACAGATTAGGTCTAGTAGCCGTTGGTGGCTATATAGGACTTTAAAAGATGGTCAAGGACTTACTCAGAACGAATCCACTCTAGCCAGAGGGGAGGTACTAGGAGGTGGGAGATGATGAAGTAGCCAAGGGAGGTCATACAGATTGGCACTCTTACAGTTTAATGAAAACAAAGGGTGAATAAAAACCATATCCACATGCTGGCCAGGGTTCAACGTGCCCTGTGATCACCAGTCAGCCCACCCGGGATCTGGTGATGAAACAGTCTGGCGTACATGTTAATCATCAAAATCCACCACCACTCCAGTACCCCTCCATTCCTTGCTTACCTTCAATGGCGCTTGGCTTCCCCTCCTCTGTCTGCTCATTTTCCTCATTCTCCTGGTTTTCTGAGGTGCAGGCCCGGGAGTCCAACTGCTGGAGAATGGTAGGGCAGAACTCCCGGAACTCACTCATCCCGATCTGAGCTTGCTCGCTGAAATTGTGGGCAGCAAAGAGATCTCCAGAGCTGAAGCACTGAAACCAGAGGGGGGCAGAAGGGCTCTTAGAATCTGAAAGTTGTGCCATGCCCTGCAACAATCAACCATGGGAGAAATAAGAGAAAAACAGAAGTAGCCAAATTGCAAAGACTCTGCAGACTCATCTCCAGGAATGAGAGAAAGGAAATCCCCACTCATGAAAGAAAGCCTGGTTTGAATCTCAGATCAGCTACCGTCATGGTGAGTGCCGGTTTGGGCCTTAATCTCAGCTACTTAGGTGGCTGAGACAGGAGGATTGCAGGCTCAAAGGATGCCTGGGCTGCAAAGCAAATTCAAACCCAGCCTGCGCAGCTCAGTGAGAACCACCTCCCACCCCACCCCCACCCCCGCCTTCAGATGAAAACAGAATAAAAAAGAGTACTGGGAGTTATAATTCAGGTTAAAGTTCTTGTCTAGTTATGCACCAGGTAGGCCTCGGTCCAATCGTGCTGGGGGTGGGGTGGGAGTAGAGGGCAAGATTCCAATCATGTGACTAGGGTGTGGTTTCAGAAATGCAGGATTCTATCTGTAAACCTGATAGCAAATTTGGCTGCACTTCACAACAGCCTGGGGAGCTATTATGCTGAAATGCAGATTATGGATGCCTGTGCTGGAGCAGGGGCCTGTGACTGTTAGCAGACACTGGCGTCCATGGCCTAAGGGAAGTCTTGCGCATCATGGGAAATTGAAACACTGTGCACATGCGAGCACGTGCATGTGTGTGAGTGTGTGCACTCGAATATGTGATGTATCCACATATTCATGAAGTCAGGAAAGGACACTGGGTGTCCTGTTTTATTCTCCCTGCCTTATTGTCTCTCACTGAACCTGGAGCAAGGCTGGCAGCCATCGAAACACAGCACTGGGATTAGAGATAAGCATGGCTACCCGGCCTTTTACCTGGGTACTGGGGATTCAAACTTGAGTCCTCAAGCTTTCAAAGCAAGGGCTCTTATCACTGAGACATCTTCCCAGCCCACATTGCCATTTTTCTAACTGTGTTTCATTCACATAGACCACAGTCCTTCCCTGAGTGTGGTTTTACCGGGGTCTACCTCTGAGAGTCAGCTGTCTGGGAATGTGAACAATATAAGTTTTTAGATTTATAAAGTTAAGGGCTGCACCCTGTTGGTAGAGAACACTGTTGCAGACCCTAAGGCCCATATGTAAGCCCTCTGAACTCAGGCCTGCCACTCACCACTGCCCGCCCATGTGTCACCACCCTCAGCCTCCTCAGTGATGCTAACACTCGTCACACTGGAGCAGCTCTGCATATACGCCATACAGTGAGTGCCCTGTCCACCTTCCAACCCCCAGCCTATTTATCCTTCAGGGTGTGGCTTCATCTTGCCACATGCACAAACCCTCAGCTCTGCTGGCACCTTCACTTCCCTGTCTCTCAGGAGAAGACCATAATTACAGTGCATCCCATGAAATGCAAAACTGTCCAGCTAGCTGAGCTCCTCAACTCAACTGCGGTATGTATGTCCTCTGCAAGAGCAGCCACTGAGCTCCTGACTGTGACTTGTGTTTCTCCACTTCCCATAATGCTCAGTATGAGAAACAAAACAGAATATAAGGACTCTGCTGGCTGACCTCGAGTGGGCTGCAACAGAGAGACTCAGACCCTGAGGAGCTGGGACGATATGGGAGACTAGGGTCTCGGCCTCCATCCCTGGAGCCCCTGTAAAAACACACCCCAGAATAACAATTCCTCCTCCGTCTGAGAGGACTGTGAGGTGCTTCTGGGTGGTGTGTGAACAATAAACTCTACTGGATATGCTGCCCTGGGAGCCATGGTTTGCCAGCAGTGACTCGGGTACATCTGCAAACCGTCTGTCCTTACCCCTTTGTGAGAGCACAAAACACCATGGGGGTAGTCAGAAGGACTCACTGGAAATACAGAATGCACTGATCCCAACAAAGGTGGGAGCAGACTGCCACCAAGGCCTACCTGTCCCATCTTACTACACTCCTGAGCCACTCTGTGCCCAGAGGTGTTGACAGAGAGGAGCCTTACCATGGAGAGGTTCCTGTGTCCTTCCTTGGGCTGGGTAGCATTATCCCGGCCTACTCCCACATCCAGGCGGTTGAGCAGGGCCTTCAGCTGTGGAAGGGTAAGGCTGTCATTTTCTCCATAGCGTTTCATGAGATCTTCCAGGAAAGAAGTGGCACTGAGAGGCAGCATGGCAGCAGATGAGGCCTGAGTCTGAGGGGCAGTCCTCCATACACCCAACAGCACCAACAGGAGGCAGCTAGGGAGGGATGGGTGCAACAGCTTCATGGTGACCAAGTACACCTAGAAGAACACAAAGCCAGGTAAAGGTAAGGTTCTCTATCTCTCCCCCAGACACAAGTACCTGCCGAATCACACCCCCCCCCCCCCGCCAAGGGCTCCCCTCCACTCAGGCTCTGAGTAGGATGAGCGTCAAGATTTGACTTAGCCTGCCTCTGTCCATGATCTACCACCTTGGAGAAATCCTTCTTTCAAAGAGGTAAAATGACAAGAAAAAAGGACATGCTGGACACTGGGGTACAGGCCTCCCAACACCTACGAAGAGGATCAGGAGTTCAAGGCCAATTTCAGCTACACAGTGAACCTGGCCTATATAGGAATCTGTTCCACCTAAAAGGAGAAGTAAGGGGTGGAGAAGCCTGCTTCAGATGCCCATGTTCCTGTAAGAAACCCTAATGAAACTCACTGAGTCAAAACTATCTCTCTCTCTCTTTCCTCATGTGAACTAGTTGGGAAGAGAAAGGGAATCAGTGGGAATGAGACAAGAGAGAGTACTGAAGAGTGAGTGAATAAGATCAAAATGTCTTGTATACATATATAAAAGTGTCTAATAAAAATGTGCTAATATAAAGTTATTATTATTTTATGTGTATGGGTGTTTGGGCTGCACCTATATCGATGTACCATGTGCATACCTAGCTGTCCCCAGAGAGGGCATCAGATTCCCTGGAACTGGAGTTATGGACAGCTATGGGTCACCATGTGGGTGTTGGGGATCAAACTCAGGTCCTCTGCAAGAACAGCCAGTGCTTTTCAACTTAGCTGACTCTCCAGTCCCTAATAAAACATTTTTTTTTTTTTTGGTTTTTCGAGACAGGGTTTCTCTGAATATCTCTGGCTGTCCTGGACTCGCTTTGTAGACCAGGCTGGCCTCGAACTCACAAAGATCCGCCTGCCTCTGCCTCCCAAGTGCTGGGATTAAAGGCGTGCGCCACCACCGCCCGGCTAATAAAACATTTTAAAAAGAAGAAAAACAACAACAATAAAAATGGGTGGAGAAGCTCTACATGTGTTGGTCGTACAGTTAAGTGTTTAGCAAAGCAAGAGGCCCAGGCTCCATTCCCAGCAACCAAAGCAGACATACACAGATAAGTTAAAACAACAGCGAGGCTATGGTTTTAACAAAAAATAACAAAGGAACAAAAAGCCTTAAAGAAATATTGAAATAATCATGGATTAATGATATCTCAGATTTGCCTCAAATAAGTCAAGATAAGATATCTAGATAAGCCGGGCGTGGTGGCGCACACCTTTAATCCCAGCACTCGGGAGGCAGAGGCAGGCGGATCTCTGTGAGTTCGAGGCCAGCCTGGTCTACAAAGCGAGTCCAGGACAGCCAGAGATACACAGAGAAACCCTGTCTCGAAAAACCAAAAAAAAAAAAAAAAAAAGATATCTAGATAAAGGGGCTGGAGAGATGGCTCAACGGTTAAGAACACTGGCTGCTCTTCCAAAGGACCTGGGTTCAAATCCCAGCACCCACATGGCAGTTCACAGCTGTCTGTAATTGCTGGGCGTGGTGGCGAACGCCTTTAAGCCCAGCACTCTGGAGGCAGAAGCAGTGGATCTCTGTGAGTTCAAGGCAGGCTGGTCTACAAAGTGAGTCCAGGACAGCCAGGGCTACACAGAAAAACCCTGTCTGGGGTGGAGGGGGAAGATATCAAGATAAGCTGGGCGTGGTGGCGAACACCTTTAAACTCAGCACTCAGGAGGCAGGGGCAGGCAGATCTCTGAGTGAGTCCAGGACAACCAGAGATACATAAAGAAACCCTATCTTGAAACCACCACCCCCAAAAGAAAAAGATATCCAGATAAAACTAGATTAGGCATGAGTTTCAATATTGCAACATTTATACACATGGAATTAAAATAAGTAAAACTTTTTTAAAAAGCTAGAGACAGAAATGTGTTATGGTCAACTAAATTATGAATTTCAAGGAATATCAGGTGGCTACAATGTCAAATTTGAAAGCAGAATTATAAAATATAGTTAAGAACTAAGAAAGAATAAAAAAATATTGAGAGCTGGCTATGATTTTCTAGTTAATCAGTTACTTCCCTCAGTACAGTTACAAATTAGTGACATCAGCAAACATGAGGAGGCGCCAGCCCGGAAGAATTCTACCACCGTGATGGGTTTCCTCCCTGGGGAGGGGTCCAGCACCCAAGGCCCCATCGCATACTGTTCTACCTGTCCAGAGCTACAGCGCAGCACCCCCATGGCTATGAAACAGGACTGTCTGAAGCCTGCTTGACCCTGCTCCTGACAGACAGTGTGAGCGCGGGTAGGCTACTTCACCAGAAACAAAACAGAATGATCCGGGCAGCTTACCTCGGCCATTAGCATCAAACACTTGGCTTGAATTTCCACACCACTGCTTAAAAGAGAAAAGGCACTGGGCAAGTCACTCAGGCTCAACTACCTCCATTTTCTCATCTGCAAAGGTGGTGCCCACGTCATTGGATGACTGTCAAAACTGAACAATCAAAGTGATGGCGAGGCCCTAGCCACTAACTACCTGAACTGAGGTATTCCAAACCTGGCTCTACCAGTTGAGAGTGGTCCACTGTACATAGTGAGGCAAAAAGAAAAAGGAGAGGAAGGAAGGGAGGGAAGGAGGGAGGGAGGAAAGAAGGTGGGTGACATCCCCTGAAAAAAGGCTAGAGAGTACAGGTCAGCTGTAGAGTGAGTATGGGACTCACATGACAAAGCCCTGGATATGATCCCTAACACTAAAAAAGAAAAGAGAGGCCTGGTGTAGTGGTGCATGCCTTGAATCCCTTGGGAGGCAAAGGTAGATGGATCTCTGTGAGTCTGAAGCCAGCCTGGTCTATATAGTGAGTTCCAGGACGGCCAGAGCAAATGGTGAGACCCTGTCTCAAAACAAACAAAACAATACCAGAAAGAAAAGAGGAATTAGAATGAAAGGAGAGAAAAACAAAAACTAATCAGCCAGACAACAAAAATCTGAAAATCTGGTTATAATCATTCAAAGACAAGATTGCATTCCCAAGTTTGACTTTCAGTCCAAACATGGAGTTGTTAATGGATTTCATGAGACCCTGAACTGCCTTTACATTTAGCTGAGACTCATGCACTGTCTGTCACATAAGCCACAACACACCTGAGGGTACACTGGCTTTAGATCCCACATATGGGACCCAAAAAATGTCATTCTCCACTCAGAAGGCAGAAGCAGACAGATTTCTCTGACTTCAAGGTTAGCCTGGAGGATTTAGTAAGCTCTAGGTCAGCTGGGGCTACATAGCAAGACCCTGTCAAATAAATTTTTAGGGTTGGTCTTCAGTGGAATATACTTTCAGCTACACAACTGGAAAGACCAGACAAGGGCAAAAAAAGGCAGCCTGCAAAATTGTTATTTTGCCACTCAATACTATGGAATTACCACCAAGAATTAGGTGAATCTATGCTTTGTGGAGTGGATCTTTGGCAAAAATTAAGATTAAAACCCACTGTTCAAAGGAAGTAATTTGTCTGGCATGGAAGCACATGCCCATACTCCCAGGACTTGGGAGATGAAAGCAGGAGAATGAGGAGTTAAGGTCAGCTTTGGCTGCACAGTGAGCTCAAGACCAGCCTGGTCTACATGAGACCCTGTCTCAAAAAAAGAAAATGAAGGGAGGGAGCGAGAGAGGAAGGGGGGAGGGAGGAAGGGAATGAGAGAGGGAGGGGGAAGGGAGGCAGTGAATGAGAGAGGGAGGGGAAGGGAGGGAGGGAATTAGAGAGAGAGGGGGGAGGGAGGAAGGGAGGGAGGGAGGAAAATAGGTTGGCTATCTAGCCAGCCACTGTGAGCTGTCAACACAGGGCTTGGATGTGTGAGGGGCAGAGGTCGGAGGAGGTTTAGTTAAGGAGAGACAGTAGTTAGTCTTCTCCAAGGACAGATCTTGCTATGCCCCTGACATTCACTATCCCTTTCAAAGAAGCTGGGAAAGGTACTCCTACTTATTAGATAAGGAAGCTGGGATCTGGAGGCTAGGAAATGAGATGTAGAGACAAATTGAATTTTTCATGAACTGAAGTCAGGCCTGAATGACGTCCAAGTCCTGGCATCCACTGTGGGCTCAGCATGAAGACGGCGAGTGTGTACCCTGGATGCCGTGGAGAACCGTGGAACTAACTGCAGGCCTCCACACAGAGATCTGCTAATTTCTGTCAGCACCCGTGGGGACCCTAGATCCAGGCTGGGGAGTCCCTGAAGGTCTGGGAGGAGGGACAGCTGTCCAGGCCAGGCTGTCCTACAGGGCTCCTGCTGTAGAGTCCTAGAACAGAGCACTGTTCCCACATCAAATATGTCTCTGAAGTTTCCCTTCATTGACTTCCAAACACTACTGAAAAGGAAACAAAAGCCCTTCACATGGGCACTATGGCTGGTTTTACTCTGGCAGCTCCACCTGAATGCGCATTCAGGCAGAGGTTGGCATTTATGATGGATTGGTTCTATGGAAGTCTAGTGGTCCCATGGCTTTGAGGGCAGCCCGGAATGCCAGAGAACTGGTCCCTCCTAGCTGGGCCATAACATAAGCTTGGGACTACCTATGCTTCTCCAGGAAACTTCTTCCCTCCAGCCTCTGCTGGCATGGCTGCTCACTCTTCTCTGAAACCCTGCAGGCCAATCCCCACAGGTGGGAAGATCCAGCGAGCAGAGCCCTGTCACCTGTCACCAAGGGTAAGGGAACTTAAGCACAACTGGGGCCGTTGGGAGTCTGTCCAGAGACCTAGGAACTGCTGAGGGCACTACAAACTCAAGTGCCCCTGGCCTTCTGGTAAGCATGGAGGAGGCTTTCTGCTCCAGGAGAGATTTGAGTCTTTTTCTTTCTTAACTGTAAGTTATTCCGGGGGGGGGAGGGGGATCTGTAAATTATTCTTAGGGGGAAAATGTTTATAGAAGACTTTTTGAAGTTAGCCAGGCATGGTGGTTCACAGAGGCAGGAGGATTGCAATCGGATCTACATGACTGAGTTCCAGGCCAGGGCCACACAGGAACTCAGTCTCTCCTCTCTCTCTCTCAACCCCCCATCCCCCAGATTCCTTGGATGAAATAAAGCGGCAGGGAAACATATACAGGTCTTACCAGAGGTCCTCAGTAGCTGCAGCCCCACATCTGGTCGCTGCAGTCCTCCCAGGGATCTGAGCCAGAAGAACTAGGAGGGCAGACACAGGCCGCAGTGTGGTTACTCAGTCCAGGCCCTGCCTACTAAAGAGCTGCTGGAGTTTTTCACCTCTGACCACTGGGCTCAGGTTCAGAAGTAAGCTCTTCTAAAGCCTCAGGTCTGTCTCCAGGCACTAGACCTAAACCTCAGGGGACAACATGACACTCATCCTGGAATCCTGGAGCCCTGTGATGGCCCCTTGCCATCCTCAGGCTCCTAACCTGGAATCCTGCCGATTCAGAACCCTACCATCTCAAAAGGTCCAGAAGCACCTACAAATGGCAGTCCTGTCTGCTCTGTTGGCACACTTTCCTGCAGTATTTACCAGGTTCTGTTTTTCTAGACCAAACCAAGAGAACGAAAGCACTTACTTTTTCTTTGAGGTACCTAGGTGGTGACTTGCCACGAGGGTCAGTCAAGAAGCTGATCATAGAATAGAACAGAAACTTGAAGGAACTTGGAGTGGCCAAGCCTCCCTTTCCTGGCCCCACCAGCTGGCCAGGAGGTCCGCTACTCTGAGCACAGCCATAAAACACAGACAGACACTCGCACAGTCTCCAAGACAAACTTGGTCAAGGCAAGAGTGTTTCTGAGGTCATCAAGATGTGTACTTATGACCCCTTCCCCTCCCTTATCACATGGAGTACTTCCTGGGTGACCAAGCTGAATTTCAACTTCATCTGATCTTGTTTATCTCTGAGGAGAGGATGCCTGAAGGGCCAGGAGTTCCATTTCAGGTGGACTGGCCAGAACTGGTTGGTTCTAAGATGGCTGCCAGAATGACAGCTCTTGACAATCTGACTTCACCACGAGCCCAAGTGTTTGCTAAATGACATACCTTTCAACTGCCTTACCGGTGACTAGAAAGAACACTGCTCTTCTCCTGCAGCCCCAACTGTGACTTCCCAAATGATGAGCTGAGCGAAACTTGGCCAGTTTTTCACTAAGGCCCAAAGCCCAGCAAGAGACAAACAGCCACCAACTCTTTGTTCTCTCCAATTGAGGCCCTTGGTGGGAGAGGGGGAGAAGAAACTGAGACAAGGGTAGCTGCCTCTCTCCGACAGAAGGGCTCCAACGCACACACACTGACCTGGGAGAAACTGCCAGTCTCTTTCCCTTCCAATAGAAATGGGAGGAACTCTACCAAAAGAGTAGACTGAACCAAAAATCCCAGAGCAGAGGACAGACCCATCTCCCTGTCACATTCCCATTCTCCAGACCCACAGAACAGATCTGAACACCCTCCACATGCTTCTGGGAAGTGAGAAACAAATCTGCCACACCTGGTGGGAAGAGAGCCCATTTTCTATTTTAGGGACAACAGAGCACCAGGCAAACACAGGCAAAGTCACGCATACTAGCACCATAGGATTCAAGAAAAACAGTTTTGCCCATTGGCAGAACAGTGAGCTCACCAGGTAACCACACTTGGGAGACTGAGGCAGGGGGTCATGAGTTCTGGGCCAGCCAGAATGGAGATAACCTACAACAACAAAAGGGCAGGAGAAGAGGAACCAAATAGTACCACTGAGACACTAATAGATAATAGTTGTCAGAGAACACTTACTCAGACCAAAAAACACCAACAAAGGAAGCTTGAGAAAACTATTATAAACAGATGAAAAACAGCCAGCCATGAAAGCAAGCTGTAGTGGACAGAGATGTGTAACACAAAATTTCCCTGAAAACCACACCGGAACACTGAAATAACCCACTCTGCTCCAAAACTGTTCAACACAGAGATACTGCCTCATTCAGATATAGGACTAAAGGACAAGTTTTTTCCAGGATTCATAGGCTTTAAAAACAAACAAAAAAACAAACAAACAAACAAACAAACAGGCTTTGGGCTGGAGCAATGGCTCAGGGGTTAGGAGCACTTGTTGGTCTTACAGAGGACTAGGGTTAGGTTCCCAGCACCCACTTGGCAGCTCACAATCATTTGCAACTCCAGTTCCAGAGAATCCAAAGCCCTCATCTGGCTTCCACAGACTTTTGCTCATACACAACACACATAAATTCACAGGCAAACAGAAATATAAAACAAGTCTTTATATTAAGGTGGGGGTGGGCACAGTCTTGAGAGGTGACCCAGGCAGACTTGCAGTTCATGGTCCTCCTGTCTTGCCTCAGCCCCCCAAGAGTAGGTATATACCACCATGCCTGATTAAAACATTTTTACATGGGAGTTAATTCAGACTATACTCACTCATCCTCCCTACTGTGATACTCAGCATTTGAAAATAATGTCCACACTATTCTGACAGAAAGGCTTGGTGGTGCACATCTCTAATCCTAACACTCAGGAAATTTTCTAAAAGCAGGAAGGTTAGGAGTACAAGGCAAGCCTTAGTTACAGAGTGAGTTTGAGGCCAGTAATGGGCACCATGACCCTTTCTGGAGGAAAAAAAAAAAAAACATTATTCCTTGTTCAGCCCTGAAGCCCAGGCTTGTAATCCCAACTACTGAGGAGACTGAAGCAGGAGAATTATGAATTCAAGGCAAAGCCTGTGGGCCACAAAGTTGAGTCCACGGCTTACAAAGTATGTTCAAGGCCGATTTGGTAGATATAGTGAAGCCCTATTTTACTCAATCAGTCAATATCAATGAATGAACAGATGGATGGACCCAGGGATAGAATTTGTCAGTTAAGTGCTTGCCTAGCAAGTGTGAGGTCCTAGGTTCAATTCCTAGAGACCTAAGAGATGCTACCTCAAAACACAATAGAAAGAGAAAGTTGCCCTCTGATCTGAGGCACACATTCACATACACACAAAAATAATAAAATTAGCCGGGCAGTGGTGGCGCACGCCTTTAATCCCAGCACTTGGGAGGCAGAGGCAGGCGGATCTTTGCGAGTTCAAGGCCAGCCTGGTCTACAAATTGAGTCCAGGACAGCCAGGGCTACACAGAGAAACCCTGTCTCGAAAAACCAAAAAAATAAATAAATAAATAAAATTAAAAATTTTTAAAAGAGAAAATGCTTACAAAGAAATCATGGCTAGAAAAAAAAAATCCTTAAAAAAAGACAATCCAGTCAGGCCTTGTGGCGCACGCCTTTAATCTCAGCACTCGACAGAGGCAGGTGGATCTCTGTGAGTTTGAGGCCAGCGTGGTCTACACAGTGAGTCCAGGACAGTCAAGACTTCCTAGAGAAACCCTGTCTCGAAAAAAAAAAAAAAGACAATCCAATAATGTAATTAGCATAATCAGGGTGTGGGAGAAAGGAGATGGGGACAATGTGAGAGGGACAAGAGTCAATAGGTGCTGTCTAAAATGAAAACAAGTAATTACAGATCACTCACCAGCTGGGTAGAAAATTATCTCTTGCAAGTAATGTATTTCTTTAAAGCTTAATAATTCCTTTTAGTTTACTGCTATCTCATTTTCTTCTGTTGCAGTAAAAAAAAAAAATGCTCTTCCACAGGGTATTTTTATTATCTATTTTTCAATGTCTGTCTCTGTATGATTATGCCTGGAAGAATATTTGGAATACTGGTGATGTATATTTTGTTTGTTTAGTTTTTTTGATACAGGGTCCATCTACACAGCCCTTGGGACACACCATGTGGACCAGGCTGCTCTTCAGCCCAGAGATTCCCCCCTGCCTCTGCCTCCCAAGTGCTGGGACTAAACCCACGGGGGCGCCGCCAAGGCCCAGCAAGAACATGGATATTCTGAGGCCTTTTGTTCTGCTTCAGTTTATTGACCTACGCCAGTAAGTGATGTGGGAAGGTAACGATGTAAGAGAAAAGCACCAGCATCAGAGATTTCCTTGCTTCCTTTGAAACAGGGTCTTATGTAGCCGAGGCTGACCTTGAACTGCTGATGCTCTGCCTCTTGAGTGCTCAGATTTTCAGAGTCACACGGATTTATACACCACTGGGATCAAACCCAGGGCCTTGGGCATACTAGGGAAGCACTCTGCCAACTATATCCCAGCCCAAACTTTCTAAGTCCAGTGCAAAGCCTTAAAACCCACATGGCACACATGTTAAATCTCAGCACTCAGAATGCAGAGGCCGGAGGATCTCTGTGAGTTTGTGGCCAGCCTGCTCTACAGTGTGAGTTCCAGGATCACTGGGGCTACAGAGAAACCCTGTCTGAAAAAACAAACCAAAACAAAGCAAAAAAACCTAGAACCATACAGAAACAACCACTGACACATCTGATCATAAGTGTTCTTCTATGAACACTCCACTGTATCATCTTCCATATTTATGGTCAAACTAATGATGATAAGTCACCTATGTAAGTCTCCGTATCCAAATTAGAAAGAGAGTAATTATTCCTTTTTCTATTTCCCTTTATGGAGCTATGGGCTTTGTATATGCTAGGCAAATGCTCTACCTACTACCAGGCTATAACCTCAGCCCCAGCAGCAGCCTTAAACCCTAAATGAGTCTGGAGTTCAAAATGCTTCAGGGAGATCTGTGGGGGTGCAGATCTTCAGGGAGAACTGAACTGTGGGGGTGTAGATCTTGCAGAACCCAGCTACTCAAGTGGCTAGAGGCAGGAGGGTCAGGAGTGTAGAGCAGCCTTAGTCATATCATGCAAGAGGCTAGCTTGGGCTACAAGAGATTCTGTCTCACCTCTATTTCCCAACAGACCCCGCCCAAAAAAAAAAAAAAAAGGCTAAGAATTTAGGTCCTAGGATTGACCCCCAGTACCACAAAAAAGGAAAGAGAATGTATGGTGGTAACCAAGGTGGTGCACACCTGTAATCTCAGCCCTCAGCAAGTTGAAGCAGGAGGATTACTTTGATTTCAAGGGCAGCCTAGGCAACAAAGGGGTATCCTGTTTGAAACAAGTAAAAAGACATTAACTATCTCATCTCAGTCCCTACCCGTTCATTGACCGAGCATGGTCCAGAGGCCATAACCACCCAAGACAAGCTTTCCTAAGTCTTCCTTCACACAAGGAAAGAGCCAATGAACAGTTCAACTTTAACACAGTCTTGCTCACCAGGCCCAGGTATCCAACAAAGCCATTCCTTCCCACCAAACCACTTTACAGTTCCTGGTTCCTGTTCCGGGACCTGAGCCTCAAGCTATGGCATGCCAAAGGCCACCCAGGATAGATTTCCAGACAGTAAAGGAGGGGCAGGGCCCACTCACTCACCCCAGAAACCTCAGGCTGCTAAAAGGGAAAGAATAGAAGACCATTAAAAAAAAGTCAGTGGTAACCCAGAAGTATGGAGCAAATCAGCAGTTGGCTGAGGCTCACCATCCAAATAGCTGCTGGTCTCCCGGTTCTGTGTCAGCACAGTGGAGAGGAGTTTATGAGGCCAGAGACTGGGGATCAGGACCTGGGGCAGTCAGTATACACTGACCAGGAAGGCGTATTTAGCCCCAAGCTGAGCCTGGAATGAGTTTAATGACAGCCAAGCCCAGGGCTGGAACCAGGACACAGAGGGAAAAGCATACTTCAGGACCCAGAGCCTACCAGGAACCTGGGGCTAACCAAGCCAGAACTTCCAAAATTTCTTCAGGCAGGGAAGGACAGGGAAGGGGTCCAAGGAAGCCAGTCTCTGCTTCCCACCAAAGCCTGGGTGAGAGTCATGCCTATTCTCAACACTTATCCATCAGCAATTCCCAGATTGCACAAGTGTGTCCTGCTGGCCCTCTAAGTTCACTATTTTCCAGACCACAGTGTCCTCCACGCGGCCTAAGCTGCGTGGAGCTCACTCCCACCGATCACTTATGTCACCTCCTTAAGACAAATGCCTGCAGCTTGTTATTAAGGGTGAAATAGAAACCAAAGCCTAGTAACTAAATCATAAATGCTTTTCCACATAAGCGTCTCAGTTACATCTTCTTCCTGGGAGCCATGTATCACTCTTAGCTCCCCAACTATTTTAGATACTAAATTTCTTGGTCTTCTAACAAAGCCCCAAAACTAGATTTTTGTTCATTAAAGGCAAAGAGGGTCCTCTACTATCCCTTTCTCAACATAAGCCTGGCATGTTGCTGGACACACAAGGAGCTAAACGCAGAGAATTTCTGACCAAAGACGAGAAGTTTAACCTCCCATCTCACTAAAGTCTAAAAGGCTCTACAGCCCACACCTCCTTCTAGACAGTCTATGTCCCTCGATGTCCTCACAGAGCATGTGAAGTCCCCGGTCAGGGCAATCTACTGTTCCCTCCTCTCAACCATTCTCTTATGTGAGTTTACACACACACACACACACACACACACACACACACACACACACACAACATTTTTGTTTTGTCTTTTATTTTCAGAATGGGTTTTGCTATGCAACCCTAGCAGGCTTGGTAGTTAACAGGTAGCCCAGGCTAGCCTTGAACTCACAACCCTCCTCCTAAGGAGGAGGAGGGCTGGGATTATGGGTAGGCACTACCACATTGGTTGGGTCCATCACTTATGTCAAATAAGCTAAAAGCTAGTTCGTATGTACTAACCCTAAAACCCGTCCCAGCTCAGCACACACCAGCTCCCACAGGAGAGAAATAAGGAGCCCAACTTCATCTATATAGCAGTCTGGGCTCCATGAGATTGTCTTAAAAAAGAAAGAAAAGCAATTGACAACAAAAGCCCACCATGTCCAAGAGTTTCATTCATTCAAGAAATGGTCACTTCCTGCCAATTACCAAGAACAGTGTGAGCCCCTGAGATGCAAATTGGCACCAGGTACCTTCCGTCACACAGCAAGGAAAGAGGCCCCAGGCAAGAAATTCACCAGTATGAGGCCAAGGCTAATGGACAGCTGGAGGTTTACCTGGTCAAAATGAGCCAACAGAGATTCCACACAGGATATTAAGCAACCTGGAGACTCACTGGAAGATATGAAGAAATAGGCTCTCGGCTGCGCTCCCAGGGCCTACTCCCAAGATCGTGTTGCTCAACTATGCAGCAAGGGGCTGCTACTAGGGTCTCTGGTAGCTAAGACAAAGACATCCCTGCCAGGGATCCATTCCAGCAAAACACATGTCCTCAAGTCTGTCCTGCGGACGAGAAGGCCCAGCCTCTTCCCACAAAACTGTTACACATGTGATGAGCACATCTAGCTGACTGGCAGAGTCAGAGTGACATGGGGAATTTTTTGGTAGCACAGGATATCTGAGTAGTGTCTGGTTTGGTTTCCTTGTGCAATGCCAAAGCCCTGAGCTAGAGCCTCAGGCACATTGGCTCTCCTAACATGAGTACCGCAGAGATGCGGAGCTGTGGGGAAGTGAATCAAAGGGCTTGTGAAGAGAGATGGTACCTGGGGAGCCAGCACTGAGGAGCAGCTGGGAGGTGAGGGAAGGGAAGCTACCAGTGAGCTATACTTCCAGGCCACAAATGTGGTTTTTGGTTTTGGCTTTTTGGTTTTTCAAGACAGGGTTTCTCTGTGTAGCCCTGGCTGTCCTGGAACTCTCCTTGCATACCAGGCTGGCCTCGAACTCAAGAGACCTGCCTGCCTCTGCCTTAAATGTGTGTTCTTATTTTTAAGACTTTTACTTATTTTTATTTTGTGTGTGTTTTATGCGTTTTTTCAAATGTTTGTCTGTGTGCCATGTGCATGCAGTTCCCGCAGGGCCAAAAGAAGGTATCTGATGCCCTAGGACTGGAGTTACAGATTAGCTGTGAGCTACCCTGTAGGTGCTGTGAATGGGGCCCAGAACCTCTGAAAAAGCCGTTGGCGGTATTAACCATTGAGGCATATCTCCAGCCCCAGGAATGTGTAGTTTTGATTCTCTAGCCTTAGTAGGCTGAACCATAATTTATTTTCCAAATTAAGTGCATTATAGACAGAACAGGGCACTAGTAAACTTCCCGTTGTGTTAACATGGACATCTAGGGAACAAGTTAATGCAGGCCCCCACCACAGACAAACAATGGAAAACGGAACAATCAACCTGGTGTCAGAGGCCAGGAGAGCTCCCCTAAAAGAAAATTCAGGACCCCCCCCCAGAACAGATTATGGGCTATAGACATGGGCCTTGAAGGAATCAAGAAAACATACGGTTCAGTTGTGGGAATCGAACTCAGTCTCAACATGCTGGGCAAGTATGCGGCCATTGAGCTAAACCCCTTGCACCTATTTTTTGTTTGTTTTGTTTTATTTGCAGTTTTACAGTGTGGTCCAGGTTGACCTGGAACTCACTACATAGCCTAGGCTAGCCTAGAACTCCTGGCAATCCTCCTGCTTCAACCACCAAATTGCTGGAGTGCAGGCATGAGCCAGTAGGCCTGTCATTTACATTCCTGACTGAATCATAGTTAATGGGCAGGAGGCAGGAGATTAAACAGCAGTCTCTCACAACCAAATGAAAACAGAGCCGGTTAAGTCTGAAGGGCAAAGTTCTACATTGGCCTCAGACTTAAGAGCAACCCAGGCTATTATGCAGACCTCAGAGCTCTGCAAGCAGCATAATTAGAGAAGAGACCACCCCAACATTCAGGCTAAGACAAGTCAGCTCAACCCTCCTGCTACAGCAGGGAGGCAATTTAAGAAATACGCACGCCAGCTCTGTAATAAAACATATCCTAAGGGCCTTTGGCTCACCGTTTGGTGAATGGCCAAGGCTATCTTCCCCAGCACCCCTTATCCCCAAACCCCTCCACTCATCAAGCCAATTCAAGCCCAAATCTTCCTCAAAGGCTCTAGCTAGCCAGTCTCCGTAGATAAGACACCCTGGCATAAGATCATTAAGTAAGGGAAGTCACTCTTCAACTGTACAATCTTCAAGTTCACCATCACCTGAGAACCTGCTGGAAGGGCAAATTCTCAGCACCTCCAGGTAAACCAGAAACCAGGTTGATCCAGCAGTGTGGGTTTTACTTGGGGCTCTGGCAAAGTTCCTACACACTAAAGCCAGAGGCTTGCCACTCCACCTCCATGAAAACCAAAGGGTCAATAAAAGGAACCACACAGCCCTCTCCATCCAGTATCCAACCTTCCAGACTGGTCTCTGCTGGCTGCAGACACCCTACACTCATGAGAAAGAGGGTTACTGAAAAAAGTAAAGAAAATTATCTATTTACAAACTGGGGGAGAAGGCAGCAGAGAGAGACAGAAATGACATTCACTAGTCCTACATCTCCCCCCCTTACCCAAGCTCTCACATAGCATAGTCTTTGGCCAAGGTCAAAGCCAGTCAGCCAGCGAGTCATCATCGATTAGTAAGGCTTTCCACATCCTCTGCTTCCTCACTGTGTGACCACAAACCAGAGCGTTCTGCTTCCTAAGATCGCAACCCAGCCAACTGCCCCTCACTCCAGTCACTTGGACTCTCCCTCCTCGGCTTTGTCTTATAAGAAGCCCCCACACTCTGTCTGGTAGCCAGGGTGCTTGCTTTACCTGTGGGACCCAGCCTGCCTTCCACCTTCATCTTCATTATTCCTTCCTCTGGGTTCTGGTCTCCATTCAGAATAACACACACACACACACACACACACACACACACACACACACACGACCTACCACCCCACTTCACCCCTGCACCTTCTTATGTCCACCTCTCTGGACTCAAAAAGTCTGATGAGGATGGCAAAAAGCTGCAGGTGCATGCTCGCCCTATCCACAAGGTAAGGGGGATCCAGGAGAGGAATGAGGAGGTCCTGCACAGATATGTCTCCATTCCAGTCCTCCTCAGCACCGTTTCACCCGAGTCAGACACAGTCTCACCTTCCTCTTTGTCTCAATGTCAGGGTACTTAGAATGGCAGGCTTATATTTCAGGTTAACTGCCTTGGCTGTTTCTTAACAGTCCCAGAGGCTGGCAGGACCTTCACTAAGCACTTGCATATAAAGTATATAAAAGAAAATGCTCCTCCTCTCTGCCATAACCTCGCCCTCCCTAGGCACTGCAGAAAGTTAGACTTCACTGTGGAAGCATCGGGTAAGGCCGTGAGACATGCACAGCAGCATCTTCTGGAAGCTCCCTGTGTAGAAAGGGGAAAAGGAGACCGCGAAGGCCCACCCTTGTGCCCTCCTTGTTTATCCATTCTGGCCAGAGCTTTGCAAAGAAGCTGAGACAGACTCCAGAGCAAAGGCAGAAGGGTTCTGGTTCACCCCTCACGTGATGCCGCAGATCAGCACATGTTACACATCAGGGGCACATGAGCAAGCCTGCTGACACACTGACTCCTCCAGGCAATATGGTACAAAAATGAGTTCCCTGACCAGTAGCTACTTACGCGTGTATTTCCACTCCCTCCCCAGCCTCCCACAAACTGCTTGACCATTAAGAAAGGATCAACATTCTAGCCAGACTTAAAGGTTTACTTAACTCTTTGCAGCTAACACTAACCCCAGCTCCAGTTCGGGTGATTTTCAGACACAGAGATGAAAGAACAGACATGAAGGCAGTTATAGGTGCTGGAGAGACAGCCTGGGTGGTAAATGCTTGCCTTGCAAGCATAAAAACTTGAATTCAATAACCAGAAAAAGAAAAAAAAAAAAAAAAAAAAAAAAAGCTGGGTGTGGGGGTGTGTGCTACAGAGGTGGAGACAGGTAGACGCCGGAGGCTCACTGGCCAGCTAGCCTAGACTACCAGAGAGACCCCTTCTGAGAAAGAAAAGGTGCAAGTCTGGAGTGTACCCTGCTCTGCAGACAGAATTCCGTTCCCAGAACCCACACTGATCGGTTGAAAATTGCAAATCACTCCAGCCCCGGAGTGTGTAGCACTCTTTTTGGGCCTCCACGGGTACCTATACTCTCATGTATGTAGACACATATGCACACACTTAAAAATAAATGAAACCATTTCAAAAAAACAGAGGGCGGGAAACACCCGAATGACAACACCCCAGTTTGTCCTCTGGCCTCCATACACAGGTACAAGCAAACACATACACCAGTGCACAGATAGACAACACACAACAGAAACACCAGTGAACAGATAGACAACACACAACAGAAACACCAGTGCACAGACAGTCAACACACAACAGAAACACCAGTGCACAGAAGGACAACACTCAACAGAAATTAGTTATAGAAGCATCATTCATCAAAAAGCCTATGGCCAACCCAAAGGCCCCCGAGCCAGAGGGTGGGTAGAAACACTTCAGGGGGTTCTCAGGATGGAATTGGATGCAACAGAGGGTATCCAGCGAGCTTTTAACAACAAACATGTGATGCTATTTGTAGTAGACCCCTTCTAGGAAGACCCAGAGAGCCTATCTTAATCTGGAACTCCGCACTGAAACTTCTGGGGCCAAGAGCCTAGCTAAGTTTTCCTAGTTATGCCAAAGGAGCAGGAGGAATAAAAAGAAATGGTGACATGTTGGTTACTAAAAAAATCTCTGGCCTAGCCTTCTACTTCACACCTACCCCGATATTGTCAAGAATCCCCTATCGCCCCCTCCCCCTCATTGTCCCTGTGATGGTTTCGGATCCTCTGGAACAGGAGTTACAGACAGTTGTGAGATGCCATGTGGGTGCTGGGAATTGAACCCGAGTCCTCTGGAAGAGCAGCCAGTGCTCTTAATCACTGAGCCATCTCTCCAGCCCAGAGTCCTCTCTTTTAAACAGTGTAACAAATACAAACATTAATTCTACATTTAATCAAAGTGGTACTTCACCCAGATTGATATAGTGTTCTTAGGTTTAACCCAGTTAATGTTCTCTCTGCAAAACTAGAATGAAATTCTCATCTTTTGCTGGGCTTTAAAAGTCACTGTGTTAGCTGGGTGTAATGGTACATGCCTTTATGTACTTGGGAGGCAGAGGCAGGTGGATCTCTGAGAGTTCAAGACCATCTGTTCTACACAGTGGGTCCCACAGACAGCCAGGTGTACAGAGTGAGACCCTATCTCAAAAACACAACACAGAAGAGGAGGATGAGAGGTTGTATGTAGGTCCCTCCCTTCCCCACATCCCTGAGACAAAGTGCCCAGAGTGGCAGTTATCTGATAATCTCACCAAAAATAACATTTCACTTTCCCCCTGTGGTAGAGGAAGGAAAAAGGAGCCCCACAAGTACAGGCTGTTTCCAGAATTTCTCAGCTGCTCATGGAAACTCTGAGTTTTGCTCCCATTACTCACTCAACCCCATTCAATGTACGGACGGCAAAGCAGGCTGGGGGAAGGTCTAGAGTGGCTGCCCGGAAGAGGGAGTGGACAGTAAATCAAGGTCATAGCAAGGCACACAGAGAAGGCGGCTCACACACGGCTCATACATGGTCAAGGTCTCTGTCATGGGTCGGCTGGATGTCAGAGGGTGGCAGGAGAGGGAGGTGCTGAAACAGAAACCCGGGAACTTTGTTCCCAGGCTGGACAAGCTGTCCCATGGGGCATTTTGGTTAGCTGCCCAGGTCTGGGGGAGTGGGGTGACTGTACTTTTTGCACCTTTCTGGGAAATGGGATGGGAATAGTCATGGCTTGCTGCCCTGGAAACGTCCCAGGGACCTGGTATCCTGAGAACTTGCCCAGTCTGTCACAAGCAAAGTGTCCCAACACTGGGGAAATAGTGCTGGAATACCCAAAGCCTAGAGATGTCCCACAGGCCAGGGATGGCAGAGCATGAGACCAGTCCTCAGGGAACAGAGCCAGCCTCTCTGCAGGCCACCAAGGCTGCAGCTAGCCCCCAAGCTTTGTACTTCGTGCTCTAAGGAAACAAGAGTATCTATGGGCTGGCAAGGGAACCCTCTGACCTCCAGGAAAGGACATACAAAGCACCATAGTACAGGGCTCTCTCTCTGACTGGTAGAATTGGTTGGGCTTCCAGTTTAAAAAAGAAAAAGAACCACAGCTGGCTAGGTGGGCTACTGTCCCTAACAGGTCTCCATCCCTGTGGAAGGAGCTGACAATCCCCCCACACCCCACCCACAGCAAAACATGTGGACAAGCCATAAAGAGATGAAGAGAGTCTTATCAGAATGGATGGAAAGGTGAGTGAGATCCAGGAACAAGTTAGCTGAGGCCATACTTAACCAATGATTATTTATTTCTGTTTTTAATTATTTAATTCTAGTTCAGTATCAAGGATTGAACATTTAGTTTATGCATGCCAGGCAAACACTAAACACTATATTATGCCCCTGACCCTCTTTTTATTTATTATTTTTGGTTTTTCAAGACAAGGTTTCAGTGTGTGGTCCTGGCTGTCCTGGAGCTCACTCTGTAGACCAGGCTGGCCTCGAACTCACAGAAATCCACCTGCCTCTGCCTCCTGAGTGCTGGGATGAAAGGTGTGCACCACCACTGTCTGAAATATTTTTTTCTTTAATTAATTTATTTTTTATGTGCACGGTGTGTGCCTGCATGTATGTCTGTGTGAGGGTGCCAGATCCCCAGGAATCTGTAACTGGAGTTACAGACAGCTGTGAACTGCCATGTGGGTGCTGGGATTTGAACCTGGGTCCTTTGGATGAGCAACCAGTGATCTTAACCACTGAGCCACCTCTCAAGCCCTAAACTTTAACTTCTAATCCACCTAGAATTTAGTCTGGCCTAAGAGAATCTAATTTTGTTTTTCTAAATAATTAGCTGGTTACCCCAATATTACTAAAGCATATTTTCTATCATTTCTTTAGGTTTCTATATATTCCTTTACAAAAGCTCAATGTGGATTTCAGGAACCCTGAGACCTGGGGACCAACTCAAGCCATCAGGCTTGACCTCAAGTGCATTTACCCACCGAGCCACTTCAACAGCCCCTCAACTACCCACCCCCCCCCCACCCCCCAAATTCACCGAGATCTACCTGACCCCGGCATTAAAGGCACCACCACCCTTTTTTCTAAAGTTTTATTTTGAGATAGGATCTTGCTTGCTGATTAAGACCCTAGATTAGATCCCTAGTACCACCTCAAACAAAGAGACAACAAATCACAACCCACCAAAGACGAGCAATCTGAGTGTACAACAGAAAGAATTGTTAAAATGAAGCTATTCTGTGTAATAACATGTATACAAAGGTTAGGAGCTATGGGTGGCTCTGGGCCAGCAAGATGACTCAGAGGGTAAAGCGTTTTCACAGAAGCCTGGCAACCTGAGTTCAGTCCCTGGAGCCCACATAAACGGGTAAACAGAGGAATGTCCTCCACAAAAATGTCCTCTGAACACTACATAATGTGCCATGGCAAATGTGCCCCCCCCACCGTGCATACACGTATAAAGTGATACTCAGTAAAAATAAGAGTGCTCTGAGTCACACAGAGCTCAGACTGAGCCCCTGACCCTACATCATCAGCTTGAAGGACCTAAATCAAGACACAGGCCAACGGGACTTAGTTACCTGATAGAGAAAAGCTAAGGTTGTAAGAGTCCCTCCCTCAGAGCAGCTGAAAACAATGAGATACGGAATATAAACGTAGTACCTGCTACACAGAAACTACTCTGTAAATGTTAGTTGTCTAGAGTCAGAATGAAGTGGACAAGAGAAACAAAGAGGGCCTGGAGGTACAGCTCAGAGAGCTAGAGCATTCAAGTGGCCCCTCAGTCCAGCCTCGTACTTCCTACAGGGACACCCGAACTCTGGAGTCCTCTGTACCCAGTACTGCAGTACTACTGAGCCTCTGATCCGGAATGTCAGACCAGTCCAGAGGGATTCTCAAATCTGCAACCTCAGGAAGGCTTGAGAGCCCAGGGTTGGGCTCTGAGCCTGAGCATCCAAGCCAGCTTTCTGCCTCAGGGCTGAACACCTTCCTCCTCTTTTTCATATTTCCATTGTAGAAAGTGGCTGTTATTTTCTGTTTTATTATATACTCTAATTTTACCATATTAAACCTCCAACTCCCTCTCAACCCTTATTCCTTCCAATCCCCCAACACTAGGTGGGAGAGAAAAGAAGTTAGAGGGGAAATGGACATAGGTCTCTTGAGCTACTTCCTGCTGATTAGGGTCCCTGGGTTCTTTGGGGGCAATCTCAGTAGTCAGGATATCCAGCACTCCAGCAAACCAGCAACAGCCAACACAGCAGCAGGATGAACTAGTAGCAGTTTGGGGAGCACCAGCAGAGAGAGCAGCAACCTCTTCTCCTTCAGAGGGTCCCCTTTCTCTGGAGGTTTTTTATATTCCTCTCTCAAGTCCTCAGAATTAACTTTCTCCAGCTAGCTAAGCCATGCCCCTGCTACCTCACAGGGTACTCACTTATAATTTACAGGTGTGAACAAACTGAAGCAGCCTCACACCTGGGATTAAAACAAAAACATTCTCATATCATAACTGGTTTTTTGGGTTTTTGTTTTTTTTTTGTTTTTTGTTTTGGTTTTTCGAGACAGGGTTTCTCTGTGTAACAGCTCTGGCTGTCCTGGGCTCTCTTTGTAGACCAGGCTGGCCTCAAACTCACAGAGATCCGCCTGCCTCTGCCTCCCAAGTGCTGGGATTAAAGGCGTGCGCCACCACGCCGAGCCATAAGTGGGTTTTTTAATGACAAAACTCTTACCACATTTCATGAGCCAGATTTTACAAAGGCTGTCTCCCTGCATCCTAAGCTGAATAGTACCCCCAAATCACTTCCATCTGAAACCTCAGGATGTGATGTGAGTAGGGAACAGGGCCTCTGTTGATGAAGTCAGGCAAAGATCTCAAGAGGAAAGCATCCTTGTACCTGAATGGGCCCTAAATCCAATGACTCTTGTCTTTGTCCTAGAGAGAAGAGATGGGGACAGACAGACACATGCAGAATTAAGGAAGGACCAGAGGCTAGATTAATGTGACCACAACCCCGGACTTACCAAAGACCCCCCCCACACACCATTGCCACCTCCCCCCAATTCCATACCCCACCAAAGCTGGAAAGGACAGGAAGGTTTCTTCAGTGGGAAGAGCTATTGGAGTAGATTCCCACCCACACTTGATTTTATCCTTCTGGCCCCTGGAACTGTGAAAGAATAACACTGCTGCTATTTGAAACCACCAAATCTGGCAACTTATCAGAAAGACTAACAGTAGGTAAATACTTTGGAATCACGGTTGGATCACTTTAGTTGGATCACTTTAGTTGTGTTTATAGTTCTAAGAAGACTCCTGTGACCCTCGCTTTATTGGTGGGCAGCACCTGTAAATAAGCCAGCAAGCCAGTGCTTGGGTTCTGCCTCCTAGAAGAGAGAGGCTGGAGCTGATAGTTGACAGATAGGAAGCAAGAGTAGTGGAGGCCCTCACCAGCACACAAGGGAAGAGAATCTGGAGTTCAAGGTCATCGTCAGCTACATAGTGAGTTCAAGGCCAGTTTGGGTTAAAGGAGACCCTGCCTCAAAATTAAAAGGGAAGAGAGGTAGCTGGGCAAGTACCCACATTGGCAGAGTGCTTCCCTAAGATAAACAAAATCCTGGCTTCAATTCTAAGCACAAGCCCACGTGGTGGCACCTGCTTATAATGCCAACCACAACGTAGGTGGAGGAAGGAGAATAGGAAGTTCAAGGTTTGAGGCCAGCCTACATACAGTTCATGAGAACCTGTCTCAAAAACAAAGAGACAGAAGGAAATAGGGGGAGAGGGTTTTCTAGGAAATGAAAGTAGTCCCTGGCTAGCAACCAGGGTGTGGGGGTGCCCATCCTACGTCTACAGGGAGCCCACTTTTCCCCCAGCCTTGCAAGTCACCCTTCCAGAAAAGAACTGTGACTGGCTCTTTAGTTTTTGCTCTGTAGGACACTCAGCAAAGCCAGTCCATCAATTGCCCAGACTGGCCAACAGAAGTGGCAAAACAGAGGTTGGCTTAAGTACCTCCCTACGTCGCACTAACGCATCTGCCTTTTTCCAGACACCAGACACTTCCATTTCCCAGAACTATGAGTGGCACGTTCTGGTCACAGATGACCCACGCTGATCAGGTCTCTGAGCATCTCCCTATTCTGGGTGAACTTCCATTGGCCCATCCTACTGACAAGGCTAAGCACATGACTACTACAGCACAGGGAATGGGGGACATTCAAGATAGTACTTTCTGACTATGGTTGTTGTTGAGTAGTTTTCACCCAGGAGGCCATTTTATTAACATCAGGGTACACAGTATGTTCTAGGACTTAAAATAATACTGAAGCTACTAACTTAAAACAAGACTATTGTTTAGGACAGATGCAAAGCCAGGCAAATGTCACATCCCTGGCAAAGCCAGCACTGGAGACACGGAGGCAAGTCACTGAGATTGAGACCAGCCTGGGTTAAACAGAGACCGAATCTGAGAAAGCAGACAAGGCCTGTGGGATGGATCAGCTGATGAGAACACTTGCACCAAGCCTAACGACCTGAGTTGCATCCTCAGAACCCACAGGGGAGGGGAGAACTGCTTCTAGCTAGCTGTGCTCAGACCTCTGTACAGGTAGGTGTGTGCGTGAATATATACAACCAGTCAATCAGTGCAATAAGAAAAAATGTAGAGACAGATGTAGCAGTTGCTTACGATTTTCACTGCTAAACCTCATTTTTCTGAGTTCTAACACAAAAGTATATATATTTTTTCTTTCTTTCTTTCTTTTTCCTTTTCTATCTCTTTGGATACTAGCCAAAAACCCTAAGCAAAAATGACCCGGACATTCAGGCTGGTTTTTGTTTTTTTTTTACTGAAGACCCTCCCCACACCTTTTCCACAGCCACTTGTAAATCTCCATATCTGAAATATCAAAAACACAAGTTTCCTCCTCTTCTTCATCCCCTTCCTCCCAAGCATGTTGGCTTCACAGGTCACTTGCCCTGCTTTTCTCTCAAACTCTAATAAAATGGTCCATAAGCTTTAAAATGGATAGATGGATGGATGGATGGATGGATGGATGGATGGATGGATGGATGCAGATGCAGATGGCAAGAAGCATGGGGCAGTGGTGTGAGGGCAGAGGTGAGAGGCAGTCCCAAAGGACCATGTCAATGGCATTCACTACATCCCGATGCCACTGTAGATACTAATGTCCACGTTAGCCAGGGACACTCGCCTCTGCCTCTGGATTCTATCATCAAGCAGTTCAGTGAAGGCCGGGCAGTGGTGGCACACAGCTTTAATCTTAGCACTTGGGAGGCAGAAGCAGGCGGATCGCTGAGTTCAAGAGTAGCTAGTCTACAGATTGAGTTCCAGAACAGTCATGGCTTCAGAGAAAAACCCTGTCTTAAAAAACCAAAAAGAAAAGAAGCTCAGTGAAGTCAAATCTGCAGTCCACACGTAAGTATGTGTTTGGATCCATGTTCAGGACAACAGAAACACAAACAGCAAACAACCTACAACCTAACATTAAGACGGGAGTTGAGAGTTTCTCACTGTTGAAGAAGGAAGTTATAAATAACAGGGAAAAGACTTAAAAATAAAATGAATTAATGGTGTTAGGCTGAAAGAAGAGGTATCTGAAGGGCTCTAGCAGGCCTGAGCATGGCAAACATGGTGGGTTTTTTTGTTTTGGGTTTTTTTTTGCCTTTCGCCCTTCTCCCCCTTGCTAAAACCCATTAGATTACATTCCTAAAGCTAGTCACCAAGGTCTATTCCCTTAACGTCCTCCTTGAGGCTGACCACTAATGTCAGCCATCAAAGTATTGAAGTCCTGCAATCAAAAGCCCCCTTTTGGTTACCCTAATTAATATGCCCAATTAAAATTAACCAACTGATCCTAACAGGGGTTTCACCTTTTCCCTTTATAAACTGTCATTTGCCTATGGGTCACATCTGTCTCCTCTCTATCCAGAGGCAGTCCTGTGTCCCTCTGGGGCAAATATTCCTTCCTCTCCCTTGTTCCTTTCCCCTTCTCCCTAGTCCTCTGTCTTCTGTCTTTGTCTCTTATTTCCTGTACTCTGTCTCTCTGAGGCAAATAAATCTCCTTTCTGCTGAGAACTTGGTCTTGGGATATCCTGTGCAGATTCTGGTCCTGTCAGTATTAGTATAGACATGAATTAAAATATAAACAGAGGAGCTGAGACATAGCTCAGTTCGTAGAGTGTTTGCCTAGCATGCATGAAGCCCTGTGTGCACACACCTTTAATCCCAGAACTGGGGAGGTAGAGGTAGGTAGATCTCTGTGAGATCAAGGTCAGCCTGGTCTATAGCTTGAGTTCCAGGACAGCCAGGGCTATACACAGAAACTCAGCCTCGAAAAACAAAATGAATAAAGAAACCCAGGACTGACTACACACCTGTAATCCCAGCACTCTAATCCCACCAGGATCAGAAGTTCAGGGCCATCCCAATTACACAGCAAGTTAAGGCCAGCATTGGAAATGTGAGACTCAAGATTTTTCTAAATCATACAACATACACAGAGGCACACACATATGGGTTAGTATCATTATGCATTCCCAACTCTGTCTACTAAAAGGGTAACAGCATACCTAGCAAACAGACCTTAGTCTCTGCCAGGCTCCTTGGAGAAGTGGTTGATTCCAGGGCTTATTAGGGAAGTGATAAGAGGAACAAGGATTACCTTATGACATTAAAAAAGTAACTGCTGGCCGGGCGGTGGTGGCGCACGCCTTTAATCCCAGCACTTGGGAGGCAGAGGCAGGCGGATCTTTGTGAGTTCGAGGCCAGCCTGGTCTACAAAGCGAGTCCAGGACAGCCAGAGATATTCAGAGAAACCCTGTCAAAAAAAACTAAAAAAAAAAAAAAAAAAAAAAAAAAAAAGTAACTGCTGGAGGAGGGGAAGAAAGAGGCTTATCCAAAGAGCGCAAAAAGACGACAAGGAAGCTCTTAAAATGATCACTGGTGGGGCAGGGATAGATGCAGCTCCTCAGGAGAGCCTGTGCCTTACACAGGTGAGGCCTTTGGTTCAGCTGACAATACCACAAAAGGCAGAAGGGGATGGGAAGGGTAAGCCCTAAATAATGACCATGAGATCCCAACCCAAAGAACAAAAGCTAACACAAGGGTCAGTTCTTCCGTTCAGCAGAATCTTAATAATAAAAGCAGCAGGAAAGAAGGAAACAGAATTATTAGGCAAACACTCAGTGACCACTCTGCAAACAAGATCCACAGATGGATGCTGCAATTAGAGGGTGACAATACCAGGAGGAACAGGATTGTACAATCCCAAAGCATTGCCTGTAGTGACAAAGGCAAAGGCAGTGACCTCACTAGTGAGCACTTGCAGCGCACACCAATTTAACCCAGGAAATCAGCAAACACCACAGGTGGGGGCCTCCTCCAGCTTCCTGCCAGTCTGAATTCTGCAACAAGGGCTGATGGCTCTCTATAGAAGTGGTACCAGCACGTGTCCCGGGCCTCGCTTGGGATGACCACAGAGCAGAAGTCACTTTTTGGGGGGAGATCTGACCTGGCTCCATGCCACCTCTCTCCTCTGCCCTCCCTAGGCGGTAAAGGAGAACCTAGGTACAGGATGGTCCCTACTCTGGGTTCCTGAGTCATGATAACTCACTGGAGGGCAAACAAGATCACTCAGCAAGTAAAAACACTAGCCTTTGAGTATAACATCCTGAGTTCAATTCCAGAACCCCTATAAAAAGATTAGGACAGCATGGTGGGTGTGTGATGGTGTTCATCTGTAATCCTAGCACTCCTGTCATAAACTGGAAGGCACAGGCAAGGGGAACAGAAACTTGCAGGCCAAGTAGCCTGGGAAATGTAGCAAGAAAGGACCCTGCCTGCACAGGTGGAAAGAGAACAACCCTGACGTTCTGTGACCTCCATATAAGCTGTGGTACACGTACACACACACACACACACACAGAGAGAGAGAGAGAGAGAGAGAGAGAGAGAACACGTATTATGATCCTCTAAAGGGCAATCTCAACATTCTTAGACAACATTCTTGCTCAAAATGTATGATCACACCCTAGAAAAAAGACCAGGGAACCTATGTCAGAGACGGGAAGAGACCCTAAGGAGAAACACAATGTAATGTAGGCGGTACATCAGACGCTGAACACGGAAAAAGGGTAGTGTAGGCAAGTGGCATATTAAAGCTGTGCCAATATTTTATTTCCTGGTGTTGGTAAATAGACCCCAGGGTAAGGAAATCTATTTCTACAACTCTTTCAGTACATCTAAAGTCAATATCATAAGTTTAAAATAACAGCTGGGTGAGGTGGGTCACTCATAACCCCAGAACTTAGAAGGATCACTGTAAGTTCAAAGCCAGTTCAGGCTACATATGAGCTCCAGGCATGAAAGGAGGCCCTGTCTCAGAAGGAAAAGAAGAAAAAAGGCTTGTACTTCCAGCTTCAGGGAATCTGATGCCCTCCTCTGGCCTCCACCTGCTCCTGCACAAGCACACACATAAGTTTAAAAAAAAAAAATCTTCAAAATAAATAAATAAAATAAAGCCTAATGGGAGGTGATATCCGACAAACCTACATGTGATGGCATACAACCATCTTTAACTCCAGTTCCGGGGAAATCCTTCACCCCCTTCTGGCCTCGGAGAGAACTGCATGAACATGGTGCACAGACAC
The DNA here is from genome assembly GCA_907164525.1 of Lophiomys imhausi. Classification (NCBI taxonomy): domain Eukaryota; kingdom Metazoa; phylum Chordata; class Mammalia; order Rodentia; family Muridae; genus Lophiomys; species Lophiomys imhausi. Next base: position 13,648 of record CAJQZJ010032201.1, on the reverse strand, counting down.
ACACGCAGGAAAAACATTCATTCATACACTTTTTAAAAATATTTTTGCCGGGCGGTGGTGGCGCACGCCTTTAATCCCAGCACTTGGGAGGCAGAGGCAGGCGGATCTTTGTGAGTTCGAGGCCAGCCTGGTCTACAAAGCAAGTCCAGGACAGCCAGAGATATTCAGAGAAACCCTGTCTCGAAAAACCAAAAAAAAAAAAATCATATTTTTTACAGCATGAAAATGAATAACCTACACAAGTCACAAAACTAAAAACAGAGAATTACAAGTTTAAATTAGGTGTTGCCTAAAAGAAATAGGATTCCAAATACAGTTTTGTAAATGTCATTTTCAAATGAATGCTAACTAAACGGTTGTATCTAGCCTTTTGCATAGAATGTATTGTATTTAACCATTTGCATAGGAATTCCACTTTACAAAACTTATCCCATATGCTTAGAGAGTGCCACTCTGTGCAAAGTTATTCATTGCAGCCCCGTGTGTAAAGGAAAAATACCCCGGGTTCACACAGATGTAAAAGTGACACATGGCACTTTTACTATGGAATACTACAATACTACACAGCTGCAACAGGGATGTCAGAAGTAACTCTTCACTGAAGTGTCAGCGCCCAGCATCTTACCTGTGTCTCATGGTAAATAACTGGATGAAAAATATACAGTTCATTTAAGGACATGAGGATACAAAAGCTTAACTTGTGAGGACCCAATAAAGTATTTGAGGGTCTAAAAAAATGTCCGAAGGTTGGTAAATACAAATAAAAGTCTAATCGGTGATAAAATGATTTAAGGTATATAAAAGAAATGAGGGGTACTAAAACAGCCATTGAGATCGTTATTTTAAAAGGCACAGTGGGGAACAGGGCGATGAGTACTTTCATGTTTGGCTGTTCTGACCTTTGAACTACATGACTATAGAGAGCCTAGTGAGAATTATTTCACAAAGAAAGCCAAGAGGGCCAGAAATGCAGCTGAACTGACGGCCTAGTGTACACAAGGGGTCTGTCCCCAGCACCACACACCAGGGAAAACAAGGGATCACAGGTGATATTTATTTATGTAGATGTGATTTTTTTTTTTGTTGTTTTGTTTTTGTTTTTCGAGGTAGGGTTTCTCTGTGTAACAGCTCTGGTTGTCCTGGTCTCGCTTTTGTAGACCAGGCTGGCCTCGAACTCACAGAGATCCGCCTGCCTCTGCTTCCCAAGTGCTGGGATTAAAGGCGTGAGCCACCACCGCCCGGCCTTAGATGTGATTTTTGTATACAATTTCCAAGCCTAATTGGAAGGCTAAACCCAAAGGGGTAAGGATGTTGTCAAAAGCAAAGTGTTAGCCTAGCATAACGGGAGAAGGTGGACCTAAATGATTACAAACACATACAGGTTTTGTTTTTTGGTTTGTTTGTTTGGTTGGTTTTTTTTTAACACACTTCTTTGTGTACTTGTGTACACACAAGTACAGGCCAGAGGATGACTTTTGGGAGTTGGTCCTCTCCTTCCACCACACGGGTCCTGGGGATAGACCTGAGCTTGATGGTGAGAGCATTCATCCGCTGAGCCATCCCCCAGCACCCCCCTTTTGAAAGTTACACATTCAAGTTTTTAGGAGAAAATGAAGTCCTAAAACTTTCTGTTGGACTAGTGGGATGAGTCAGTAGCTTGTCCTCTGACCTCCACTTGTGCACAAGTCACACATGCCTACAGATACTGACATGTGCACAAAGTAAATAAATCACTTAATTTAAAAGCAAAACAACAAACAAACAAACAGACAGACAGACAGACAGACAGAAAGCCCTTGTGGTATCAAGGGATGAAACCCAGGACCTTGTACACACTAGGCAAGTGTAAATCTGAGTGACACTGCCACCTCCCTCGTTTTCTTTATGAAATAATTAAATAATAACAAAAGAACTCTACAGTGAGCTATATGGACTACATACCCCTTGCCCCTTAATTCACAACTTTTTTTTTGTTTGTTTGTTTTTTCGAGACAGGGTTTCTCTGTGTAGCTCTGGCTGTCCTGGACTCGCTTTGTAGACCAGGCTGGCCTCGAACTCACAGAGATCCGCCTGCCTCTGCCTCCCGAGTGCTGGGATTAAAGGCGTGCGCCACCACCGCCCGGCTTAATTCACAACTTTTAATGAATGTTCTTATAATAATATTGGATGCCCTGAGAGAAACTCTATCGGTTGACCATATTAAATTTAGGAGCATCAGTTCATTCCACCAAACTCTGGGCTTCCCTGGGCCTGCTCTGACAGAAAGTTAGAGCCTGAGGAACTCAGAGCTCTGGTTGCCATGGTTAGTCATGGGGGCTTCCCTGGCAGATGAAGTCCATACCTGCCAGGCCTTCTGGCCTGATATAGACTGGAAGGGCCAGTCAGGGTCTCTGTTTCCCTAGTTGGTCTGAGAACAATTAAGGGCCCTCTCTGGAGACTCCATGGCAGTTGGAGTTTGGAGTCCTTGTGATGGACAAGCATGAGGTCCTGGCTGGCAGCAAGCCTGAGTTCACAGACTCTGGACTTCTTATCTCCTGGCATTCTGACAACAGCCAGCCTGGAAGTCATAGAAGGCCCACTGTAGACTCTAAGCTCTAAGGTGTTGGGGTGGGGGGAGGCGGGAGGAGGGCAATAACGTGATCCTTTCCTCCTTTCTTGCTCATCTTGAACCCTCTCTTTCCTCCAGAGGCTGCATGGGGCTTCCCCAAGCAAACTTCCAAAACAGAAGCAGAAACCCCCTTCCTTGGTCTATCCTATATACTGAGTGATTACTGACCCCCTTCCCAGTGTGGCAAGGAAAACACAAGACTCTTAGTAAATTCACAGCAGCATGAGGAGAGGGTGAGGGTGGTGGTGTAAATTCCCCCAATAAGTCTCTGCTGTTGGCAAGCAATGTGACTTGGGGACACCAATTAACCTCTCTGGATCCAGTATCTTTCATTTTAAGTCACTCCAGGTAACAAGGCAGGCTGGGTTTCTACAACACAGCAGGAGTTACTTTCTTCAGGCATTAATTGGAAGAGAGAATACATTTTGTAGGGTTGGAGGGGGGTTGGGGGATGTTGGAGGAGAGCACATGCAATGTATTCCACCCCACTAGAAAATAGCTTTGGGGTACAGGGAAGAAAAGAAGACAAGAAGTCTTTGAAGCCAGGACCAATCCTGTGATTGACAAGTATCCTACACAAACAGGTGGAGGGGACTTGGGATCCTTCCTGGCCATCAGTGAGCCCTGAGGAGGAACAGTCTCTGAAGAAAGAACTTCTAGACTCAAGGCAGACAAACATCCGTCTTCCTAATGGATCTGTGAGCCATTCCCTGGCCGACCACAGAAAAGCTGTCTCCCCCGGAGGACAAGGGACACTTTATACCCTGCTGAGGAGGAGACAATCCACCTTATGTCTGGGTTCCGACCATTCTTATATCCCAGCCTACTTGAGCTGCTGAGACTCTAAATCGCTCAGTCCAACCCACAAACATGGTGACCCTACCGAGGCGTCAGAAACATTCCAGACTTGACCACAACGTTCCACCAGTCAGGGAGAACAGACTCGCCGTTGGAGAGCAATGGGGCTGGGATTTGGACAGAGGACCATCTAACTCCAAAGCCCTGAGTACTCAGCAGAGCTCCCTTCTCTAAACTACTCCCACCAGCAAGGAGACCTCTTGTGTTGCTACTTAATTTCTCACTTCCCACTGTCTTTGCCTGAAGAACAGAGCAGTCTTCTGCCTGCACCCACCACAGTGGCTGCTGAAGGATGCAAAGCAAACACTATACCAACACTGGGTTTGGAACAGAGCTCTAGATCTCCAGGAGCCTGCAATTCTCCTCCTCTCGTCTAAATGAAAGCCCAGTTACACAGTCTCCCTCATTCCTCAAGTTGGTTGGTTCCTTAGTCAATTTCTGAGTTTTTTAATCCCCATATCTGGGCCTCTGAACTGTCCAGGTGAATAACAAAGAGCCAGGTATAGCAGCAAGAAGTGTTCTGTTATGGTCCTTCTGGAAGAACCCGCATCCTGGGTCAGTTCAGTGTCTCTGGTCACACTGATAAAATAGTCACAAGTCACACAAAGAGGACCCATATTCCACCTCCTGACTTTGCACCACTGGCAAAGAGCTCAACTGAGTCACCAGTAGAAAAGGGACTATATGGTTTTTAAGTCTAGTTGCTGAAAGTTTTGATTATGGACATTCCTCTGGCTGCTTGGCCAAGGAGGCATGTTGGAACCCCTCAGTGTTTAAGGCTTGTTTTAATAGGTAAGGATTATGAAATTGTACATATTTCGGATAAACAATTCAGGCTGGCCTCAGTACTAACCTGAACCCTCCCCAAGGTCACAGACCCTGCAAGGAACAGGGGCTAAACAGAGACCAGGGTGGTCAGTCTGGGGCCAGCTTCCATCATCCCCTAAAAATCAACAACCCCAATAGGTACTGATCCCCATGACCAGAGGCTAGCTGGGTAAAAAAGGACTAATGCTACAACTCCAAACCCAGGTTACTTCAGGAAGAGATGTTCTGACAAAGTTACTCCTGCCCCTACCCTACCATTTAGGCCACAGGAAAGCACTCTGCTCCTCCCCAAACCAAACTCAGAGTCCTCTTGAACATACAGGCCACGTAACTCTTTGAACCGGCCAATTAGTTTGGAATCTAGGCCCCGGGAGACACAAGATTCTTAAAGCTGAACCCACAACCCAGAGAGGCAATTAACCCAGAGAGGATAGATTCCACCTCAGGATCGCAAGGTGAATCTGGATGGCTACTTTGGCCACAGCCCTAAAACTCCAACAGGGAGCAGTTGGTAACCAGACCACCTAATTTGGTCAGTCCCAACCTAAAAGAGTCCAAGAGTCATCCCTGCCGTTAGACAAGTGGGAATTCTGCGCGGTGCCTCCCTTGCGGTTCTCCACTCCAGCCCAACCCAATCAGAAGAATCGGGCATCACTCTTCAGCTGGAGGGTGGCCTCGCGGGGGACAGGAGGACACACAGGTTCCTGGAATGCAAGATCGAGACACCGAAACCCGGTCCAAGCAGCCGCCACCGCAGAGCATCTGATCTGCGATATACTCAGCTTCCTCTGCGCTCTGTGTCCCCAGGCTCTAGAAAGCCCATTTTAACCTTTCCGCGCAGCTATCGTCCTCCCCGGCGCCCTTTTCCAGGCTCACACATCCCGGGGGCCCTCCAGCTGAAAGGACAGCGCTGTGACCTCCTTCCCCTCGCCACCGCGGCATGGCGATCAGGTGCCACCAGGACCGAGCTCAGGGAGTGCTCGGCCGCCCGAAAAACTCCCAGTCCTCCGCGTGCCGGTGTCCCCAACCCCCACCCGGTGTCCCCTAGCCAGGCAGGAGGCGCGCGAGCTCCCATCCTGCGTGTGACCGCTCGGTCCTCACCTAGAGTCCTCCAGTCGGCAGTCGGGCCCACGCAGCCTCACCACCCTGGCCCCGTAGCCGGCGACACAGCTCTTGAGTGGGTGCGTCCCCGCCGACAGCCACGCGCCCCCTCTCCGCGTCCGGCCCCCGCCGCTTGCGCATGCCCGGCCTTATACCAGCGCGCGTCACCGCAGGGCCCGCCCCCGCCTTCAGCCCCGCCCCGCTCCCCTGGGCCTGCCACGTGGGGCCTCCAGCAAGCAGCATCCAGTTCTCCTGGCCAACCTGGTCCTCCGGCGCTTTTGCATCCTAGCTCTCTCGGCTTCATCCACCCTTCCTCTTGAATTCCACCCTTGACTCACGGAGGCCCCGCAGGCTCTTATATTCTTTGGAAACCTCCCATCTGTCCTTCTGCGCCCTTTGTGGGAAGCTCTCACAGTTTGGCCTCCATCCTGTCATTCCTCAGGGAAAGTGATCTTCTCTTGGTGGGTATGTGTGTTTTTTAACGCTGCTGATGAATCAAAGAGGCTTCTCTGTTTTCTCCAATTCTAAAATGTTCTCCAAGCATGATAGAGAGCTCCATAGGCTGTTTTTCTTTTGCATGCCTCAGCCACCAAAAGAACCAAAATGTCTTCTGACGATCCAAATAAAAGATTTTATTCACTTTTCAGATTTGTCCGATTTTCACAGGAGTAATCACATTCCTATGAAACCAGGCCAAGACTTGGGTTTTGTTTGAAGAATCTCTTCCGAGGAAGTCTCTTCCGCTGTAGGAAGGGCCTATTGTGTTGGATATCGGGCCTTAGATATGCAAATTTCCTGAGAAAAACAAACCACTCAATAAACTCTTATTGTTCTATTCAGCTGGATATTATTAGGATTATTTCCTCTATAGCTTAACCAGCTGTCACCTGGGGCTGGGAGACCAAGGGGAAGGACTTCAAATGGTACCGGAGCCAGTGAGTTGCCCTCGTTTCTCTTCTCGCTCAGGGAAGATGCCCAGCTGGCCGTTGGTATCTCTAGATTTGTTCAGTGTCGAGATGGCATCAAGGTGTTGGGGAAAGTTCCTTCAAGAAGGAAGTGATCGAAAAGGAACTCAGCGTCCCTGGAACAGGTAGCAGGAAGGACTTGGCACCCAGTGGCAGAGCTGGCTAGAAAAGAAGCGCTTGGGGTGCGGGTAGGGAAACTAAAGTGGGTGGGAGTGGGGAGGTAACAGCCAGTCCTGGTGGTTCAGACAGACCTACAATCTCAGGGGGCTTGAGGCAGGAGGATCTCAAGTTCAAGGCCACCCAGGGCAATTTAGTGAGACCCTTTCTCGAAAGCTAAAAGGGAACTGGGTATGTGTTGGTCCAGTACATGCCTAGGCCTACTTGAAGCTATGGGTTGGAGGCCAGCAAAAGTAGGTCTGGCAGTACACACATGTAGTTAAGCACTTGAGAAGTGGAGCCGGAAGGATCACAAGTTTGAAGTCACCCTGGGTCCCATAATGAGTTTGGGACCACGCCGGAGCCACCTGAGACCCTGTGTGTAAAGTAACTAGCGCCTTGCCTAGCATATACAAGTTAAGTTTTAGGTTAAAAGATCTTAAGTTTAAAAGATATGAAAGTACTGAGGCCAGTCAGATTCTTCTGGTCATTCTGTGTTTTTCTAGAATTCAATTATCTTCGCTCTGTAATTACAGTGCTCCAATGGGTAAGCAGAAGAGCTGTGATAGCCCTTTCATTTAAGTTCTGAGTGATTTTGAGGTAATGATAACTCCTGCAGAATTTCCTCCAGAGCCCCTTCAACTCTGTAATAACACTGAATATTTGCCTTGGTTAAACTTACAGTGTTTCTCAGACATTATGTCATCCACTTCGGACTCCAAAGTGCAATAGGCTGTCAGAAAAGGTCAGTCCCCCATCAGACCTTTCCTCGAAGGACTATATAAAAAGAATGAGAAGCCCACCTATATAGATAAGGTATCCGAGACTTCAAACACACATAGCTCTGAATAGGATGAAGCTCATAATTACACATCTCACAGGGTTCCAGACAGGGTGTCACCACTATAGCTTGTATTAGGTAGTTGCCCAAGACTGCTCAGGGTGCATAGTGGAGAGCTGGGCATGATGGCCCATGTCTGTAATGCCAACAGTTGGGTGGTAAAATAAGAGGATCAAGCTTTCAAGGCCAGTTCAGCTCCATAATGAGTGTGAGGTCAACTCAGGTTACAAGAGACCCTGTCTCAAAACAAACAAACAAACAAAGTACTAGTGGGAAAGAGAGGAGTGATGGAACACTACCACAGGACCTATCTGTGTGACATTGCCACTTGTTTGTGGAACTGTCAAAGTCCACAGGGGCAGCCAGAGTCGATACACTATCTCAAGTTGATAAGCTAAACACAAGAGGAATACAAAATTAATCATTAACACAGCTCAGAATCAAAAGGTCCTAACGTCTCTGCACCCGCCCCCACAGGCAGTTCTTTAGGAGACATATCCTGATTAGATGGCATGCTCTGACTAGGTCCTACCTTGTCCACGACGGTGATGTTCACCACACATAGTGACAGTGTGGAGCCTGGGTTCCCCTATCACCACCTGCTGTTCCCTGTTTCCCTCCATTTGTCTTCCCCTCAGAAAGCTTCTTGATTGTTCCAAAGTACATTTGATCTACCCTTTCAGACTTTGGAAGCCCATATTTTAAAAAACAATGTAGTTGGTATGTCACAGCCCTCCTTAACTGCAGTTCCAGGGGAAGCCAACCCTCTCTTCTGGTCTCCACAGGCATTACACACACATGGTGTAGTGTGTATTCCAGGCGGCATACAGGCAAATCATTCATATATATAATTAAAATAAAGGAAAAAATAAAGTCAATAGTGCCACAACTCCCATACAAATAATATAGGAAGCAATTTTTTTTTTCAAGACAGGGGTTCTTTGTGTATCTCTGGCTGTCCTGGACTCACTTTGTGGAGCAGGCTAGCCTTGAACTCACAGAGATCCACCTGCCTCTGCCTCCCAAGTGCTGGGATTAAAGGCATGCACCACCATGCCCAATGCAAGCAATTTTTTTTTTTTTTTAGTAAAATAGGGTCTAAAAGTATAACTCCTTTGGTAGATCATTTGCCTAGTATGCTTGAGGCTTTGGGTTCAATTTCCAGCTCCAAAAAAGCAAAGGGCCACACATGGTGGCCCATGTCTTTTATATCACTACTCTGGAGGCAAAAAGCATTTGGATGTCTATGACTTCAAGGCTAGTGACAAATCTACTAACCTTGCTTTTGTGACCATTATTGGCTTGTGATCTACAGAATTAATATGACTTATGAAATTTGGATTATTTTCCCTTCAAAGCATTTCTAATATTAGCTTTTTTTAAAATTACATTTATCTATCTATTTATTTATGTATTTATTTATTGTGTGTATGTATGTGTTTGTACGCACTTGGACACCATGACATGTGTGTAGAGGTCAGAGGACAAGCTGCAGAGAGTTGGTTCTCTCTTTCCAACATGTGGGTCTCAGGGATTGAACTCTGGTCATCTGGCTTGGCAGTGCCTTTACCCTCTGAGCCATCTTACTGAGCCCCAAAGTATTTTATATCTATTCTTAATCTTAGACCTTAACCTGCCTTAATGACAATAGATTCCAGTCTGTATCTGAACCCCCAATATAGCAGTTTGCACATAACAGATTCTCTATAAATATTTGTTGGACTGGCCAGCAGCTCCCTCAAAATTCAATGTTAGGCAATATTTAAGGGAACGGAACACAAGAAACTGACATGGTCATGACCCCTGCCAACATATGTAGACGGAGTTCCCGTAGGAGAGGTGAGGGGAACAGCCCAGCAGAGGAAGCCAAAGAAATGAGACACCCATCCTGTAGTGTGAAGGGGTAGGGCTGTAAAAAGCCACAGCCCCTGAGTCAACCACATTGACGGGTCAGGCAGGGGGTGAACAGGGCAGCCAAGACTCCTCATCCTTCCTGTCAGTTTTGGACCTTGTTGGGTTTGGCCAAGAGTCCACAGTTTTTCTCCAGACTGTTAGATTAGTTAGCAGTTTCTCTGTTTGTTTGGTTGGTTTTTTTTCCTTTTGGGAAGGGAGGGTAGATTTTCTATATTTTTTTCATATGTTCTAGTAGGACTTAAATTTAAGAGGATCAGGGGAAACATGAAGGTGTCCCACACCCAAAATCCTGCCCAAGGACTCATGTGTTAACATCCTATGCTGCTAGGCAAAGCTCAGAGGATGACCAGTGGCCTCAGCTATGAATCACCTATGAGGTCTGACTCTGTCTGACTAAAAGTCAACTGGGAAAACACTTGGTTCTGGAGTAATTATCAATGGGAATTCTAACTGGGAAAACAAATATTACCAGTATTCCAGTATTCCATAACCTTTTTTATCCCTGCTTTTGGTAATTTGATTCTTTTTACTCTGTTTTATTGTTTGGTTGGTTTGGTTTTTTGTTTGTTTTGTGTTTTTAGATTTATTTATGTGTGAGTATTTTTGCATGCATATATGTATATGTACCATAAACATATAATGCCTGCAGAGATCAGAAGAGGGTATTGGGTCCCCAGGAACAGGAGTTAGAGAAGTTTGTGAGCATATAGCTACTAGGGACCCAAGCCAGGCCCTCTGCAAAGGCAGCAAGTGCTCTTTCTTGTTTTTTTGTTTTGAGACAGGGTTTCTCTGTGTAGCCCTGGCTGTCCTGGACTCACTTTGTAGACCAGGCTGGCTTTGAACTCGAAGAGATCCCCCTGCCTCTGCCTCCCGAATGCTGAGATTAAAGGCGTGCTCCACTACACCTAGCCGCAAGTGCTCTTAATCTCTGAGCCATTTCTCTAACCCCCTTTAACAATTTTTTCTTTTTTATAAAGATTTATTTTTATGCGCATTGATGTTTTGCCTGCATGTGCATGCCTCTGTGAAGGTGCCAGATCCTCTGGAACTAGAGTTACAGACAGTTGTCAACTGCCATGTGGGTGTCGAGAATTGAACCCGGGTTCTCTGGAAGAGCAGTCAGTACTCTTAACCCCTGAGCCATCTCTTCAATCCCTAAAACAAACATTTTTTAACGTTTATTTTTGTGTATGGAGGGTGCTATAGTGAGCATGTGGAGGCTGGAGGACAATTTAGGGGGAATGTTTTCTCCTTCCACCACGTGAGTCCCAGGAATTGAACTCCGACCATCAGGCTTGGCAAGGGCCTTGGGTTCCTGAGCCATCTCCCCAGCTGTTCCTTTATTCTTCACCAACCTAGCTAAATGTCTGCCCATTTTGTTATTCTTTTCAAAAAGACAATGTATGGTTTTGTTGACTTTTTTCTGTTATTTTTCTGTCCTCTATTAATTTCTGCTCTGATCTTTATTTTTAAAAGATTAGCTGGTGTGTGCCATACACCTAAACATAGTTCAGCTCCCTCAGAAGCTAAGGAAGGATCACTTAAGCCTAAGAGTTCAAGACCAGCTTGTTCAACATAGTGAGGCCTTCATCTCAAAAAATTAAAAATAAGATATGAAAAAGAGAGATTTGGGCAATGGTGGAGCACACCCTTTAATCACGGCACTCAGAAGGCAGAGGTAGACGAATCTCTGAGTTCGAGGCCAGCCTGCTCTACAGAACAGAGAAACCCTGTCTCGAAAAATCAAGTAAAAAAAGAAAAGGAAAAACATGCACACGTACTAAAGTCACCGCTGGGCACAGTGATACCCTATAATGTCACTACTGGAGAACCTGAGCAATGCCAACAGCACACCTGGAGCCTGTCTGCACTACACAGCAAGACCTTGTCTCAAATCAAACAAAACAACCATCCCCAACACATTTCCCACACTTGTCCCACTCTACCATTTTGCCTAATACTCCTTTCTTTTCCGCCTCCTCCTCCTCTTCTTTTTTCCCCCCGAGTCAGGGTTTCCCTGTGTAGCCCTGGCTGTTCTGGAACTCACTCTGTAGACAAGGCTGGCTGGCTTGGAACTCAGAGAACTGACTGCCTCTGCCTCCCAAGTGCTGGGATTAAAGGCATGCACCAACGCTGCTGCTGCCACCACTGCCTCCTGTCATACTCATTAAGGTGTGTGGAAGGCTTCCATTGAGATGGCTCAGTAGGTAAAGGTACCTGCTACCATTAAGCCTAATGGCCTAGATTCTATCCTTGGGACACACACAGTAGTAGAACCAAGCACTTGGTTGTCCTCTAACCTCCACACTTCCATTGTGGGGTGCATGCCCCATCCCCAAGTAAGTAGTTTCTGGAGTTTTTTGGGTTTTTTTTTTTTTTTTGGTTTTAGTTTTTCAAGACAGGGTTTCTCTACATAGCCCTGGCTGTCCTGGACTTGATTTGTAGATCAGGCTGGCCTCCCACTCAGAGATCCACCTGCCTCTGCCTCCCAAATGCTGAGATTAAAGGTGTGTACCACCATGCCCGGCTGTAAATAGTTTTTTTTTTTTTTTTAGGTCTTTTTCAGCTCAGTTCACAGAAAAACTGAGCACAATATATTACCCTCCCACATGTCCCTGGCTCCCTTGTACACACAGTTACCCTTAATACCAACATCCCTGGCCAAGCTGCATTTGTTAAACAGGTGAGCTATACCCACACATTACCTCCCAGCATTCATGGTTTTTGTAAGGGTTTGCTCTTGGTACCCTCCCCACAGCCCCAATATACACCTGAATCCCAGTTTGCTCTTATCTTCCAAAAGGTTTTAATTTTGTGTGTGTGGGGGGGGGTGTTTTACCTGTGTGTGTTACTGCACCAACTGCATGCCAGGTGGCTAGAGCCTAGAGCGGGTATTGGGTCCCCTGGGACTCGAGTTACAGGTGGCTATAAGGCACAGTGTGGATGGTGGAAATTGAACTCAGGGCCTTTCCAAAGAGCAACAAGTGCTCTTAACAACCAAGCCATCCCTTCAGATAAAAATCAGAGTTGTGTTGTTTTTGAGGTCTCAATTACTTAGCCCTACTTACCTGGAACTGTCTAGATCAAGGGCAATAAACTCAGAGATCCACTTCTGCCTCCTGTGTGCTCAGATCTTCTTTCAAAACTGTGTGTGCACATGTACGTACAGATGCTTGCACCCGTGTGTGGATGAGGAGACAAAAATGGTGCCATGTTCTTGGTCACTCTGCCTGTTCCTTTCAGGCAGTCTCTCCCTGAACTAGGGGGTTGTATTTTCTTGGCTAGGTAGGCTGGAATCCAGCAAGCCCCACAGACCCTCCTGTCATGACCCTCTCTCAAGCTGGAGTTATAGGTGTGTGGCTCAGCTCATTGTATGGGTACTGGGACCCAAACATCTGAGAACAGTGAATGTCCACCTCTTCAGCCCCCTTTTTCTTCTCTCTGTCACACACACACACACACACACACACACACACACACACACACACACAGAGAGAGAGAGAGAGAGAGCAGGGTCTTGCTGTGTAGCTCTGACCATGTGGACCAGGTTGGGCTTAAACAACTACAGTTACTCCTGCTTTTTTCCTCCAAAAGGCATATACAACACCTAGCCTCAAAGCTCTTAAAATAAAACCGTATTTGGAAGGCTAAATCTTAGTCAAAAATAAAGCTTATTTTTCCTGCTTTTGATTCTGTTTCTAGTAGATTTTTTTCCCAGAATGTTCTGTGTGGGAAACACATATATGTTACATATGTCACTATTTTCAGATCGGATTATACATTATCTTTTATTTTGAGGCAAGGTCACTTATAGCTCAGGGTGGCTTCAAACTCTCTGTGAAGGATGACTTTTCACTCTGATCCTCCTGCCTCTACCTCTGAGCACTGGGATTATAAGCATGTGAGTTCCTAAAGATTCGGTGGGGGCATATGGCTTCCCAATTGAAGTGGAGGAGCAGGATGTTGGTACTCTGCCCATGTCTTGTGCCCAGGAGAGCAGAATGAACCATCACTAGCAGCCTGTGTTTTACTATCCATGTGTAGATGCCATTCGTGTAGCTCTTACCTGCAAGTGTAGCTTGAACTAAGGGATTTAGGAGGACTGTCTTATTACTGCTACTTTTAGAATGTCTTTGTAAGAGTAGGGTTGGCACCAATGCAGTTTGGAAGACTAGGGGACAGTGGCCACACTTACCTGTGTTTACATGGAAACTTTGAAAATTTGTTTTATAGGGGATTTTATTCATTTTTCAGACATGATACTAACGAGTGCCCCTCAGCTGCTGAGCAAGCATTTGTAGCTTGTACATTGGCAGAATGGGCCAAAAGCTTATGTTGTGATCCATTTTGAAAATAAAGTCATCTTGGGGAAAAAAA
>CAJQZJ010032196.1:4282279-4298131 GCA_907164525.1 Lophiomys imhausi | reverse complement strand
TGACAGACATTTGTTGTAGAGCAGGGATTATGAAGGACTTACCTACCCTGTCTTGGCAGAGTTAGGCTGTCGACTTCCCTGCTACCAAGTTTTGTCCTTTTTGGACAGCAGTCTGTCTACAGTTGGTGCAAGGGTTTTTTTCATGCCAAGAGATAGGCTTGCCACTAATTCAACCATCTTACAGTGGAGGTTCTTCGATGCTTATCTTCTACTTGGAGTAGAATAGGGGGTACTGTCAGGCGCTGATATGTCTCGATATCAAAAAAAAAATCTTGATTTAAGATAACATCTTTGAATGCCATATTCTGCAGATCTCTTGGGGTTTTTGAAGATGCCCTATCCATCTCTTGTATTTAGATAAGCAAATGTTGCTTGTCTCTTAGCAACTTGATTACTGGGTAGTTTAGAGAATATCTGTGATAGACTGTCATAGTAGCTAACAAAGTGACATGTTTGCATGACTAGGAGTTTGTTTTACTTAACTATCCTAGACCGTTTTAGACGGTTGGTATCAAGAGGCCAGAGCTTCACATTTTATTTTTAAGTATCTCTAGGTATGATACCATTAGGAAGCGTTACCTTTAAATTTGTATCAATATACAAAGATCTATTCAATTGTGGTTAAATATACTCTTAATTATGTATCAATATAGCACAGGAAGGTCCAAGAAGAAGGGGCAGATTATTGAATATGCCCTTATACCTTTGTATATTGATACAAAATTAGTAGTTTATTTGGCTAAAGTGGTATTGACCATTGTTTATTGTGCAAAAATAAGACAGACATTTTTAATAGACTCTTTTTCACCAAGTTTATGCTGTGCCTTTGCCTTGGGCTGTAGCAGTCTAAGTTCCGTTAATGACGTACCTTGCCGTGCTCTGCTTCAGTGGAAGAGGGCAGGAGGGTGAAGAGAGCGAGACCGTGTGGATCCCCGGTTTATATGGAGTCTCATGTCAAATGATGTCGTCTGCATGGCTCACGAGGTTTCTTTTCTTTTTTTTTTTTATATAAGTACCTTATTTTTTTTTCTTCAAGTTACATCTCAGTCACAAACCCTTCCAAATTCCCCCTTCCTGTCCCACCCTTCCACCCTCTTCCCCCCCAACAGCTTCCCTTTTCAATCCAACAAATGGTTCTTTCTCTTATAACAGTAAATTCTATACAAAACAGCAGAATTAAATATGCCACATTTATGAGAGTTAAATGGCCCAGTATACCTTCCCAATGTCCAGCTCATACATATTTGGCCCCTGACTTTAACCTTCTACCTTCTAACCATCTCCATGAGTTTAAAGTTCTATAACTGACTTAGCTTTCATACTAACTTGCATCACTATTATAACCATCTTCTTAGATCTAGAATGCCCTCTTGATTCCTAAACAACTCAAAATTTAGCTATGAGACTCAAGCTGTCTATTCTTCAACCACCTCAGAGAGCTGAGAAGGATAAATATATCTGATTATATAGGAAGTGCAGGGCCTGCAGCTTCCAATACTAAGAAATGACAAACCAGTGACTGACTACCTGGACAGTTCCCATTTTCTCTCCATACATTCCAGCATCAGTCTTCAGCCTTTTAATCCTGTTTCTCTGACAGACATTTATTGATCTGTGGTGAGAGACTGGTAGGCAGGGACACTCCACCCCAGAGGATCAAGACGGAAGGGTCAGGGGGTAGAGCATGGGAGGGTGGGGCTGGGAAGCGGGAAAAGAGGACAATATGTCAAGGATGTAACCTGTAGCAACAAACAAATAAATTTACTAATTAAAAAAAGCAGGTAACAACGTTAAAACACTGTAAATAAAATAAAGGACACAGCCGTTCAACCTGGTTTTATGAACCTCCAAGTGTCGAAAAAACATAGAGCTAAGGTAAAATGCAGGAGAAATGTAGTGTTAACCCATGCCTTTAACTTCAGCAGAGACGGGAGGAGTACCAGAGAATTAGTGGACTTATAAATTCTAGAGTTACACGGAAAAGGGTGGTGAGGGTACACACCCTTAATCCCATCATTCAAGAAGAGTACACCCTTAACCCCAACACACTAGAGACAGAAACAGGCAGATCTCAGAGCTCAAGGTCAGCCTGTTACAAAACAAACTCTAAATAAAGAAAAACTTCGATCCAGGAGTGGTGGAACACATCTTTAATCCCCTCAGATGGGAACCACAAGTCTCGGATCCCAATAATTAGAATGCAGAGACACACACATAGGATTTGGAAGGACCTAAGTTTAAAAGCTACTTACAAAAGGCCCACACAATACAAATTGTCCTTCGAGATCTCAAAATATATACATTAAAGCTGGTTTAGCTCCAAAATAACAAAATAATTTCTTCTTTAAACCAGATTGAAAGATAACACTTTATATATTGTCAAAAACCAAATTTGCTTCAGGAGAAATATTACCTACCCCCCCCCAAAAAAAAAGAGGGCGATTGTCCCTGAGTGAGGATTAGGGCAGGGCTCTGTTCTTATCTTTCCAGGAGAATCAAAGCATCCATTCAAGGAACCCAGGGACAACTGGACAACAGAAACCTCAGCAGAAATCAGAATCAGACACCAAAAGAAGACGAGTGACCCAGATGATTTCGCGAGGTTTCTTAACAACGCTCCTTCAACAGGGCATATCATTCGCCCACAACTGGCTCCGTCCAGATCAACAAGTAAAGGGACGCCAAGCTCCTCCCTATGCACTGCCATATGTTAATCTGAACTGTCTATCAGTTTCACCAAGGAGACCTGACTTCTACCACAGGTCAGGTTCTCACTATGTAACCCAGACTGGTCTTGAACTCAAGATTCTCCAAAATTTTGAGATCGCAGGCATATACCATCAGTTCAGCAAAAGATTTAACCCCCTTTCAGCTCTAGCATTTGAAGCTACTTTCATAAGAAATAAAACCACCTTTGAGTTGAAATGAAATTCTGTGTCATTAAAAAAGAAAGGCAAAACCAACTTAAAAGTCTATCCCCTAAAAATGTAAAGTTGTGTTAGCATAGCTAATTGTACTGTGTGAGAGCTGGAGGTGTCACAAAATGAGAGAGATCTGGATTACACAGGAATGTGATTACATGCAGAAGAGAATAAATGAATTGTTGTGGGAAGTATCATTTCAGCTGGGTGCAGCATCAAAGACCTAAAATTCCAGAAACTAGTGAAGCTGAATTAATTGGGAGGATGTTGAGTTCAAGAGCAGCCTGGGTAACAAGAAGACTCCGGCCCCAAAATGAAACAAAGCAAAGTATGGTCAGTGCTGAAGACCTGGCCTAGCACGGATGAAGACCTGGGTTGTGTCCCTAGCACTGTCCAGCTGAGAAGGGCTGGGCTGAGTTTGCGCGGACCTCTTGCCAGAACTAAGGGTAGACACTGCTTAGAACACATGCTGTCTAGGACACACTCGAGTGCCCGGGCAAGACCCTGTCCTTTGTAAGAGGGGCAGCATGAATTAGACTGTAAGCATTTTGGGGAGCTATTCATGGTTATAAAGAGACAGGGTCACATATGTCCTTGGCAACTTATTTGTTGCTGCTTTTTACAAAGATCTGGTGATCGTATTGTTGCCATGAATGAAGCCTCCTATGGAGTGACGAGCATGAAAATTCACAGGCAAGAACTCATTGCATTAAATAAAAAAAAAAAACGCCGGGCGTGGTGGCACACACCTTTAATCCCAGCACTTGGGAGGCAGAGGCAGGCCGATCACTGTGAGTTCAAGGCCAGCCTGGTCTACAAAGTGAGTCCAGGACAGCCAAGGATACACAGAGAAACCCTGTCTCGATAAACCAAAAAAAAAAAAAAAAAAAAACCAAGAGCAGTCTTAGCATATGCTAACTTTAAAATTAAAATAAAAAGCTTTCTTATCTTACTGAAGTACATAGTAAAATATTAATGGATGGAATGGTAACCATATCCAATATTTGCTTTTAATAATAGGAAGGAGGCAACATTGGGGTACAGATGAAACAAGACTGGCTTAGAATGGATAATCGTTGAAACTGTTTTTTTTTATTACTCTCCAGGGGCTCATTATGTTCTCTTCCTTTAAAAAATATGTTCAAAGATTTCCATCATAAAAAGTTAAAACTAGAAAGTACTGGAGAGCAAGAACTTAGACGAAGCTGCTCTCTGAGTTCTAGACCTATGGCTGTCTGTGAGACAAGGGTTTCCTGCACCGTCAGAGTAGGAGGGGACAAAGACTGTTTCACTTTCTGTAAAGCTTTCTAGGTCTTGTTATGGATGTGGAATAAAAAAAATATCCATAGCTACCTTAACATCCGCAGACCTTAAAACAAACAAAACAACAACAAACTCAGCTGTAACAAACTTTCAAGGATAGAGGCATATGCTCCAGTTGGGCTGGGTACATTTCACAATTTATCTTTGTATTGAATCAGAGATAAACGCTAACAAACAGTTACTGAAAACCTGCCGGTGACCATCACCAAACTAATCCTTCCAACCAAAGATCTCAAGTCTTCCCGCACCAACTAGAAGCTATTATTTTCATGTGCGGAGGAAACCAGGTCTTAGCCAGCCAGGTAGTGTATCCAGCATATTCAGCTGAGGGGTAAATCCAGATCAGCTGACCACATTTTTAACCACTGGGCTGTATTTGCACATTGCTTGCACGATGTGAGCAGGATGCCTCTGTGTATTCTGAAAGCCCAGCCCACTCTCCGCCTACTTTTTCTCTAGCAGTTCACACCTACCATCTTCTCCAGAGGACCCCCCAGCAGCTGCTTGATTTAACATCTAGAGAGCCAGATGTGCAGAATTATGGCAGGGGAGTACCAAAGTTCAGCTCCCTGCCTTGCTAGAGACCAATTCTGAAGTATAATTAATACTCCTGAGCTCCCAGGGGGTCAGGCAGAAGCAGACGTTTCCCTTTTCCTTGTCTGCCTTCCCTGCTCTGTTGCTGACTTTTCCCCAGGAGCACTTCCTCAGTAAATCACTTGCTCATGACCCCTATACAGGGACTGTCTCTTGGGAGCCCAGCCAAAGACAACTTCTTCCTAAATGGATTCAGGCTCATTGCTAATAATTCCTCATAGAGGAAACGTATAAGCACACCATATGTTGGAATATACAGAAGGTCATGGCTGCTTACATGTTTAGGCATGCAGCACTACATAGTCTGTTGTGACTAGAAATCAAAATATCCAAGGAGGACAAAAACCACCTTCTGGGGCAATCATGTTGATGAATAATAATAAAAACTAAAAAAAATGTGTGTCATCCCATGTGCACCCCAGAAGAACAGCCTTATCAAAAGAGGCTCCAATGTTCACGCCAGTGCTGTCTGGGGACCAAGAGAGGGTTAGGCCTGATCATGAGTGTTGACAAGCAAGAGATGCCACATTGAGACTTGAGACTAAGCTTGAAGCAATGCTCTCCTGCAGTCTCCATCAGAACAAAGACTTTGCATTTACAGAGTATAGAGCCCAGCTGCACCCCTTGCCCAGTGAGAGCAGAATTCAGTTCACCAATGACATATCTTGACCTAGGAGAGAGAGTATTTTACAATTAAACTGGATGACTTCCTAGCCTGCTTACAGAACTTACATGTAACCCAGACTGGTCCTGAACTCATAATCCTCCTGCCTCAGCTTCCCAAGTGTTAGGGTTAAAAATGTGAACTACGGCCCAGCTTCTCCCTTCATTACTTTTTTTTTTTTTCACTTGTGAGAATTTGGCAAACTGTTTTTTTACATCTTTGAGCCTCTATTCTGGGAAGTAGTGAGGGCAATAAAAATAACCATCTCACATTATTACTGAGAGGGTTCAATTGTACTACATCATAAAGTCCAGGAACATAAGTACCCAGTAAATGAGTTGTCACTATTACTAGTAATACCAGAAGAGTCACAAATTCCTTCTTTTGAATGTTCTTGGGGTCAGAGAAACCACAAGGAAGTTAGTGTGCCCATGGATCACTGTGGACAGAGAACATGGTATATATGCACCAGATAAATTAGATTTAGAAAATATATAGGAGTTTCTGATACAGTCTCTGGGGCAGGTTCTCAGTCGTCAGGAACACAGTCTTTGTTGTAGATTCTTTAACACACTTAGCAGTCCTTTTTCTGGATCTCTCAGATGTAGGTTCGTCAGGGTAAGTTGGTTATTGCAGTCTCACCTTAAATAAGGCTTCGCTTTCTTCTCTGTGGGAGACCCCAGCCGTCTGCAGGCCAATTTACTTCTTTTGAATCAGGAACTCAGCTGCTCTGCCTCAGTCCTTAAAGCCAGGCACAATTTCCCCTAGGCCACTGATTGGACAGATCAAACCCCTCCAGGCAAAAGCTGAGCCACAGGATTTAGTCCTTGGCCTTTTGGTGTCTTGCTCAGGCTTTCTTTGCTCACCGGCTTCTTTCTGCTTCAGGGAGAGAGCTGGCCATCAATGGCCAGCCCTTTTTTCAGCAGGACTCTTGGAGTTCTCTAGCATCAGGGGCCTCTTTTTTTTCTGGGCTCCATGCACTGTCCTTAAATAGGAGGAACTCTGTTTCAGCTTAATTTGGGCTCCACCCACTTAGCAGCTGAAAACAATGTCAGGCCAGATACTTTGTTTCTTCAAGTCTATTGAGTCTTTCCTGTTTTTTCTGACTTCAACCTTGTTTTTCAGTCTATTTAGTCTTTCCTGTTTTTGCTGACTTCATGCTGATAATGCTCTTCATGCCCCGAATTAAGAGACAGTATCAGAAACTCCTATATATTTTCTAAATCTAATTTATCTAACCCCTACATATATATGTGTGTGTGTGTGTGTGTGTGTGTGTACATATATATGTATATATATATAAAATGTATGAATATAGCATGTAAAGCCAGCTCCAAGGCAGTCTGAATTCATAGCTAATTGTTCTTCCTTATGTAATAGCACATTACCATGGCTTATCCTAATTTATCTGTTATTATCTGTCTACTATCAGGAATAAATATTTTTAAATATTTGATTTTTATTAGCATGCATGAATTATACATGTTTCATGATGGCATTTTTATACATACATACATATAATGTATTCTTACCCCCATTACCCTTTCTTGTTTACCTCTTTCTCCCCCTAATCCTCTTCTTCTTCCTACCCAACTCTTACTCTACATCCATCCATCATCTATTTATTATTTAATTACTTTTGATGGCCCAGTGGGTTTTATTAGGTTACCTACAGAGTCCTGGGTGAGGGGTTATTTATGGCAGCATGGGCTTTTTACCAGTGGTATAACCACTGAAGAAAATGTCTATTCCTCTCCTCAACAACCATTAACTGCCTGTGGATACGCGGGGGAGGGGAGTGGACCCTCACGAGCCCTCTCCACTAGCTCCTGTTATCTGCTGTGGCTCCTCCTCTGTGGCCTCGTGGACACCATCCCCTTGCTGTGCCAGGGTGTTTACAGGTCCGGTCTTGCACAGATCTTGGATCATTAATCCTAACCGCTGGGAGATGAGGAGGTGAACAGTCATGTCATGTTCTGATAAGTGTTCTGCTTCACTTCTTGTGGCTCTTACATTTGTTTTTCCTGGCCCATCTTCCACGGAATCCTCTGAGCCCAGGAGGGGTTGGTACAGAGCCTCCCTTTCATGACTGAGCATTCAGTAGTGTCTTATTTTCATCACTTTGACCAGTTTTGAATTTTTACAATTAACTACCATCCACTGCCAAAAAGGAGTGTCTCTGACCAGAGATAGCAGTGGCACTGATCTATGGATATAAACATAATTATTTAGATGACAATTTGATGGACATATTATATCCATTTACCAGAACAATAGCAGCAGATTCTCTAGTAGTGCATATGACTTCACCCCTACCCAGACACCAACTTTTGGCTAGGTTTACAGTACCACACATGGATTCCATCCTATGGAGTAGGTCTCAGTTCTGACTAGACAGCAGTCAGTTACCCCCATAACAGACTTGCCACTATTGCACCAGGGACACTTGCCTGTCCACTCAATAGCATAGCATGCAGGGACCACAGCCAAGTGTGGCATTGGATGACAGCTCCCCCACAGTAGTCTGCATGGCATGCTCTGGCAAGATAGAAAGGAAGAGACAGAGAGAGAACTCTTTGAGAGGCAGGACACTGCATCATTGTGGCTCCAACATTTAGCGGCCAGAGCACTAGATTCTCAGTAAGTGTTTGTTGCTGAACAAGAGCTGAGCCTTATGCCAGTAACATGGATCTGGGCAGAATTATTCTAGAAGAATCAAACTCAAAAGAAGAGAAGAATTTATGTGATATTTTCCAAAGAAGCCATGTCAACAATGGGTGGAAAGAGAGGAGGAGAGGAAATGGAGGAGAGAGGGTCAGCGGGAGAGACTGAAAGCAAACAGGAAGGAGGGAGGAAGTGAAGCAATCTGAATATCAATTGTAGGAAAATTCAAGAATTTAATGCATATGTAATCAGCTAAGACAGGCAATCCAGACAGCAACAGAAAAAAAAAAACCCTATAATTGTCACAATACATTTTTATCAGAAGGATGATTGCATGTTGTATGAATACATATGAACAAGAATTAACTGGGGCTTTGAACACATCTGGGTGGATTTTTTTTCTTTTTGCTTGTTTGTTTGTCTAATCTTGCACTAGTATTGCTACACACTTTGTGTATGAGAAGTTACATATTTTTAAACAAAAGCAAATGGCTAATGCTCCGTGACAAGCAAGGTCATGTTTCCAGACATCAGTGGCCACCCATGGCCCCTTCTACCCGGAGGCAGGCATTCACCAGCTCCTATTGAAGCACTCAGAGACTGTGACCACTCAGAAGCAACAGCTTGATATCTGTGTTGTCAAAACTCAACGGGAAAACAGAGTCCTACTAAGCCAGGATCAATACAGGATGAGAAAGGGTTGACCCCTAACTCGAAAAGTCCTTTCTAGATAATTTGTAGAGTGTCTGCTGTATGCCAGTCACCCTTCTAAGTGTTGAGATTCAAAAGATGAGCAGACAAACTTCTAACCTTCAAGGAACTTCCAAGCCAGAGAGGAACGAGAGACCTGGAATTAACAGCTACAGTGTAATACAATTAGTGTTAAAACAGAGCATGGAATAAATGTCAGAGAATGTTGTATAGGGCCTGTTTGGTACAAAAAAATAGGAATTGCTTTAAATTGTCTGAAAGGCCAGCAGAAGTATTACAAGGCTGTAGGGAAATGGCTTGAACCCAAGGAAGGAATCCTGGCCTCACCAGGTCTTGCAGCTGGAAGGAGAAATACCATAGCAACCAGATAGTTAAGTCAATAGTGCCCATCTTCCCTCTCTCTCGTCTTCCTTCCCCTCCATCCTCTTCCCCTCTCCTGGGGCCTCTCTCCATCTCTTCACTCCTGGGTGAATGTGTCCTCCATCTATCCTTTATCTGTACTATCTTGCTCCAGATAAACTCCACTTTCTCTGTTTACTTGCCTTCCCTCAATGGCCTCCAGTTCCCCACAGGCTTCAGACTTCTCACTTAAACAGCTTGTTGGCACCTTTGAACCTTAATTCCAAATTCCTGAAGAAGAAAACCATATAGGCCAGTCAGTCTTGGATCTTGTCCCAATGTGGTTGATGCAGGAGTCAAGAACTTGGTTGTCTATTTATGAAAGGGCGAGAAGGGAGATGTGAGACAATGACCAGTTTTTCTAGTCACGGAGAGCCAGGGGTCTAACTGGATATCCTGTGATCATGAAGGTCGTTTAGGGTTGAATTTCATGGGTGATAGTGAAGAGGTTCAAGTCTAAATTAAATTACAAAGTAGAATCAATAGAATTCCAGGAAGCACTCTTATTGCTCAGGGGAATTGGATGAATCCTCTGAAGTCTAAGACTTTGCTGCAAACTGCATTAAAATTATGTGCATACATGCACATGCATGCTCATATATATACATATATGCATGTATACCTTACATATATATGCACACATACATACACACATGCATACACATATACATGTGCACACACATACACACATATAAATACAAACACACACAAATACTTTCATAGAAAGATACAGAGTTTTTTGGTTTTTTGTTTTTCTGGCTGTTCATTCTGGTTTCTTTTACTAATGTATGGAGCACGTTCTCCAGTCTAAGAGTCGAGGAGAGTTATATTATAGCAGCATATGGAAGTATTAAAGTCTTTCCTTTCACTCTATGTAAATACAGTGTATTTATAAATATAGAGATTGTGCCAAGCATGCTGAGAGCCAGCTTTGTGGGTGTTTTTTAAAGCAGGGGAGCTGACAGTTTACAAATTCTTATTTCCATTTTGCACATTGATTTTGCCCATTTCTACCACCACCAGCATATTCAGAGTTATCTAGGCCTTCAGGAGCATCCTAACTGGCCACTTTGTCCATGGCCACCAGATTTCACAACTGAATGTGTCCCTTGCCCAGTGATTCTTCCTGAACACCACCATTTGCTATTCCCTGGGACCTTCCAAATAAAGTCCAAAGTCTGTATACTAGTGCATGGCTCGGGACTGTCCTCCAGATTTCGTGTGTTGGAAACCTGGAGGTCAGGCCTTTGGGAAATAATTAGGATTAGATTACATCAGGAGAGTGAAACTTGTGTGGTAGCAGAAGTGACCCTATAAGAGAAGCTCCTATGCTCTTCTGTCATCATGTGATGCCCCCTGCCGTGTTATAATGCAGCAAGAAGGCCCCGCTAGATGCTGGCACTTTGCTGCTTCTGAACTGTGAGCCGTCTAAACTCCTATTCTTTACCCAGCCTTGGGCATTCTGTTACAGCAACAGAAAATGGACTAAGACATCTTAGTCTTCAACATCATTAGAATGAAGTAACTATAAACCTCCCAAGACCTTTGCTAGTCCTTCATACTTCCAGTAGATTGAACGACTGTACTACCAGATAACTAAACACACTTAGACTTTTCAATCAGGATATATTTTTCCTTCTGTTTCAATAGATACTCTTTTCCTTTTCAACTCTGAAGCTAACCTCACCTTTCTACTGTGTCTTCTTTATACTTTCAGGGAAAAGTGGTTATGTCGTCCTTTGCACACCCACAAACTTTGCACATATTTTAAAATCTAACATATATCTGAGCTATCTGCTTCCTTCTAGACCGGAGGTTTTCAACCTTCTTAATGCTGTGACCCTTTAATGCAGTTCCTCATGTTGTGGTAAACCCCCAAACATAAAATTATTTTCATTGCTACTTCATAACTGTAATTTTGCTACTGTTAAGAATTATAATGTAAATATCTGATAGCAGATATTTGATATGCAACCCCCATGAGAGGGTTGTTTGACTCCCAAAAGGGATTGAGACCCAGAAGTTGACAACCGCTGTTCTAGCTGCTTTTCAGCATGCTCTTTCCCAGTTCCCTGTGTTGCATGTACTGAGACCTCTCACTACCCTCCGCTTTGGACTAGGCAGCTCCCTTATCAGTCAAGCAACAGAGTCCAACATTGCTTATCCTTAAGGAATTTATTAGAAGGGTCCTGGAAATCAAAATCTAGCAGGCTAGAAGAGAAACAGGACTCAGAGATCTGCCTGCTTCTGCCTCACATGTGCTGGGATTAAAGACGTGTGCCACCGCCGCCAGACTTGAGGGTCCTAATCTTAATCTTTCCCACCATCCACGTGGCACATTAAGGAGAGCTCACATTCTCTGCTACTTCCCTCACTGAGAGGTGGTGTTTCCACATCTCTGCATGTGGTCTGGACCTGATATGAAGACGGTGATATGTACGTGCGTCTCCTAAGCGTTGGCTATAAGCCATATGTGCAGCTTTCTTTCTGTCCTTGGAATCTGCTGTCCAAGCAGTTGAATATCTGTCCCTTGGTTGTTGCTTTTTAAACCCTCCTCTGTGTGATACACTTCAGAGTTCTGACCCTCATTCCAGCACCGTGAATTAAGAGTTTCTTTCTCCAGCGACTCCACAGTACAGTTTTGTCTCCTAGTTCTGAGGACAGCAGCAAGGTGATTTGCCAGGGAATCCTGGGGTTGCAAAGAAACTCAGGGAATCTTTTTAGAATATTACCTTGCCTTTAGGTGGGACTACACACCCACCAGAGTGGTAAATCAGGACACCCAGTAACTAGGAAAGCCTCCATGAGGTAACTGAGATTCTCTCAAACTAACAAACTTCCCTAAAATCAAAAGTCTCCACGGCTGAGATCCCAGTCCTTAGCATACACAATCCTGAGGCTGGGGAGTGGTAGTGTTGAGAATCTCGATTAGTACCCTAGAAATCTTCTAGATAAGGTGACCAGTCACCCAAATAAGGACATTTTTGATAATAAAGGGTTTTCAGTTACAGTTACAACCTGCATTGTTGCAGGTAAACCAGAATGTGTGGTTCACTTAATACCTGAGTCTAAGAACAGTGGGTTGAGTGACAGCAAGGTAATAGAACAGTGTCCCCAAATGTACTTTCTGTGCCCTTTGGGGCTTAGAGATCAATGGTTCTCAGGTTTAAATTGCCTAGGAGACTTTTTGAAGAAAAAAAAAAGCTACAGAATCCAGTTAGGCCAACTGAGTCAGAAGTACAGGGGTGATTACCAGGGTAACATATTCTTACTGCTGCGGAGTGACTTCAGTGTTCAGGTGAATCTAAGAACGGCACCCTGGAGCCTTAGGAAGAACAACACTTACACTCACATGGGCATAGGGGCAGTGGTGCCCTTGGAGCCAAAGGACTAAACTTAAGTCTTGAATAGTTGGACATGTGACTTGGGCTGCTGTCTTCTGTGAAGAACAGACAGCTCTGGGTTGTCAAGGGTCATGACGTCAAGCAGCATGGAGGCCTTCAAACTATCCACAGATGTCAGGAGAATTTCTGAGAGGAGGGTTCAGGAGGCAGGACACTATTGCTCATATGGGTCAACTTTAAAGGGTTCCACACATGGGGTGTTGCATGATGGGGTTTCTGAATCCTAGAAGATTCTGTTCTAACACTGATGATGTGTGAGGCCACTGGAACATAGGCACAGTGGGGTGGCATCTCCTATGAAAGACTTAACAAACACTTGGGTGTCTACAAAGGAAGGAATGGAGGCTGGAGATGTGCACACAGCTGAGATTTTTCTGTTGAGTTTTGGACATGATTCACTTAGCTCTCTGAAAGTGCACACATTGCTTCTGTTCCTTGCATGTCACCCCTCCTTCAAACTCTTAGCTCCAAGATAAGCTGTTTCTTTGTGTTCTTGGTGTGGGTGTAATGATATGTTTGAGAATTTTGAAAATTCAGTCATGAAACAAAATGTTCTGTGTTAAACCACAGTGATAACAATAACCCTAACCAGCTACCTATGAGCACTTGCTTCCTGGCTGGACTTTGTTCCCTCTCTAGATTCCAATCTACAGCTAGAATAGTAAAGCTGAGTCCCGGCAGTGTGATTCCAAGTTACACAACCGATATGGTTCAGTTCATACTAAGCAGCAGAGCTGCTCTTGGGTAGAATTAGAAAGAAGACAATGTTCCTTTGGGTGCCCACCCACTTCCCTTCCACATATCTCTGATCTCTAATTATCTCCTTTCTGTTAATGAGAGAATTAGAGTTCTCAGCCTTCAGCATTCCAGAGTTCTCTCTGACACCACTACCTTTCCACCCACCTCTCCCTGACTCTGATGATCACAGTTCTCAACCCTCAGCACACTAGAGAGGCAGCATCTGGTCTACACTAGGGGCTGCCAAACACTCATTGAGTAGCTAGGGATGATAGCTCTTGCCTGTAATTCTAGCACTTGGGAGGGCTGAGGCAGGGGGATAGCCACAAGTTGGAGGCCAGCCTGGGCTACATAATGAGTTTAGGAATACTTTCACTATAGTTAGAACATAGAAAGGCATTATTGTTTGTGTGTAAGAATGAGGGAAGTAAGAAAAATACATATGCACACATATGTATATGTGTATATTCTTATTTTGTTTAAATAAACAATAAGATATACGTGTAGTAAGCATTCCCTGTGCACAGGAAGTAGGGAATGAGATAAACAGCAAAGGACCAGGAGTCTGAATCCATTTTATAGTCTTTGGACTTTGAGTCATTAAATGGTATTCTGCAATGTTCCACAGGCCTTTGACGGGGTGATAGATACCCCCTTAGGGCTGAACAACCAGCAGTCACTTACTCTCAGCACTAAGATCGGTTAGGAGCCTCCGCATTAACTGTTGTATATATTACGTCGTATATACAGTGACATAATTTGTATCCCTGTAAACACAGAGCAGCTGGGGCGACTTGCTTAACACCCACACACGCAAGCAGACATGTGAGTAGGATGAATACTAATTTGGAAGGAGAAGGGTGTCACCAGAAGTGAAATTGTGGTAATAGAAGACACTGGAGGGTAAACCCCAATGTAATATATAATATCAAACAATTCAATACACAGAAAATGTGTTAACTACTCAAAGGTTTTTGTGATTTAAGGCACCGAAGGATTTTCAAAGGATTTGGTTAATCATTCACCATGTTACTCTCAGGGAAGTCGGCTGAAATTATCTGATAATACCGTGGGACCAAGGCAGGACTAGCCGTAGAGTAACTCAAGGAAAATCCCACTTCTGTTGCCCTTTGAGCCTGGGCAAGTTGGTTAGTGTCTCTAACCAAATCTGTAAAGTGGGACCAACAGTGAATTTCAGTGATGAATGGACTGTGCCCAGCTAGCCGTAAGAGCTAGCTGTTGCCAGGGTCACTCCACCAAAGCCGTTCAGTGCGCACTCTGTGTGTGTCACCAGAGCCCGAGACAGAGAGCTAGTATCCCTTGATGTGACAATAGTGATTTCTGAAGGAAAAGCCCCTCTGAGGGGTGAGAGCAGTTGTTAATACCGAAAGGAAGCTTCCGGATGGAGTGAGTGACAATCAGTCCCTCTGGCAGCTGCCCCCTCCCAGCACTTGAGGAAGAGTTCATAGTTCATGTGCTGTCTGGTTTTTGATTTAAAGTAAAACAGGAACAGAGAAAGTGGAAGGGTGGAGATGTGAGAAACCCACCAGGGGTGGACAATTGTTGAAAATGCGTGATGGACACCTGGTGGTCCAAACACCACCTTGTCTTTGATACACATTTAATGTATTGTTTTCCACAATAAAAAGCTAAGTTTATACTGTAGAAAATTAAAGAGATGAATTCACATACCTTTTTTCTTTCTTTTTTTTTTTTTTTACTGCTAGGGAGTTGGATCCAGGGCCTTCTCACCACTGAGCTATGCTTCCAGGCCTACATATTACTCTTTTATTTGTGGTGGAGGAATCAATATCACCTCCACGTATCCTATAAGACTCTTGAACTTTTTTGTTTCCTTGTTTGCTTTGGTTTTGTTTGTTTGGTTTTTTGAGACAAGGTTTCTCTGTGTAGTTCTGGATATCCTGAAACTCACTCTGTAGACCAAGTTTGGCCTCAAACTCAGAGATCTGCCTTCTTCTGACTCCTGAGTGCTGGGATTAAAGCTGTCTGCCACCTCTGCCAGAGGAAGTGACTCTGTACTGGGGCCTAACTTGGGCATTAAAGAACAGCAGCTTTTACCTGCCTTCTGCTTATTGGAATGCTGGCCTGGAGCCCCGAACCTCCATGAGAGACAGTCTACCCTGCTAGAAAGACCTCCCCAGAGAGGAGACAGCCAGCTCTCTAGTCATCAAGGAGCGACACATGTGACTGAAGCTCTTCCAGATGCTCCAGGTCCATCAGCCACCAGCTGAATTCTATTGAGTGGCTTTAATTGTTGTGACATAGACCACAGGAATTTCCCAGTGACGCTCCAAGTCCTGGTCTGTAGACAGTAAGAGCAGTCAAATGTGGCTTCCATCTTAGGCCACCAAGCTTTGAGGTAGTGTGTTACACAATTCTAAATAGGTAAGTGAAAAACCACACACACACACAC
>CAJQZJ010032196.1:4239972-4277279 GCA_907164525.1 Lophiomys imhausi | reverse complement strand
CTCACACACACTTTTAAGAAGCGCAGGAATCTAGCTTGAGGACGTTTAGACATTTAGGCATGTGGCTATTTAAAATGTTGCATTTGGATAAAGGCACAAAATTGTGAAAAACTTGGTTTTTTTGGTGTGCAAAAAATCATTTAAGCATTTGAAATTCAGAACATTTCTCAGGCAGGCAGGGTCTCTTCAGTAAAGAAATTGAAATAGAAGGTTGCAGATATTTACATTCAGATCTGGGTAATTCTGCTAGTTTTCATTCTGTGCCATGTTGGTTGTTGACAGAGCTATGGAGACACATAAAATTCTGAAATCTTCCAAGAAAACAGAAGTTTCTGTGAATACACTCAGCCACATCTCACCAGGATGTGGTCTGCTGGCTGCTTTTCAGTCCCCACTGTTGTCCTTTTGATTGGACTCACACGTGTGACGGAGTAGATAGAATAGTAGTTGCATTTGTATATAGCTGTTGACTTTCCAAGCCCAGCATATCCACCATTTGCCTTTGTAAAATGTACGTTGCTTTAGGTGGCATCTTCACATGGTAGATTGATTTCTATTGATTCTGTTAACAAAACAGCAGTAGAAAACAAAACAAAAAAGACAAATCCATGCGTGAGTGGGGCTTGCTTTGTTACAAACCCTTCCCCAACCTGGCAGATGGGACAGGTGACGTCAAAGGCGTCCTCTGTAGGAGCTTCGGAATTAGACACAGGTGCTGCATAGCTGGGCTTTACAAGAGTTCTGGGACTCACACTTGCACGGCACCATTTTTACCCATTGTGCTACCATTCAAGCCTCATTTTCCAGGTTTTCTTTGGCTGTTTGTTGCTTTTCCCCCTGACACTAAGTATGGGCTATTTGAAGAAAAGACCTTCATATCCAACTGGGCTTGAAAGGATGACTACCACATTGGTGTTTAGTGTGTTTTTATTTAATGAATGAGGCTTTTCATCCCAGTTAATTCATGGTGGGAAATCACCTAAAGGCATCAGATGTGAGGAAAGTTGATAAGTTGTGTAGTCACACGAAAGGGAAGCAGCCTGCATAAAGAAATGACGCCATTTCTAAGTAGAGGTGATGAGAACTTCAGCAGATATCTCCGAGTCTGCAGGATCCCTCAAACGCATTGTTCTTGTGAGAAAAGAAACACCACAGTTACTTACTGCCCTGAGGCACCAGAGGACAGACATTTGCTGCCAAAGTGAAGGTAGTGCATTTTTTTTTTTTTTTTTTGTGGTACCAGCAGCTGTTCTGTGGAGGTGGCTCACTGCATAAGGAGCCCAAGACCTTCCGACTGGAAAGTGACTGAGATGACAACTTCTCCTGAACTTCGTTAGACAATTTTTCTCGGGTAAATTGAGAGGACCCTAAATAAATCCATCAACAGGGTCAGACCGAGGTGTTTTGATATCAAATTACTTTGAAGGTAAACAGATGTGTGGTCAGATGTACAATAAACAAACATAAAAATGAAAAAGATCTCTTGGCCCGTGAACAGGTAGATATGAATCTACTCAAGGGTGGTGGTCTGGGGAGGGTGACATTACAGTGACTGTAGTTACATGGGAACCGGCTCTAAGGCTAAATGTTATACTGTGCACTGGTGAAATTCAATCTACAGGTTCTGTGACTCTAGGCAAAGCCTCTCTCATGGGTCTTGGATAACTGCAGAAACACCAAATTATACCCAAGGTTTCCACGTCTACTCTAGTCAATACATAGACACTCAGAGAGTGGGGCGTGGAAGGAAGCTAGGCTAGACAGCCTGGGCCAGAGGCCAGAATGAAAAGGAGATTCCAATACTACCCTCTGGGCTATGGTGGGATGGAGCGATCTATAGCATACCATATGGTTGAAGCCAAATATCTTCCTTACTTGCCACACTGTTGGTTGAGTGGTGCCCCAGGATATTCAGGTTTACTTGGAACTTCAGAATGTGGGGCATTTGCAAATGAGCTCAGCTAAGAACAGATCACACCGGGAGAAGGGAGAATTAAGTCAGATGACTGATGGAGACACACAGGGGATAAGGTCATGTGAGAACAGAATCAGGTTGGGAGTCACATTGCTGTAAGCCAAGAGGAACACTAAGGAATGCCAAAAGCTAAAAGAGGCAAGAAAGGGTTCCCACCACCCCAGGACCACCAGACAGAGGCCTTGCTTGAAACTTGTTTCCAGGCTTCTAACTCCAGCATCGGGAAAGAATAAATTTCTTTTGTTTTAAGTGACCAAGTTGGAGGGACTTTGTGTGGCATCTATAGGAAGCTAGTATATATGAGCTTCTTGAATGTTCTTGATTTTGAAAAGTAAGCACGTTCACACATGTGTGTGCTCACTGGGGAAAGCACACAGAAAAGTAGCACATGATATAGAAAACTGTGCAGCAAGATGTTAGCAGCAATTGTTTCTAATGGCAGAGGAATGTGTGACTTTGATCTCTGTCTTTTTTTTAATTTTAAATCTTCTGTTAAGAGCAGTTATTACTTTAGTAATCTGACCTAAATTAAGTGTTCATCTAACTGATGCTTTTGGGCAGATTAATACCCAAATCTACAAATCGGGTAGCATTAAATCCCATTGGAGAGGTTACTTGCTTGGTGTTTCATCGGTGTCTCTGAAGTCTTTCTAGACTCGCCTACGGTTCGTCTGTATTTACTGCTTTATGCTTTTGCCCACTTACCTGTGAGTTCCACACTAGCTTGGGCTATGGAACAATGCTGTCTTAAAAAAACACACGCTGCCAAATGTGTACACTCTCCAAAAGGAGAATATACACATGAAATGTTACTTTTTTAATTGGGTTTTTTAAGTGTCATTTAGAACCGACTGTCTATTTTATGTCCTGTAAACCCCTGTGATAAGGAGTGTATTCTTAGAAAAGGGTACAGAATTGCCTACATATAACAGAGCAATGAACAGGCAAGTTTACAGCCAGAATACTGAAAGATGGCAAGACTGACTGACACGGTGCAGGGGTTGACCTCTGCCCTAAGAATCAAGTCAAATATCTATGCCAGGCTTGGTGGCTGATGCCTGACAGTGCCAGCACTCGGAAGCTGACGTAGGAGGGCTGCCTATGATGCCCAGCCGGCCTGGATTATAGTCTGAGACGCTGTCAATGCACGCACGCATGCTCAAGAAAATTCAGCTAGGTATTTCTTTACTCCTGTCTTCCCCACAGTGTTCCCCACCAGGGACGGGAGCTCTGTCTCCTCCACCTTTCTTAACAGGGTTCTACTGAGCCATAGTGGGGGGGGGGGAGGTTGTCTCCCGGTGCTGTAGGCTGGTGTCTACCTCGGCCTAGGCTGTGTCTGGGGCAGAGAGCGCAAAAGAAACCATAAGGGATTTAATTGGCTGCACTGCTGGCTACAGGCAGATCAAGAGAAATGGTCTCTTGCACACATTTCAGACTTTAAAATGTTCCAATTAGAGGCAGCAACACGAGAGCTCTGTGATTGTAACACTGCAAAGCTGATAGATAAGTCGTGCCTTGCCTGCTGGAACTGTACTAGTTAAAGACAAAAGCAGGCTGTTGTTATTTCTCTTTGAGGGAAATCGGTAATTGCAGGAAGTGATTAACTACAAGACATGGCTAGGAGCTGAGCTGTCCCCTCTGAGAATGGCAGGGCCGGTCTGTCTCTATTCTAATCCTCGTATTCTGGATGAGATGACGGCACCCACAATGGCTAGACAGCAGGCTGACTTTGGTTATTGCATGTAGAGTAGACACATCTCTCTTTGGCTTCAAATGTCGCCGTAGATGAAAACCAAGGCCACGCTGACCATTCCATTTCTCTCTGCAATGCAAAGAGCCTGCTTTTGGGTGGATTTGCTGTTGGTGTTTTCTTGCATTGGAGGGGCAGTTGCTTGCTTCACCTAAGATGAAATGGCTCATAAGGGTGTCTGTAAGTTCGACTTCAGTGACTTGTAGCGTTTGTGGCATTCCAGGCCACTGGGGGATCCCAGCAACTGCACAAGTGGCTGGCAGAGCTTGGGCCTAGAAACTGCCCTTCAGCCCTCTATTTGTATCTGCCTTTCCCCACAGCAATGTGTATATACTGCAATTCCATTTCTTCCTTTATTCTGCTGAGATAATTGCACATTTGGGGAAAAGCATTGCAAATACCAGTAAGAAAATAAGGAAAGAGAAAGGCAATCTCTTGGGGTGCTTCTATTAACTTAAGTCTTTATTTTGGTATACTTCCCTCTGGCTCTTATTTTTTGTATTTACTTCTCAGGGTTAGGATAATTACATTTGTAATCTTTTGTATGTGAGTGACCAGAAATGGCTTAGTAATACTATTTTAACACTTCAAAGGGTCCTTTTATTCCAACCTGTTGGGTTCCTTTGTGCAGCTTATCCTTAGTGTCCTCAAGCACTTCTGACTCCATCCCTCCTCCCCACCTTTTCTTCTCTTCTTAAATTTTCCACTATTTGCACACACATTTCTTCACACTGGGAGTTGCTGGCTGAGATGTCTGCGTTCCATAGCCACTCGGAGAGTTTGGCTCAGTGGTACTGTTGTTTCCTGTCTCAGTGAGTGCTTGCGTTTTACGTGATGGTTTGGGTTAAGAGTTGCTTTCCTGGTATCTGGCGGTACACCAAGATCACTGGAGAATACATCACACCCCCCCACAAAGGAGGTTTTTAGCAATGCTGTGATTAAATCTTTGAGAACTCACCCACCTTCAGGACTTACCTGTGTGGGGGTCATCTGCTACCCTTTTGGTGGAACTGTTCATTTTAAATGAAAAATAGAGGCTACAAAGGATAGGTTTTCCCCACCCTGAGGCAGCAATTTAATTGTGGTTGTTATTCATTTTTAAAGAGGATTTCTTATTTTGGAATGACGAAAGGGGAACTCCACTAAATAACAAAGTTTAAAACACCCAATCACCCTAATTTAGAAGTAGGTGCCACAACGTTATCAAGTGATGCTGTTCTAGATACTGGGGCACGAGCATCAATTAATCCTCCAGCTGTTTTGGCTCTGTCTATCTTTGAACACTGCTTCTATGGGAACAGTTGTCAAGGAAACCTGTACAGCATGGCTCTTCTGTGGTTCACCCGCCTAGTCCCAGCAGCATGGCTTTGTAGTGAGACTTTTTTCTGTACCTTCTAGTCGCTTTTGTTTTGATTAATATGAATAATCAGTGGGTTTTTTTAATATCTGAAGAGGAGGTACTAGTAAAGTTTGCCTGTTATTTTGTATGCAGGCTGGGTGTTAATTGATGTACCTCCTCATGAAATTCACAGATCTTGATATAGTTGGACACCCCCAACGACATTTATAAATGATTTTCACCTACTGTCCTAATAAAAGTGTGAGTCACAAAAACTACCCAGATTTCTAGTTCTGCAAAGGTGGAAGTTGTGATTTAACTACTATTCACATCTCCATTTTCTATAGGCATCAGCGTGAGGCTGATGAAGAGGCCCTTCACACCTTAGTGTGATCCTCACATGTCCCAGCTCATGGGACTTTCTCTGCTGAAGCCACATCTTCAAGAGTGAGAATTAAACAGATGACTTTGCTTTCATTTTGCTCAGGGAAAATTCACAGCACTATACTCTGAATTTAGTGATTCCCTAAGTCATATTTCAAGCGAAATGAGGAACTTGGAAAATTCATGTTTCCAATATAGTGGAAAAGCAGATCAACTTTAGAACTCAGCCATTGGTGCCCATGAACTGCTGGACGGAGAGTCAGAGTCTACTGGAAAAGCAGATCAACCTTAGAACTCAGCCATTGGTGCCCATGAACTGCTGGACAGAGAGTCAGAGTCTAGTGGAAAAGTAGATCAACCTTAGAACTCAGCCATTGGTGCCCATGAACTGCTGGACAGAGAGTCAGAGTCTAGTGGAAAAGCAGATCAACCTTAGAACTCAGCCATTGGTGCCCATGAACTGCTGGGCAGAGAGTCAGAGTCATGCAACTTCAGTTCCATCCACCCACCTACCCACCCAACTTTTGATTGAGCAATAATCATGTTTTATTACTTTCAGGAATAAAATCATGTAACCTTAACAAAAGACTGAGGTTACTGAGTAACTGAGTGTTACTAGGAAGCTTCCTTTGTCATGACTTCACACCACATACATACACACACACACACCACACACATACATACCACATATACACATACAAATACCACCACACATCACAAACACATAGCACACACATACCACACAAGCACACATCACACATACACATACACTACATATAAATCACAAACACCACACACATCATACACGCCACACACACACACCACATATAAATCACACACATCACAGACACACATACAAACACCACATACACCACACATCACACATATACACCATACACTACACACACCACACATATATACAAACACCATACACAGGCTGGAGAGATGGCTCAGCGGTTAAGAGCACTGGCTGCTCTTCCAAAGGTCCTGAGTTCAATTCCCAGCAACCACATCTCACAACCATCCACAATGTGATTTGATGCCCTCTTCTGGCTGCAGGTGTACATGCAGATAGAGCATTCATGCATTAAATAAATAAATAAATAAATCTTAAAAAAAACCAAACACCATATGCACACTACACACACACACCCATACACACCACATACACCCACACACACACTCTACACACCACACACTACACACCATCAGCTTTCTTGCTGCACTTTTGTTAGTAGATATTCGCACAACGTCCATATAGTTCACCTCAGTGTGGCATCTTAAAAAACTCTTTAGGAGACAGTAGGACGTAATAAAAGGCTAACCCCTTGCCCATCTACTCACAGGCTTCACTGGTCAGCACAAAACATCAGTATTCTCAGGTCTTGGGCTCAGCTCAAATGTTCAACCACAACAGTCCACCTTGAAGAAAGACTCATTGCCAGGCGTGGTGGCGCACGCCTTTAGTCCCAGCACTCGGAAGGCAGAGACAGGTGGATCACCCTGTCTCGAAAAACCAAAAAAAGAAAAAAAAGAAGAAAGACTCATTGCGGGCTTGTTTATGAGCAACTGGGCAGTAAACCAAAGGCTGAGGTGTTAACTACAATAAGAAATGTAAATATATGTTTAGATTGTAACATTCCTAGACTGGAGGAGGAATTGAGTTATCACTGGAACGTGCATACTGAGAAGGAATCAGAGCGAGGGAAATCCAAGTCCACATGACACTGCCATAGATAGGTTCTTAGAGTTTGACCACCAACATCTCTGCTTATGATCACACAGCTGCCGGGCCTGTCAGGATAACCACGGATGAGGCTCACAGTCTATCCAGAGGGACTAGACCCTGCAGCAGATCCTGTAGTTCATACTGTCTACTGTCTCACTGTCAAATCTCCATCTTTCTTTCTGTTTTTAGACACAAATCCCTTACAGCCTGATCTTGACTGGAAGAAACTTTCAGTTTCATCCTTGTAGGATTCTAGAGCTGTATTCGTGTGTTCCTTAATCTGAGTTAGGGGTTGGGACTCCCAGCTGTGGTTTCTGCTTACTGCTCACCGCTGATCTTGGTTTTTTTCTAGAAAACACCTTGAGGTTTTGCCTTCACAATAGTTTAAGTCTTTGTTCCTGCTTTGGATCTATACCAGTTCCCACAGATTCTAGTTGGCACCAGAGTCCTGAAAATCACCAACCAAAGAGACACTAAGATCCAACAGTGTGCCCCTCTGCAATATTCTGTTGGCCATAATGAGTTCTGAGGGCAGCAGGTGTATTCACTGGTGGATAAGATCAGACTGTTCCAGGCTGTGGAGCACCTGGGGGTTGAGCATGCAAAGGTGAAGAAGGGGTGAGAGTGATGTGGCAACCTCTTACTCACTCCTGCCCTGTCTCTGCTGCTGTTAATATGCCCCTGACAGCTGAGAAGAAAACGTTTGCTTCCCACTCACCTCAATTCCACCAACACTTATTTATTATCTGTTGTATGACAGGCTTTCTACTGAGCTTCAAATGAAGACCCTCAGAATGAACTGTTTCTAGGACAGCAAGAAATTAGTAGATCAATTTTCCTAGCTTGGCATCTTAGTAGTTATCCCCGTGAGTTATTAGGTAGAATATGTAGCTGACTATAACACAGACCCATCCTCAGAGGACTTGCAGTCTAGTGGGAGCAAAATACAGGTCCACCCAATACATACTTATTGGCTATTTCTTATGTATGTCACACGCACAAGCACCTGGCCATTCCCTGTGGCCCTGCTGTGCTGTCTCACTTCCTCTTCCTGAGTCAGCCAAGAAGAAGGACTCTGCTGAAGCAGGGATTCTGGAGGAGACGGAAAGCAGTCAAGGTCATACAGAAAGCCAGGCAAGTGGGCCTGGCTAAATCTATAGGAGAGGTGTGTGGATTACCCAGGAGATGGCCAAACACGTTGGTGGATGTAGGAGCAGGAAATTAAGCAGAGAGGCACTTGGATCTGGGCCATTATTTTTATGCAACACAGCTTTTGGCTAATGAGCTGTTCAGGCTTGGAAATCTGTAATGACTGGGTGGAGATATTTTTTTCCAGAACTAAACATGAACGTGGCTCTTCCTCTTAACCCTTCTCTCCCACAAGCCTTCTGCAAATCAGAACTGCACCATGTGAACATTCTCCCTGATTGCCCCTGTCCATCCTCTTCATGGGCATCTTTCTTAATAAGCCCTCAGTAGGCCCAGGCCTACCCTAGTGTCTGCATCTTAGAGGACCAAAACTGGAATAGCATCTTATAGGTAGTAGGAGATGAAGGATACAAGGACTGATGGGATGTGCCCATGTGATACAGATTATCATGTATCTACGATGTATCATATATTCATGGATGTATCCATGAAGAACAGATGCAAGCAGATGTTGTGGTTTGAATGTGAACTCCCACAGGCCTATGGGTTTAAAGACTTGGTTACCTGTTAAAGATGATGACTTTATCTCACACTTTATCCCACACTCCTGGGAGGGGTGAAACCCCTGGAATGGTGACTGTGAGGTCACCATTCTAACTCTGATCCACCTAGCTTCTAAAGTTGCTCTATATGAGAGACCCCTGTATTATTTGAGTCTTTTGTCTGAGCTTTTTGCATGCAGCCAAACCAACTCTGACTGGTATGAGTGTGTTGCACACCTAGACCAAATGATCTGAAGGCTGAAGTGGGAGAACAAGTGTACACTGGCAAAGTGCTCAGCATAAAGGAGCATGTCTTGTGGGCTGTAGATGAGGAAGGAGATGGCGGCCATGTGCGGTGGGGGAGGGCCAGAGAAGCAGAGGCTTCTTCGTGAGAGTAGAGTCCTGGACTGGAAATATCAGTGCCAAGTGGCCAATAGGACAACGGTGACCTCTTCCCTGACCCTAGTGCTTGTGGCTTGATGGATGGGAAAGGTTGAAATAGAAAAGTTAGTTCCCAATGGGAATTTGGGGAAATCAATTGAAGCAGACCTGGGAGCCCTATCTAATGAAGGAGAGGAAGGAAAGAAGAAAAAGAAGAAGAGGAGGAGGAGGAGGAGGAGGAGGAGGAAGGGGTGTGTGTAGGGAGTGTGCAGACTCCCTCCGCAGAGCAGAGGGTCATGAAGAGAACCGGTTCTTGCCAACAGGAGTTTCAGACCTGGAACCTAGAGAAGAGACTAGGGTAGAGGGAGACGAGCAAGACCATTTGGGTCAGACCTGGAGCATGAAGACTTCCTAAAATGTTGCTGCTATTCCGGGACAAAACTGTGCAAAGTAGCAAGAATGAGGCCTGTTCCGGAAACTGATCCTGACTCCACATTGCTGATACAACAGCTCACTCCACGGGAGGGAAGAAGGGTCCAGCTAAACACTCTTGAAATCTGACTGGCCGCCTGGGGTGGTGCCTGAGAATCAGCATCTGCCTCAAGGCCAGGAGACTGGGACATTTTCTGACCTTTTGACATTTCTGTATGTTCTCCTGCCCCCAGGCAACAAACAACCACCAATCTAAGCATTTGAATGGGAAGACACTAGCTAAGTGAGAAAAGAACCAGTAATTTTGATGCTAAGAAATGTTCCAGCCATCATTCCCCCCTCCCTATCTTTTCTTCTGTCTTGAAAAGGCTTCATGAAAAACTGGACCAGATTTTCTGAACCCTTAAGAGAAGATGTTGTCCAATAATATACATTATATATATATTACATATATATAATATATATAGTTTGTTTGCTTGTTTTGTCTTGTTAGTAGAACATGTCCTTGAAATGACAACAACCTTAGAAAATGCTGGAAGGGTGCTCAGGCTTTCTGTGCCATTCTCTTTTTATAAAATAAGTTAACTTTGTTTTTCATATTATGTGACATTCATCCCATCATGACAGAATGAGAAAATTCATGAAGTCACACACACACACACACACACACACACACACACACACGTCATACCCTAGCTATTTCCTCAAAGTGCATTTGCTAGCCATCCTGTGCCCTAAGCTTAAGGCATCAAAATTGTGCCCACGTCCTCTTTTCTCCTTCATCACATGGGTCAGGCCTGGAGAAGACAAAAAGCTGGGCTCCTAGTTTAATTCACAACCAGTCTGGGCACCAGGATTAATGAACAGACTTTGGACCTTCCTGGTATGATTTTTGCCTACATGCTTCGATGACTTTGGACAGATTCTTCCAATTGATTAGGATCAAATGGCTTTTCTAAAGTCCTGTTGAGAAGAGCCACAGTCCAGGGCTCCTCATTTCCAGGACTACTTACTACCCACAGTCCACTGGCTTCCTCTCCTGCCAACTTGGCCTGATTCCTTAGTGTCCGGTGTGCAGGCCTGGGTGAGCAGAGAGTGTCCCAGTTGTGGGTGGTGATGCTTGGAGGACATTGGTCTCTTTGTCTACAGCAGTGGTTCTCAACCTGTGGGTCGAAACCCCTGGGAGGAGGAGCTGAACGATGCTTCACAGGGGTCACATAGCAGATATCCTGCATATGATATATTTACATTATGATTCATGACAGTAGCAAAGTTACAGTTATGAAGTAGCAATGAATAAATAAATAAATAATTTTATGGTTAGGGGTTATCACAACATGAGGAATTGTACCACAGGGTCACAACATTAGGAAGGTTGAGAACCACTGGTCTGCAGTCAAGGGCACAGCAGCTCCAGAGGAGTCCAAGCCTCTGGAGCTTGGATCCAATCAAGCCCAAGTCCAACACCGCACCTCGTGTGAAATGCCATTAAGTTGACATCAAGTTGCATCAGTCAAGAAGACTGGTGAGCTACAAGATCAAGCCATCAAGATCAGTTAACATTCCAACAGGCATAGCTAATTGGATTCAGTGAGTTGCAGAAAATAAACAGGGAGCACATGAACTGGACGGGATGACATGTAGGGGTGTGTGCCTGAAGAGCCCGAGAGGGAAGTTAGGGGTAGACGTGATCAAGATACAGTGTTTACATGTATGCCACTGTCAACAAATAAATATATATTTAAAAAAAAACCGTGTGCTAGTTGGAATTACCATGAAGCAGATGCTGGATTTATTGTGGTCAAGGATGGAGGATGATAAATCTGTGGAAGAAGAAAAGCCTTCCCATCTCTAATGCAGATTTGACATAGGAGAAAGAACGGAGCCAGGGAGCATGCTCTCTTAGTGCCTCTCAGACCTAACAAGGGTCTAACCACCCCAGAGTGGAGCTGGAAACAGATGCAGTGGATTATGCCGGAAACTGCTCAGGCAGAAATGGCCAGCCCAAGTGTGTGGCAAGGCAGCCACAGAACAAACAGTGGACGGATCTGGAGGGTTGAACCGCAGCCTTGCAGACTAGCCCTGACTTCTTTCTTGAAAGAAGACCCAAGAGGTTCTCTTTCACAGCTGTCTCAAGACCTGCTCACAAGCCCTGGGTAGGGTTGAGAGTACCAAATAATGGTTAGAGGGCTCACAAAAGGGGCCCTGTCCCATGTGTGCGCCAAGGGACAGCAGACTGTCCACGCCAGAGGGAGTGGGTTAAGTGCTCACACCTCTTCTCTCTGCCCACAGAACCCCCTAGTCTTCATTCCCATCGGCCCACCGGTCCAATGAGAGGTGCTCAGCCCCTCAGGGCAGCCAGCAGAGTTGAGGTGTAAACCAAATGCAGCCAGTTCATAAAGAAGTCTCTGAGGGAAAGCCAAAAGGCTAAGGGAGGAGACTCCAGCTCGAAGATATGAGGTGGGGGGAATGTTTCTTTCACCCACATCCTTCTCTCCAGCTGTCTGCTTCCCAGACACTGGCCCACTTCCGTGAGACTGCTCCTCTCCGCAGTTTCTTTTGACAGGGCAAGATTCTCAGGAACTAATGATAGAGTACTAGAGAGAACAGGAGGGGGAGGACAGGGAGGAAGGTGAGAAAGGGAGAGAGAAGAGAGGTCTGAAGAGAATAAGGGGAGGGGGGACGAGGAAAAGAAGGGAAGAGGAGGAGAGAGAAGGGAGGAAGAAGAGAAAGGAGGGGGAAGGAGGGAGGCCCGAGGGGCGACCAATGGGAGGGACTGAACTGCCCGAGAAGTAGAGAGCCCTCTCATGTGTCCCTGCCTCCACTGCCCCCACAGTCTGTGTTTCCTACAGAGCGTTATCCTCTCTCCAGCTGTCCGCAGACCTTTATCTTGCGATGCTGTTTCCGAGACATGCACAGCCACAGGAAGCATTAGCCCTGATGCTGAAGAGTGGACAATCCCCGGCAAATGGTTCCTGGCAGCGAGCAGCTACGATAGATAATGTTTTAATGATACAAACAGTGTTTTGGCCAGTTCAGTTCTGCTAGGCCTGTCCCAGTAGAATCCGGAGCTGATGGGGGGGGGGGGGGTTCTCTCCTAACGTGGTTTGACTGAGTGAGACATTTGATTTGCCCTTCTGTTAAAGGGAGTAACGTATTAAATCGTGATGCTGCTGCTTGGCTCACTCTCAGTGAAAGAATGACCTCCGTCTATATCACTGGCCAGGCTTTCTTCTCCCACCACTCACAAGTCCAAGGCCAGTTGTCTGGTTTTTGTTTTTGTGGCCAATATGCCCTTAAACTTATGATTCTCTTGCTTCCACCTGCTGGGGGCAGCAATTACAGGCATGTGACTCTTTTTGTGCAGTGCCAGGGACTAAGCACAGGCCTTCCTGCAGGCTAAACTAGTTGCTTAAGTGAAGGCTCAGGACTTTCTAAGTTGATTATTTTTCTGCAGGGTTTGCAAAAGCAATTCTAATGTCCAAATGGTGTGATTGTATTTATAGGCTGGTAAGGCAGGCGATTGAAAAGGGATTTTTTTTTCCCCCTTAAGGATCAAAGTAACAGCCATTTTCCTGCCTTTCATATCCCTACACTTGTCACAAGGAAAAATGAAACATGGATTAATTAGTGCTGTTTTCTGTTGGGAGGCTGGAGTGTGTGGGTCGGCCAAGCAGCTCTGTCGGAGGGATCACTCACTCAGGATGTCAAGAAAGCCCCAGCTGAGCTGCCTCGGGTGAGGAAGAGAACATCTTTTCTCTTTGTCCTCCATTTGTCTAGGATTCAGAAACTTCTTCCCTGTAATTTTAGTCTGTAGAACAGTAGAAGGGAGCCTAAAAAAAATCCCCCCCCCCCCCGTGTATTTGGCTTTGATAATGTATAGAACAGGCTAGGCAGCTAAAACCACAGGAATTTATCAT
The DNA here is from genome assembly GCA_907164525.1 of Lophiomys imhausi. NCBI lineage: Eukaryota > Metazoa > Chordata > Mammalia > Rodentia > Muridae > Lophiomys > Lophiomys imhausi. Next base: position 4,263,678 of record CAJQZJ010032196.1, on the reverse strand, counting down.
CTCCTGGTTCTGGAGGCTGGAGACCAGAGCGTCTGTAGATCTGGTTTGTTCTCAGCCTCCTCTTTTGCTTACAGATGGCCCGACTTTGCTTGTGACTTCACTCACTCATTTTTCCTCTAGCCAGGTTGATTAGAACCTACTCCTCTAACCTCATTTTATCTTAAACACCCTATAAAGGCCTCATCTCCAGATACATTCTGAGATATCGGAAGAAACCAATCTGTGACTCTGTCCTAGCCTGCTTTAGTTGGAACATAGTCTTATTCTTGTGGCTGATGGGTTACCTGTGAGGCGCTAACCCTGGCCATCCAGAGGTATGATCCTGTAGACAGGGGTCTCTTGCATTCCCAGCACACTGCCCTTTAAGCTGTGGTGTGTTTCCTATGAAAGGAAACATACCACAAGCACTTCTATAAAACAAATAATTTTCTTCTGTGTGTTTACTTTTCTAAGTTTGGATTTCTGGGTCAATAGTTTCCTGAATGTACAGCCTACCTGTGTTCACAAATAACAAAAGCTCAATTAAAATGTTGAGGTCCTCTTACATAGTTCTCTCTTGGGACCTTGGAATACTGTGCATAAGACAAGCCTGGGTCCCTGCCTCCGGGGCTTCATGTTTGTTTTCTCCTGAATAGGAAATTAAAGCCAGAGCCTTGCATATGCTAAGCAAATACTCCCAAGCTGTATCTCTAGTGCTTTATTTTTTAAGTGTATATTTTAAGGATTTATTAATTTTTCTTTTATATGCATGAGTGGTTTGCCAGAAGAGGACATTAGACCTCCTAGTACTGGAATTATAGATGGTTTTGAGTTGCCATGTAGCTGTTGGAAACCAAATCTGGGTCTTCTGAAAGAGCAGCCAGTGCTCTTAACCACTGAGTCATCTCTCCAGCCCAAAGTCCTTTATGTATATTTCTTATTTTGAGATAGAGTAGCACACTAAGTTACTCAGGCTGGCCTTGAACTCTCTATGTAACCCAGGAAAGCCTTGAACTTGTAATCTTCCTTCAGCTTCCCAAGTAGTGGGATTACAGCCTGTATCACCAGGACCACTAGATTTCCCATTTCATGAGATAAGCAAAAGATTGAGACAAAGCGATGCTAAAGGGTTTCCTTCTGCACTGTCGAACACTATTGACCTGTCATCCGTCCTTTCAAGCATCCATCCATCCATCCATTAATCCATCTAGTAAATATATAACAAGAACCTTCCAACTCTGAGGCCCTGTTGTATGGGCTATAAAAACACTAGTAAGAACTTCATGGTTTTCATGACTCTTCAATATGAATTTTAAATTCTTAACATATTGTTTTATAAATATAGTTATATTAGATTTAGAAAGTTGAGCCAAATGTGGTAAAGACTGTGTAATTAGGGAAAGAATATCTTTCTGATGAGGCCTTCTCCCTTCCTCCCTCCCTCTCTCCTTCTCTTCTCTCTTTTCCTTTTTTCTTTCTCTTTGTTTTTTTTTTTTTTTGTCATTTCCCTTCCTATAACTAGCATGGCAAGCAGAATTTCTGAGATCTGACACACTATTCTCAGAGATTCTACTAACGACTTTTCAAGTCTACTATCCTTTCATTTGATGTCTTTTTTGATAAGACATGCTAAAGATATGCTAAAAGTGGCCTGAAAGTTGCTACAAATAATTGCCATGCGTCAGGAGCATTGGTTCATTGAAAGCTGGAAAATAACGTGAGATTGGGACCACAGAAAAGAGCAGAGTGGATGCCACAACAAAAGGTATTTTGTTTTATCATCAGATTAGCCAAGACATGTCTGTTGGGAAGGTTTTAATCATGTCACTGGGCTCTGTGTAAACTCACTCATGTTTCAACAGAGTGAGAAGCTTTGGCAGCTGGACCATCATAGCACATGATGGCCACTGACCTTATTTGAAGCAAGTCAATACATAATATTGTGACTTCCTGGATACATCAATGTTCATTTTATCCTTTCTGCAAGGAAATGCAGAGAATTTTAAGACAACACAATACAAAAGCAAAGATGCTATATTATTCATAATTATCTATCAATCAAAATGGCATGTCTTAAACATCAATCAGCTTCATAACTATGTCTCTACATGGATTGGATTATATAAGACAGTCTTCAACACAGGGCTAGTTCCTTACACGGCACTCTTGCTCCAAGTATATTCCAGATTTTCTTTTGGAGGCATGAAAGCTCTCAAAGGAGCAGGGAGGGACTAGTTTATGACCCTATCTTTGCTTGGGTGAAAAAACAAGCTAGTATTTCCTGGTTGCTTACTGTGATTCTTAGTTTTGTTTGTCACTTTGACTGGACCTAGGAATGCTTAGAAAATTCATATTGAGAAGCTGAGTATGTTGCCATTTTCTATATATAACAATAAGGAAAAGTCTCTAGAATTTATTTATAAGAAGAATTTGAAAATGTTTGTAGAAGTAGGCTGGAAGCAACTGAGAATCCTTTAAGTGAGGCTTAACAGGTGACTGTGGTTGGAGTTCAGAAAACCAGGATGCCAGAAGGGATGTGGATAGAACAGGATAGGCTGACAGGCAGAAATAAGGACTCCAGAAAGTGGATGAAGATCATCAACATCAAACTATGGCAAAGGATTTTGTAGAAAATATTAAATTGTTTACTTGTATTTATATTATATTTAATTGGTCAGCAGTGTTAATCCTGAACCTGCCATTATAAATGAGCATACAGAAATCTGATGGATTTTAACAAGCCTTGGCCTGGACTGTACAATCTTATCCCATCTAAGCTAGCTCATAATATTCCCCAAATATGACCCCATAAATACATATGTCCCCTGGGCTGTTAATCTCCATGCTCTGCCAATGTTCCTGTCCACAAGGAAGGAGGTTCTTTTTTCTAACCAATGGCATGTGTCCTCCTTTCTGCTCTTTGTTTCTTCTCTTGGAGGCTTCTTCTACCCATGAACCTCTCTGCTTCAGAAGCCCGTGCACCTTAGTCCCATCTACCTCTGCCTTTGCCCAATCTCAGGCCTCAGCATTTATTTAACCAGAGACAATGGTTAACAAGAAAGGTAACATAGCTTCACTTGGTGTACAGCAAGCAGGCTTCTGGGAGCAGGTAAATTAACATTCAGAATGTATAACACCACCCATCAGGACTTAGCTGGATTTTGTCCAGTTCCTGAGACTCTGGGAGAGGCTAAGCTAAAAGACGACTGACTGCTCCATCTGGCAGAGGGAGTATGAAGACAACACAGTACTGAGGCTGTGACGTAAGGGTTACAGGTTCTTGGCCAGCTTCTCAGTGAGAAAGACTTGAAAGGCTTGCTGTTTTGCTGGAGAGGAAACAGTGTAAGGCATTATCCAGGTGGGTGTGGCTAAAAAGCCAAGTACTTTCATTAGGACGGGGGTAGATGGGTGCCTTCAGGGCATCAGCTATGGGGAAAGGAGCTCATGGGTAAAGAATGCAAACTGTCTCAACTACTTCCCAGAGTTAGGAAAAATAGTCCCAGGGCAGGTGCTTAGAGAATTATTTTTCCATGTGTGCCAACAAGGCATTTGGAAATTCACACCAGCAGTAAACCTTAGCATTATCTGTGAGATACCGGTTTTTTGCATACAGAGTGCATAGGATCATGGCAGCATCTACCAAGATTTCGAAGAAAAGCCTGGAGGTCAGGCAGTGTATCATAGGCTTGGAACCCCTATAAGCAGCCCCTGACAGGGCAATGTAGGGAAGTGGAAGGATGAGCCAAGCCAGTGGAGACCCCAGGGAGTCAATAATGCCCTGAACTTGGAATGCTTCCGCACACAGAGGCAGCCTGAGAGGGACCATGAGCATTGCGGCCACAGTTGATAGTGCCAGGACTGCCCAAGCTCTTGGGAACACAGATCCTATCACAGTGAGTCCCCAATGCCAGATATGGGGCTATGGGGTTTAGAGTTTCTCTGCTGGGTTTCAGTATTGCTTTAACCTCATGCCTTCTTGGCTTTTGCTCTTCTTTCTGCTTGGACTCCCCAGTCCCGACCATTCTGTAGAACTCTTCATCTGTTGTCAAGGCTGCTGTGACTGTCATTGTCACTGCCACCTCCACTGCCTCCTCCACGTATCACCACCTCGGCTCACTCTACTAACGATAAAGATAAAACAGAGTCAGGAAAAGCCCCTCGAGAAAAGCGATCTATCAGGCTTACTATTGTGTCACTAGGGGACAGCCCACGAGGATGTCTCTGGGCTAACTCATGAAGTGAGTGGAATTGACTGCCTTTATAATCAGGAGGACAAGGCACAAGTGTTTGTCTCCACCATGGTACAGACCTTCATGCATGCAAGAGACGGGCTGTGATGATCTGAATAAACTGCATCACAGTTCTCGCTGTAAACTGAGAGTGTTTCCGCTGGTCACAGGAAGTGCTGCTTCTCCAGGCTGTGTGAAAATGAGCACCAGAGTCCACTGAGGCCTGTGATGGAAAAAGTCCTTTACAAGCTGTTCGAAATCATGGCTTGAATAGTGCCTCCCGAAGCAGGACTTGGGCAGCTCAGGGCAGGGTCCGCTTGCCTGAGAGAGGCTGCTAGGCTGAAAAACTTCTGGTCAAGGCACAAAGGAAGGGCCTGGCAACTGTCAATCAGATCGCTCTGGTCTCTTAGGGTTAGGGTTAGAAAGAAAACTGTGACCCTTAGTAAATATTTTCTTTTTATAAGTTGATTATCTTGGATATTGCTTTGATGACATTTCTGACTGTTTCCCATAGTTTGTGATCTGAAAAGAAACCTAAGCAGTTGTTCGTTCTACTTTTACTTATTGTAAATGAAGAAATGGGTTTTGTATTTTTTTCCTTAAGCTATTTGCACCCAATAATTTAAGAATGTCCATATATATGGGTTATGTAGATGTGAACCAGACTCAGAGACTGAACAAACAGAACCACATCAAAGTGGCCTGTTAAAGGCTGGAGAGATGGCTCAGCGGTTAAGAACACTTGTTGCTCTTGCACAGGACCCAGGTTCGGTTCCTGGCACTCATGTGGTGACTCACAACCATCTGTAACTCCAGGTCCAGGGGACCCAAAATGCCCTCTTGTGACCTCCAAAGACACCAGACTCACACATGGTACACAGACATGCATACATTCAAGCAAAACATGTGCATACAATACATAAATCTAGAAAAAAAATGTCCTTTTGTTTTCAGTATCTTAAGGCTAACCTGGTCCCATGGCTTTACATATAGAAGCAAAAATCAAGGCCCTCACTTTTTAAATTGTGTCCTGAAACCATAGAGGCCAAACTGTCCATGTGAAGACTGCAAGCCCCTCTGCCCCTGCATGGTTGGCTATAATAGAAATGTGTATACAGTCTAAGACCCTGACTTGCAGGAGTTTGATCCTGTATTTTACAAGTCACTCAGTAGCAGAGCTGCAGAGAACTATGCAGATGGGTGCACTCACTGCTTGGCACCTTTGGAAGACGTGCTTTCTGATGCTAGATGCCTAAGTGCCCTTTAGTTCTGATGAGGGAGTGAAGGAAGATCCATGAAATCTGGAGGAGCTGTTTTTGCATTTGCAGGGCCAAGAAGGAGCCAATGCAAGGCTCTCCTGTTCCTTTACCTCAGCTGTAAGACACTCACATCTACACAGGTGCCCGGAGACCAGGGATGTGAATCTAAAATTTGGTAATAAAAATGTAACTGTACCTCATTTGAGTGGGGCCCTGCTGCTTTATCCGTGGACGGGACAGGCCTGTTGGCAGAGAATCAAGTTCTGACATTTCTGCCAATAATCACATTGTCATGTTGCCTCATACAGGGGAAAAAAACAGAAGGGTAGGAACAGAAAAACAGACCTGAAGTTGTGAATGATATGGACAAGATGCCTAAGGCTAATTTTCCTCAAAAAACACAAGTCAGGATCTGGAAGGGAGGGTCCCCTTTCTCAGGTCAAGGCCTTCCTAAGAACTTCAAAACTCTGTGAGACAGTCACTATCAAAATATGTCTGGCTGCCCTTCCACACATGGGATCAGAGATTCTGTGGAGGATAAGAGGAAGAAAGAAGGCTGAAGGCTGTAGCAGAGCCACCTAACTGGGTGGCTGCCAGTCTTGCTGTGTCCACAGGTGCCTGGGACCAGGGCTTCCTTCCTCCTGCTTCTGACATTGCAAATTTAGAACTCAGAAGTATTCCCAGGGGGTGGGACGGGACGGGACAACAGGCACTGAGATCTGCAGGGGAATGGCAGAGAGAACATGGGCAAAAGGTTCCCGTTCATTTACAGTGCTTCCATGACGTAGAGGAAAGGGGACTGACTGAGTCCTGGAAATGGGAAAACTTAAACAAAGGATCACAAAGGCTGCAGTGGGATGTGTGTTTCCTTCCTCATTGTTTGCATCGGCAGTCAATGAGGACACAGCTACATTTCAGTGTCCCTGTATCTGGGGACAGGACTGAAATAAAGAAATGAACCTCACACAAGTAACCCCCAAAGCTACCTTTATCCATGAGCTTCAGCCTTTCTCCTCACAGATCATGTGTCCAGCTCTCAACTGAACACGGGATAGGTTTGTCCTCTAAGAACAATGTGAGGCAGGGAGGAGCCACAGTTTCAGAGAGAAAGACTACATTGGGTGACACACAGTGTTACTGTTTGGGGGTGATGTGTACCCCAGAGACTCATGTGGTAAAGGCTTGGTGGCCAATCAGTGAGTTTGGAGGAAGTGAATGGACCACAGGGTTCAAACTCCTCAGTGGATTCAGAAATTGGTGGATTACGGAAACGAGGAGATGGGGCCTGGGTGGAGGATGTAGGTCCAGGGACACACCTTTCATCCATGAATAGTGTCACAGCCTCTCTCTGTCTTAGCTCTGCCTCTGTCACTTTCTGGTGTTCAGCTGTTGGAAATTAAAAGTCAGAGTAAAAACTGCTCCTTTAAGCTGTTTGCTTGGGTATTTGTCGGTGTGGTGAGAAAGGACCAGCACATACAGTTGCTCTCAAGTCTCAGGCTTCTTCAGAGAGAAATCTTCCATAGGATCGTTTCCAACTAGTGAACAGCAAAATTAGGCCTGGAGGCTTCTGGTCTGTGGCCCTGTAAACTGTACGTTTTTCCTCCTGGCCCCAAGCTCCCAGAATAAAGACTGTGACATTTAAAATATATTTACAAATACCTTGGCCATACAGCTAGGCTTGTTCCCTAATTGACCTATTTATACTAATCTAAGTTCTGCCATGAGGCTGGTTACGTCTGCTCAGGTACCAATGTGGGTGTCCTCCCCCGTGTTCCTGGGAAATCTTCCATGCCTGACTCTATCCCAGAATCCTTTCTGCCTACTGGACGTTCCCACCTTCTATTCTTCCCTTTCCTATAGACCATAGATTTTTTTTATTGACAGGTAGATGCATCCACACAGCACACAAGATATTCTCTCTACCTGGCCCTCTGCTCTGCACCCCATTGTCCATCTGAGCCACTTACCCTCTGCTGATGTCTCCCTCTGCATCCAGCACTGTGCCAGAGCATCCTGAAAAGCAGTTTTTCCTGGTGAGTTACTATTGCTTCATCCCATTTGAGGGAATGAATGAAAAACAGATCTTTTTTTTTCTCTCCACCAAGCACACTCCATTCTTTTAGCCTCAGTCTGTATCCTCCCAAGTTGGCCCAATTATTCTTCTGTCAGTTTTGACCAGCCACGTTCCAGAAAGGGATGGATGCTACCTTGAGAAAAGTCAGATGTAGTCTCATCCCTAATCCTGCTTATGTATGTTAGGGCTAAGTGAACCTTAGACAGAGCCTGGCTTAATTCCCTCTTTTGCCGATAAGGAAATTAGATCCAGAAAGGTGGGTTTTTCTAAAGTCCCCACAGCTACTGGGTAGGGGACATGAAGTGCATTTGAGTTGTCTCCACCATCCCAGGAAGGCTCCATGTGCTCACTGTGACATCAGGGGGTGGTGCAGGTGAGGACAGGGACATACACCACTCAAAATTCTTCCCCCTGGCTCCTCCTGATTAGAATCAGAAATGGGTGCTTCCGCAGCAAGCTTTCTAGGGATAGGAGATTAAAGAGAGGACACAGGAAACTAGCTCCCTGCCTTGGACTGACACTTATAATATCTGCAGCAAACTCTCTAGGGCTGCATTAGATGGGTTGGGAACACCACTGATGACATTAGGGTGACCTAACCTTTGTCCAAGTCTTCCTCCAGCCTGTGCCAATCCCAGGGCATTCTACAAAGATGATGCTCAGGTGCAGAGGCCTGGGTGAGCCCTGGGTTTCCTTGGACCAGTAGGGGAGTAACGCCCTCTGGAGAGATGGGATTTCAAGTTGTTGTTCCTCATGTAAATGTAAAGTTGTTCTATCAGTGGACAAGTGCACTTACTATTTGAGGGATCAATAATTCACAAAAAACATCCCTAATCAAGGCTACTGATACAGACTCATCTTGGAATGCAAGTCCATGCCATACAAGACTTTGCAATGTGGAACTATGATGGAAAGCAGCTGGAAAATGCGACAGGTGTTTCCAAGGGTGGACACTGGTACCCAGGGGTGTCTGGAACCCATGCGACTGCTATGTCTGAGGTCAGGAGCTCATATCTGGGGACAGAGGATAGAGATCAGATGACTAAGGACGGGTTGAGAGCATGAGTCCCTTTCCCTCACCTCCGGTCACCAGTGCTTGGAGGAAGCAGATGTCTGTCATGCTCTTCTCGGTGACAAGTGGGATCAGGTTCCCATTTATTATCAAAAAGAGAGTAAGTGCTAGTGAAGGGTAGGTAAGACGTGAGGAATAGCACTGGGCTCCTCACTCTACACAGATGCGCTGACTCCCCCCTGGTTGTGCCAAAGGGCAGATGAGATAGGCAATGCCTGGCCTCCAGGCCATGTGTAATCTATGGTTTGCCAAGTGTGAGTGATCACCAAGCAACCAGATCTAGAGAGAACATGCCCTCAATAACGTGTAATTACCTGGACAAGAACACAATGAATTAATAATCATTTATTGTAAATCGTTTATAGTTTGCATGTTACTAATGGCCTAATAACACTGTTAGACACTTGCTCCAGGAAGTTCACCATGACAATTCCCAATTGCTGTGTCATGTCATTTTCTAAAATTTAAATTTTAAATCCTGTATCTTTCCTGAAGTTGTCTTGAACCTACTTGGTTGGATGCCAAGATGACAAAGCCTTTCTCTGACTCGCATATCTAACAGAATGGGCATGCTGTCCCATTGATTTAACACGTTCTCTACAAGGCCCGCTAACACACAGCATTGTTCTGATCTAGGAGCTACATAATGATCACTTTGCATTTTGTTCCAAAATCAGTGATGGCCCTGTGCACATGACACATTAGTAGAGAGTTCTAGATGAACTGTTGGTTATTAAGTGCTCGTGATCTGGTGTGGAAAATTAATACACTTATTTAGTAGAAGTACCTAAAGTAATACGCATCGGTGTGGCTGAGATCAATTAGAATACAAATTAGGTATATAAACCTTAAAATGAAAGTTTAATTTGTGTTTAATTTGATGTCTGGCATGTCTGAGTTATACACTTTTGAAATAGTAATAGCAAAGAGAACATCAAACATCTAAATAAGTATGATTTATAGAGTGAGCTGAGCAGAGAGTTCATCCATTAAACTATTTTAAGATTATGTTTCTGGGCCAGAGAGATGGCTCAGCAGTTAAGAGCACTGACTGTTCTTCCAAAGGACCTGGGTTCAAATCCCAGCACCCACATGGCAGCTCACAGCTGTCTGTAATTGCTGGGCGTTGTAGTGAATGCCTTTAATCCCAGCACTCGGGAGGCAGAGGCAGGTGGATCTCTTTGAGTTCAAGGCCAGCCTGTTCTACAAACTGAGTCCAGAGCACTTTTTCTTCCAGGTGAGGGCTTCCACAATTACCACCACACCTTTCCTTCTGACTACTCACTCTGTGAGTGAATTTGGCTTAAATTTCAACCCAAACACCTGGTTGGTCAGGTTTTAAGATCTACCATGTTTAAGGCCATTTCAGACTACATATTTGGGCAAAAGACTTGGCCCCAGCCCTCGGAAACATTCTCTCAGTTGCTAGACAGGCTAACTTCTACAGAAAATAATAGCACAGTCATTCAGCAGCATCACAAAATCTTGTGACTTCCTTCAATCTCAGGTGAGGGAGATGAGAATGTTCAGACAGGTGAGTAAATCAAATATCTGTGCCTTTAAATATCCAGTCTTCTGTACATTATTCCTGTCTCCCACAGAGTTTCTCTCCTACTTGCAGGTCTTAAAGAGACATCTTCATGAGGGGCCTGAGAACTTCACTCATTTGATTTTTTGTTTTGTTTTGTTTCTCGTCTACTGATCTTTTAAATAACAAAAACATATGTATCACAATAAGAACACGTTGGAAAATGCATATACATTGTAGAATGACTAAGCAGAGCTAATTAACCTATTAATTAATACTCCCTCCATACTTAGTTTTTGTGGTAGAAAATAAAAAAAAACTACTGCCAACAATTCCAAGAGCACAATATGCTGTTGACACTTATATAATCACCATATTATACAATGGATCTCTTTAATTGACTTCTTCTGTCTTATGGGAGAGAGAGGAAGAGAGAGAGAGAGAGTATTCCAATACCTCTGACCCACCTTACATCTCCCAGCACCTGATGACCCCATTTGCTCCCTACTTCTTTGAGTTCTCCTTTTTGGGGTTCAATATATGTATAAGATGCTGCAGCATTTGTCTTTCTGTGCTGATGTACTTCCCTAAGTGCTACAGCCTTCAAGCCCACTGCATGGGACAGGCTGCCCATCTTCATTAAGGCCGAAGAGTGCTGTTCATTACACACTCATGTAGCATATTGTCTTTGGCTACGACTCCATTGATGGACATTCATTCAATATCTTGATTTTTGCAGATAGTGCTTCAATAAACATGGAGTGCAGATGCCTCTTCAGTAAACATTTCATTTCCTTTAGATGTACACACCAAATTGTAGGCTTACTGGATCACATGGTAATTTTGTTTTTTAACTTAAAAAAATTTCCATATCATTTTCCCCAATGGATAAATTCATTTACAAAAGAAGAAGCAAGCTCACACAATGACTACTGTAACTCAGGAGATGCTCAGACTCTCTCCTTATTCCTCACTTTATGTTTCATTTTTAATTATGGTTAATGTTTTTTATTTTGTGCCTGAGCTTTCACTGCTGGCCTGGGTAGACTTACGACATTATGTCCAATTCTTTAGGGCCTGAGTCGTACCCATGCTATTTGGTTCCCTGACCCATTCATGACTATATAAGATCCAATGGCCCATGATGTGCATACTTCTATTTGTGCCCAGAATTGACAGTGGACGTGGATCTTTTAGTTACAGCTCACTCAAGATACAAGGAGAGAGGAGAAAGCACCAGAGGGGAGAAAATTCCTTCTGTACTCCAAGCCCTCCCCACTCCCGCAGCTAAAGCCAGTTTATTCCCTCACATTGCTGCTGTCAACACAATTTGGCAAGGCCTTATGATTCCCAAGATCTTAATTGGATTGATGAAACAGTCACAGGAACTCACCACCAGGTGACAGAGACTGTTCCGACCCAGCATTAGTGCTTCCCTTCCTGGCTTGATCGCTGTTCAGCTTTACCATGGAGCCTGAGTCGCATCTGGAGAGGCTCAGCTAATACTCAGAGTCACAGACTTTGTGCTGAGCACAGCACTACGGACTAAGCACTAACTCCTATTATCCTCATGCCTTTCAGCTAACTGCTGTGATTATTCCTGTTTTAAAATGAGGACAGGAACTCACAGAAGGGGCAAATAACTCACCTCAGACCATAAAGCTGGCAATGAAGGCAGCACCACAGAAGGCTTGTAGGCTAAGCACCTCAAGCACTGTGTATTAACACTCTCCAATGACCCAGGGAGGAGGAGAGGACTACTCATTGTCTTATTATAGGTAAGAACACAGAATACTGAGGAGCCAGATAGTGCCCAGAGAGCAAGTGGAGGACCTAGGATGCCACCTAACTTAGACTCTGTACTGGCCTTACTCTTAGCTACTTGTGGTCCCAAGAGTCTCCCTCCTTTCTTGCCATTGCCTCCTTGAAGACTTTTTTTGTTCTGACATATGTTTGGCTAGTCAAGTCTGGAGTAGTCAAGACTGTTTGAGAGAAAAGCAATTGCTGCTTCTTCCTGTAGGAAAAATGTCATGATGAAAGTAACTATTATACCATTTATTGATCATCTTCTATACTCCAGGTGCTGCACTGAGCAGTTTCGTATGCTCCACTAGGGAGGCATTGCTCTGCTTTCCCACTGGACAGATAAGAGCATCAGAAAGCTGAGAACTAGCCCGACTTGTCTAAGAGCTGGGATGCCAAGGTCAAAGTTCAATTTCTCCACACTACTCCACTCTCTTATAGCCACAAAAACCTTCCCTCTCATTAACTCAATAGCATCTGGACCACCATTCTCCCACTGTCTCTCAATACTCCACTTACCAATGGCCCCCAGAGCAACGAGTGGGTTCTGCTGAGGGTTGGTATGCTTCTCATAGGGACAATTTCCATGCATGTGGGCAGTGCTATTGACCAGGCAGGTGCCATGAGGGTAATGGTGTATTGGAGAATAGAAGCCAAGAAATAGGAATTCCACAGACTCTCTCTCCAGATGTACCAGGGGCACCAGTCCAGGGAACACAGAGCACATGAGCCCCACACTGATCTTACAGTACCTATGGGGAAGAACATGATGCCATCATTGGACACCAGATCTGGGCCAGGGAGTGGGGTTGGGGTGCTGAGGGAATGGATTGTGACCTCACATGACTACAAAAGTGAGGCACACAACACAGTTTTGAGAAATGAGACAGGCAGAATGCTGTAGGAAGTGTTCATCCTTTCAATACACTTTGGAAGAATTTCCATGTAAAATAGTCAACACTATACTGGCCAAGCCTATGCATCTCTGAGGTACAGTTATCTTGTTATTATGGGTCTGAGCTAGCACCTGAACACACTCCACCATTCAACCTGATAGGCAGGCTTACTTGAATAATTTAAAGAAACATCCACTATTTCTTTTTCCCCCAACATTTATTTATTTCCTCAAGTTACATCTTAATCACAGTCCCCTCCCCCCTCCTCCTCCCAGTCCCACTCTCCAACCCTCTTCCCCCTCACCCTCCTATCTGCTTTTTTTTTTAATTTAAGGTGTATCTTCCCCCCAACAGCTCCCCCTTTTAGTCCAATAAAAGGCTCTTTTTCTTATAAGAATAAATACAATACAAAACAATAGGAACAATTAGGCCACAATTATGAAAATTATAAGGTATAACATACATTCCCAATGTCCAGTCCATACATATTTGGCAAATTATATTAATATTCTATTATCTATCTATCTATCTCAATGGGTTTAAAGTTATATATCTAAGTCAGTTTCTATCCTAACTTGCGTTACCAACTTTAAAACATCTTTTTAGACCTAGAATATCCTTTTAATTCCTAAACAACTTAAAAGTTAACTGTGAGACTGTATCTAGTCTTCAACCACATCAGAGACCTGAGAAGAATAAATATATCTGAATAAACAGGAAGTGAAGAACAAGCAGCTTCCAAAACTAACAAATGACAGACAGTTGGCTGCCTAGACAGTCCCCAATTTCTCTCTGTAACGTTGGAGCATCTATCTTCAGCCTTTTCACCCAATATCTCTGACAGACATTAATTGTAAGCAGGAATTATGAAGGACTTGTCTACCCTGACTTGGCAGAGCTAGGCTGTCGATTTACCCTGCTTCCATGTTTTGTCCTTTTTGGACAGCATTCTGACTACAGATGAAGCAAGGGCTTTCTATTGCCCAGTGACAAGCTTGTCACTAATGCAGTCATCTCCAAATGGAGATTCTTCAATGCTCATCATCTACTTGGAGTAGAATGGGGGGGGGGGTGCTGTCAGGAGCTAACATGTCTCAATATCAAAAAATCTTAAGTTAATAAAACATCTTTGAATGCCATATTCTACAGATTTCTTGAGGTTTTTGAAGACCACCTATCTATCTCCATATATTTGGCTAAGAAAATGTTGCTTGTCTCTTAGCAACTTGATTTCTGATTAACTTAGAAAACATCTGTGATACACTACCTTAGTACCTAACAAAATGATAAATTTGAATGACAATAAGTTTGCATTTCTTAATTATCCTAAACAGTTTGTGACAGTTGTTATAAAAGGTCAAATATTCACATTGCATTTTAAAACATTACATAGGTACAATGCCTTACAAAGAGCTAACCTTAACTTTGTAGCAATATACAAAGATCTATACCAATGTAGTCAAATATAATCTTAAAATTTTGTATCAATATACAAAGATATAAGAACATATTCAATAATCTATCCCTTTTTCTTTATCATTCCTACATCATGTCTATATCCTCTTTTTTTCTTTTCAAATCCCCCCCCCCCCCACACACACACACATAAGAGAGAAAGAAGGAGAAAAGAAAAAGAGAGAAATCCCTGGGTCTAACCTTCTAAACCTTGTTTAACAAGAGCATTTAACAACTTGTAACCAATCCCTCAAATATCAGCAAACATCTATAACCCATCAAATGACAAAAAACAAAACAAAACACCCACCCGCCGACTGGGAATGGGACGCTTCCTGCTGATTTGGGATATAGGAAACCTGTTTGGGGGCCCAAATAAGAATGGAAAAATGGTTAAGCAAGTTAATAGTAACATTTGATGTCCAGTCTTTTTGTGCTCAGCTATTTAAATGTCCTAAAAAGTTCAGTCCACTATTTTTTAAATAAATTTTGGTACATGATTGTAGGGGCTGATAGATTAATATAAGTTAGATTTAGTGAATATATAGGTTTCTGATACAGTCTTTTAATTCGGGGCATGAAGATCAACTTTGCTGTGAGCAATTAGCTTATCAGCTTATGGATGAAGTCAGGTGAAATGAGGGGAGTCTCTTTGGACTGAAAAACAAGGTTGAAGCCAGGTGAAACAAGGAAAGACTTTATGACCTGACATTGCTTTCAACTGCTAAGTGGGCAGAGCCCAAATTAAGCTGAAGCAGGTGGAACAAGGAGTGATCCTATTTAAGGACAAGTGGATGAGCCCAGAGACCTGCGTGCTAAGCCTCCCAATACGAGAGAGCTCCGAGAGTCCTGCTGGAGAAAGTGCTGGTAGACCAATGGCCCAATTTCCCTGAGGCAGAAGGAAGCCGGTGAGCAAAGAAAGCCTGAGCAAGACACCAAAAGGCCAAGGACTGGACCCTGTGGCTCAGCTTTTGCCTAGAGGGGTTTGATCTGTCCGAACAGTGGCCTAGGGGAAACTGTGCCTGGCTTTAAGGACTGAGGCAGAGCAGCTGAGTTCCTGATTCAAAAGAAGCAAGTTGGCCTGCAGACGGCTGGAGTCTCCCACAGAACCAACTACCCTGACGAACCTGCATCTGAGAGATCCAGAAGAAGGACTGCTAAGTGTGTTAAAGAATCTACAACAAATACTGTGTTCCTGACAACTGAGGACCTGCCCCAGAGACTGTATCATTCTAAAAGGTTATGAAAGTAGTTGTTATGATTATCAATAGGTTTAGTGGATAGGTTAAAGGGGTTGTAGGAATTTATAGGATTAATAGTTAAGAAATTGTTGGTGTTTGTTATAAGTGAATTTAGTAATAAATAAGTGTCAAATAATAATTTAAAAGTTCGGTTACACATGATTCTGTATTAACTCAGGCTGGTAAAATGGTATATGATTCGCCACTAATGGTATACTCTACTCATCAGGTGTTATACTCCAAATCAATACATACAAACAAACAAGCAAAAAACCCACCCAGGTGTGATAATGCATGTTGTAAGCCCAGCATTCAAGAGGCTCGGGCAGGAAGATGGAGAGTTCAAGCTTTCCTGGGCTATAGAACAAGGTGTTGTCTCAAAAAGTAAAGTACGGGCACCAGCACAGAGTCACATAAAAAGCAATCATTCAGCAGTGGGTTATTGAGCTAGGTTCAGGGATACACACCTGTAATTCCTGCACTCCGGAGGATGGGGAAAGATTGTGAGTCTGAGGCCAGCCTGGGCTACAGAGTGAGGCCAGCCTGGGCTACAGAGTGAGACCCTGTCGGCAAAAAAGAAAATGTGCCTGGAAGGAAAGTGGAGAAAATCCCAGTGTCAGAAGGAAGGAGAGCCAAGGGATCTCAAAAAGCTAATGGAAGGCATTTTGACCCTTACAGGCCTCCTCCCCTCTCCCTGTCCCTCCCTCCCTCCCTCCTGTTTCCCCTCCCTTTCCCTCTCTTAAAACTCAAGCCTTTCAAAGCTTCCTCTCCTAGGCCTGTTCTGAGCCAGTGTCTTGCTGACAGTGGACTAGCGTGTCACGGGCCTCTCTTCCGGGCCTCCCATTGGCTCCAATCACATGATGGGCCATCTAGATTTGGCTGCAGCCTATAGGATTCAACCTCTATCCAAAGCCCTCTGCCTCCTCCTTCTAAAGTGGCCAATGGAGCTAGCTACCTGCCAGCTCTGGATCCAGTTCTCCAAACTCCCCTCTGTCAGGGCCACCAACATCCTGTGCAAAGAGAGAGCCTGCAACATGGCTTCCCAGAAGAGAAAGGCTCAGTCGTGGGCTTCACCAGCTAGCATGATCACATCCAACCAAAATTCTCTTTTCCTGAGAAAGAGATGCTATTTACCCAAATGAAACAATACAAAACCAACCCAGCAACAAAACCCCAGATCTTCTCGCCCCAACAAAATAGCAAGCGGGTCCAATTGCAAAGCTTCCAAGTGTCCTTCCTAGTTCTGGTGAGACTTCTGTGTACCCATTGGTATAGAGTAATGGAGTCAGGGACTGTGGCAAATTCAAGCGGCATGCTCACGTGCTGAATGTTTATACCAAAAACTCTTACTCTCCCTGACTGTTTCAAATTGACTCCACAAATCTGTCCCACGTAGTCGAGATGCCTCCCCCACAAAGCGCCAGCCTAGAGCAGCTGGTCTGCATTTAATGACAGGCATGGGCCTCTGTGCTTCAGGACAAGCCCAGCACGGAGATGGCTCACAGTCTCCCTTCCTTAATGACACTCAGTATGAATGCCTTCCCCAACAGCCCACAGACAATCTCCAGACATCCTCCAGCACGGAATCCCTGCTCTCTTCAAACTCCTTTCTTCAATCAGTGGTAAGGAGGAAGGCTGGAGAGGGGCCATCGGGATCATCTGGCTTTTTGCTAAGTGGGTTTTTTAATGTTATAAAACATCACAGAGCATTTAGCTACTCAACTTGGCTACTTCCTAGCTATGTGACCCTGAGTAGATTATTTCATTGCTGAGTGGGCCCCTGCTTTCTCTTCACTAAGATGCTGTACTAACAGATTTACTAAGTGCCTGCCCTGCGCCAGGTTCTTCCCTTACAGAGACTCCAGGGAAGCCAACAGACAAACATCACTTCTGTTGTGGAACAAAGGCAGCCTGTACGCCTGATACATTCTGATAGGAAAGGCAGATGCTAAACAGTATAGATGAGACACAGAGTACATTAGTCATAAAGACAAGAGAAACAAGGAAGTAGAGGACAGTATGACATGCTAAAGGTACTGTGAAATGAGGTGTCTGGGCCTAACTTGCACTGTGGCTTCTCAGTGAAGACTTAAGGAAAGTGGGACACTACCTGTTTGGCTAAGTATGGTGCAGGAAAAACCAACACAAAGGCTCTGGAGACTTGAGGGAACTGTAGGAGAGGACAATGGAGGAGGCAAGAGATGGGAAATGGGGAGCAAAGGGAAAAGGGTCTTGGCATTGATCTAGGTACGAGAATGGTGGTTTGAGCCAGGACAGCGATGAGAATGGTAATTAGGGGTGGCTGCGTTCTAGATCTATTTCAAAAGGCAAGTGACAAGATTTGTTTGAAAAGACAAAAAAAAACCTTGGTGTTGGAGAGAAGTGATGGAGTCAAGGAAGACACCGAAGGGGGAGATGCTGTTAGCTGACAAGTAGGGGATATTGATATGGTATGCCTAGGGTTAAGGGGCACTCCAGATAGAGGAGGCGACAGGAATAGACATTTGGAACATGTCAGCATATTAATGTTTGCCATGCACACACGCTTTCCCATCTGAATTCCACAACACCCCCGAAGCAGTTTTATCACCTCTCCTTTGCAAGGGTGTTGTAGTGGTCCAGAAAGATCGTGGGGCATTCTCATAGCCACACTGGTACAAAGCCAGGCTCAGTCTCTATATTCCAACCACTTAACCACCTCAATTACAACCTGGTACTCAGCTAACCACCAAGGTCACAGGATTGATGGGGAACTCAGGGATGACCCATTTTTTCC
Source organism: Lophiomys imhausi (assembly GCA_907164525.1). Lineage (NCBI taxonomy): Eukaryota > Metazoa > Chordata > Mammalia > Rodentia > Muridae > Lophiomys > Lophiomys imhausi. The sequence continues at coordinate 4,245,366 of CAJQZJ010032196.1, read as the reverse complement.
TTGCCCCACAAGGCGTTCAAATGTAAGGGAGAACGCTGCTTTCTCAAGGTCAGACACAAGGCAAACTCCAGCTGGTCTGAGTTTCCTACTTTTGGATGAACCAAGTTCTCCCTGCATTCTGAGTCTAGTCACTGCTTCTTCTCAGGGACCTTCCTCATCCCCTTGGTCCAGGCAAGGTGTCCTGCAACGTTCCAGTCTCCCAGTATTCACACTTGTGATGTTAATGGGCAGTCGCATGCATAGATCAATGTTCTTATCCCCGACTTCATATCAAAAGAACGTGGAGAATATTTTAAAAAGGATGAGTATTGGTAACACACTGCAGGTTCACTGAATCAGAGCCTCAGGTGATCGTTTCTATTTTAAAGACCTTCCTACAGTGTAAACATGGATGCCTATACTGTCTTGCTTGAAGAAGTGTACCGATCCCGTTCAGGCATTCATCTGTCCTCCTCACAGCCACATGCCGTGGCATGTTGACCCTATCCAAGTCAGATCTTCATTGGCTCAAGCCTATTGTGATCACATCTACCTTGTCAATAATTAACTTTGGCATGGACATGTAGCACAGTGGGGACTAACAGGGTGTAAGAGAAAGGGTAATGTCTTTAAAAGGGAGATAGTAGATGCTGGTGAGGTCTAGAGAAATTGGAATGCTTGCTCACATGGTGGTGGGAATGGAGGAACGCTAAATGCAACCACTGGGTGGGGGGGAGAGAAAGTTGAGACTTTCTCAAAAAGTTAAATTTCAAGGGATGACATAGCTTAGTAATTCTACTTCTAGGTGTCTATCCAAAAACAGAAAGCAGAGACCTGAACAGATACGTGTTTACTTCTGTTTGTAGCAGTTCATAGTAGTCAATGTGTACAAACACCCCAAGTGAATGAACATACAGAAGGTTATCTGTCCACACACGAGGATACTATTCAGGATTTGGGTAGAGGTTACCAGAGGGAGAACGAGAAAGAAGGATGTGATTGTTTAGTAGACACCAGAGTTTCTGTGGGGAACGATGTCAGTTTGGATGGTATGATATTGATGTCCTAGTTTCTTTCCTGTTGCTGTGATAAAAACCATAACTAAAAAGCAACTTGGGGAGCAAAGTGTTTATTTTATCTTACAGCTTTCAGTCTACTATGGAGGGAAGCTAAGGCAGGAGCTCAAGGCAGAACCTGGAGGCAGGAACTAAAGCAGAGACCATGGGAGATTGCTGCTCACTGGCTTGCTTCCCGTGGCTTTCTCGGCTACTTTTCTTAACAACTGAAGACCGCCTACCCAGGGAGGTACTATTCACAGTGGGTTAGGTCCCCCCACATCAATCATTAATCAACAAAGTGCTCCACAGATGCGTCTGCAAGCCAATCTAATGGAGGCAATTCCTCAACTTAGACTTCCTCTTCCCAACTATGTCTAAATTTGTATCAAATGGATAAAAACCAACTATAATGGATGGCTATACAGCATTGTGAATGGACTTGCAGCCATAAAATTGTATACTTATAAATAGTTAAAATGATAAATATCATATATATATTCACAACAAAAAAGAAAGATATGAGGAACTATTTTCTACAACATAAACCAGCATGGTTTCTTGATTCCCACAGTGACTCCTTTTTCTACCATCTGTGGCTATGACCTGAAGTCTGGGGGAAAAAAAAATCGAGGCCTTATGCTGACAGAACAGGAAGTTGGAAGGGCCTTGAAGATGTTGTGGAGCCCTTGTGCTAACCAGCCTTGAAGGACTGTATCTCTGATGCTTTACTTTGTTTAAGCCAGTTTAATCATGATTGTTCTCAGAGAAGCTGGCAGCACACAGAGGGACATTATCCTATGCCACCCTGACCCCTCCTTAGAATGGAAGCATTTAACTTCCCTGTAGCTGGCCCTGCAGCTGCTGGCACTTTCTCTTAGGTACAGTCCCTGCACTAACTAAGGACTCTAGCAGGCCTGATCATGGCAAACATGGCTCTGGCAGACCTTGCCCTTCTGCCCCATTCCCTCTGATTTGCTGAAAACCATTAGATTACATTCCTGAAGCTACACACCAAGGTCTATTCCCTTATATGGCCAGTTCTTCCTCCTGAGGCTGACTACCAAGGTCCAGCTATCAAAGTATTAAAGTCCAGCAATCAAAAGCACCCTTTGGCTCATCTAATTAACATGCCCAATCAAAATTAATCAACTCAGCCTTTTTACCTTTATTTTTTAAAGATTTATTTATTTATTTATACATATGAGTACTTTATTTGCATATAGGCCTGCATGACAGAACAGAGCATCAGATCCCATTACAGATAGTTATGAGCCATCATGGGGTTGCTGGGAATTGAACTCAGGACCTCTGGAAGAGCAGTCAGTCCTCTTAACTACTGAGCCATCTCTCCAGCAACCCTTTTTACCTTTATAAACTGTCATTTGCCTATGGGCCATGTCTGTCTCTATCCACCACACACCAAGTCTTATTTCCCACCCTCTGTCCCTCTGGGGTGGTACCCATACTTTGGTTTGTCATGGTTTCCCTATCTGGGGTGAGTAGATGTGTGTGTTGTGTCTCCCCAGGAAAAATTTTGTCACACCGCAGTAACTAAACCTGCCACATGGATACATGGTGACAAACAGACGACTCTCTGGGCTCTAAGGATATGGAAAATGCTCCTAAATATTTGTGGACTGACTAAATGATACTTTGGTTAATAAATGATGAATTCTTAACTTCTCAGAAAAATAAAATCACTGCAGTGATTTTAGTAAAGCAAATGGATTAAGTATCAAGGCTTAAAAAAAAAGAAAGACACAACCATACTATAAATGAGCAGTCTGTTCTGGGACTCTAGTAGAAGCTTATCTCTTGGGCTGTCAATTCAAGATTGCATACACAAACCTGATTAGAGGCATTCTGGTGCCCTGCTAGCGCCAGGCTTCATTGAGAGATTTCCTATCCCTAGTTTAAAAGAACCATTTCTGACAGTGAACTTCTAGGTTATTCTCCAGCCAGTAAAATATGTAAAAATGTAACAATATGTAGAATTAACCCTCATTCTCATGGGTTTAGTTTTGCTTTGCAAAGTCGTTCTTCCTGAGAACATTTAGGCTCCAAACTAGGAGAAAACTTTTGAGATCACCTAAGGAGAAAAATAACAAGGCCAAGAGTAGAGAGAAGGTGGTAAATTCAGACTCACAGAATATAGTGGCTGTCCTCACAGATTTGAAACCATTGGCCCACATGTTTAATCAGAAATGGAAAAGCACTCACACTGCCTTGTGGGTAATCCTAACCCTACTTCCCATTGTTTGAAGTGGACTCATTATTCTAGATACCAGAGACTCTCTCTGCCCTAGCAGCTCGACATTTCTCATCACTTCAATACCACAACTGAAAAGATGTTTCTCAGATTTTAGTTCTGGACAAAGAGCCTATTTTCTAGAGACCCAGGATGGTATACACCTCTGATCCTAGAACTTGGGAGGCTTAGGCAGGAGGATCATGAGTTCAAGGCTAGCCTGGGATACACAGTAAGACCTTGTCTCAAAAACCCCTAAAATTACTAAAAAAAAAAAAATTTTTTTTAAATCCAGTTTTTCATACAACCAAATACCACCACACACCAAGTGCCTTGATCCAAGAGTGTTGGCTGTCCTGTGGAAATGTACTCAGGGATATTCTCAGCTGCTTTAGAATCTTTCATTTCAATAAAACAAATGCAATGAAGGGAAGAAAACATTGAAAACCACGTTCTATAAAAACGAATTCTGAATTTGTTCTCCACCCCCAACCCGGGTTTAATAAGCTTAAAACTCTCCTCATTCTTTCGATGAAAAAAAAAAAAATTGCTGTAGCAGTTTCCTACTGATGAGTTGTCCCAATAAACAGAGCAGTCCCAAGCCGGTGGTCTGTGAGATCTCGAGAGAGAAGTCTACTAGAGAAGGTAGGAGAGAGGGGAGCCACCTGCCAGGCTCCAGAGGGGACAGCCTGAAGAAATGTGACAACAAGATCTAATAGCGTAATGGTGAGCATTGAGCTACTGGAAATAATCTCGATTAAACACGTTTGCTTTTGTGATTTCATTTGAAGCCTCACCAGAAACTCATTTTCCCTTCAATTCTTGCATCTTATTGAGCACCAGAAAAAATAAACATGGGTGTTTCCTAAACATTTATCTATAGGACAAATGATACACCCTGGCAGTTTGCAAGTGACTGGAGCACTCTCTTCCCCAGCATCACCTATGGGAGTGGGGCTGGGGTGGGGCTTGGGGTGGAATATGCCTCGTGATTGCATGCATAGCTAAGAAGAAAGTTCCTCTATGGAGTTTGGTAGAAAAGCTTTGACTCTAAGGACTGTTTAAGTTGAAAATAGGCATTGTCTTTCATGTGCCATGTTTTTAAGTAAAAGCAAGAATGAAGGCTGTGTTCAGAGTATCCGCCGAAAGCTGTCCTCAGACCACTGTGGACCCAGCCTTGATCTTAGGGAGTCTTGACATCTGTTCTTCAGCATTATGTCAAGCAAACATTCCCAAGGAAGGAACCCTGCTCACTGGACTCTCTAGACTCAGACCTTGGTCTTCTGGCTGCATTTCCTCTCCAGCAGAGGAAGGGAGCGTGGCAAGGCACAGCTTCCCAAAGCATCTTTCAGAACCTTGCCGAGTGGTGGGGAAATGGCACAGTTGCATCATCTTTCTGCATTTGGCTTCGTCTGCCTGGCTGAGGTAGAGGAACCATTTATCTTTGGTAAAAGCAGTTAGGTTACTTGTTCTCCATCCTGGTTTTTCATGTCTGATTCTTCTGTCTCTGTTTCTGTCTCCCCTCCCTTTCTTATTAGTTATCAATTGTTCTCAATAAATTGTATGAACAGTAGCCCAACCACTAATGACATGTAGCACAGAATTACCAAAACAAAGTAAAATCATTCGCAAAGTCATTGTTTTTAAACAAAGTGGCTGCATTTCCAGTTTCTGTCCCCCCCTAGACCCTCATCCTACCTTCACTCCCCCTTTCTGAGAAAAACTGATCACTGCAGGAAGACATAACTGCTTTTCTTAATCTGAGACCCGTGAAACTGAACACAATTCATTTGTGGATTTCCATTTTTCTGAAGGGCAAAAGCCACGACCCTCAGAGCATTGTTGGAGACATTTAGTACTCAGGGGAATGCATTTGCGGCATAACCACTGTTTTCTGTGATGATTGTGCTGCTGTTTAACTGTGATTTTCTTTGTTTTAGGATTTACAGAAGAAATTTAATCCAATTTAAGGTCTGATCATTTTAAAAATAAGATTGTCACCCCCAATTTCTTTGGCAGTAAAAAAGAAAACAAAAAAGAATTATAGTACCATTGGATAACAGTGTGTGTGTGTGTGTGTGTGTGTGTGTGTGTGTGTGTGTGTGTGTG
>CAJQZJ010032196.1:4185617-4224188 GCA_907164525.1 Lophiomys imhausi | reverse complement strand
AAAAAAAAAAGGTAATTGTCCCAGAGTTAGGATTAGGGTAGGGCTCTGTTCTTATCTTTCCAGGAGATTTAAAGCATCCATTCAAGGAATCCAGGGACAACTGGACAATGGAAACCTCAGCAGAAAACAGATCAGACACCAAAGAAGATGAGTGGCCCAGATGATCCAGCCTTGCAGACTTCCTCAATAGCAGTTTCCTCAAAAGTCTACAACCACAACAAGTCAAAATCGCTAAGATCGTTCAGCTCCACAGACTGCTCCAGCTAGAACTTCAGTAAAGCTCTGAAGATCAGCTTCTGTCTATGAACTTCATAGGACATCTAAATAGCTGAGCACAAAAGGACTGAACATCAAATGATTCTATTAACCATTTTTCTATTCTTATTTGGGCTCCAAACAGGTTTACTACGTCCCAAATCAGCAGGAAGTTATTTTAAGAGAACAACGTCCCATCCCCAGAAGGTGGGGAGGGTGTCCCCCCCCCTCTTTGGTTATTTAATGGATAATAGAAAATTTTGTTATTTAGGGGAAAAGACTACAAGCTGTTAAATGATCTTGTTAAATGGGTTTTGGAGGTTAGACCCAGGGACTTCTCTCTTTTTCTTTTCTGTATCCTTCTTTCTCTCCTATGTAGGAGTGAACAGACTTGAGAAAAATGGGACATAGACATAGTATAGGAAAGATCAAGAAAAAGGACAGATTATTGAATATTGCCTTATACCTTTGTATATTGATACAAAATTAATATTATATTTGGCTAAATTGGTACTGATCATTGTATATTAATGCAAAATTAAAATTGTATTGGGCTACATCATATTGATCTTTGTATATTGATACAAAATTAAGATTATATTTGGCCACATTGGTATTGATCTTTGTATATTGATACAAAATTAAGATTATATTTGGCCACATTGGTATTGATCTTTGTATATTGATACAAAATTAAGGGTAACGCTTCTTAAAGGTATTGTTCCTAGTAATGCTTAAAAATGAAATGTAAAGTTTTGGCCTCTTGCTACCAACCGTCATAAACTGTTTAGGATAATTAAGAAATGGAAACTAATAGTCATGCAAATGTGTCATTTTGTTAGTTACTATGACAGTCTGTCACAGTTATTTTCTAAGCTACTCAGAAATCAAGTTGCTAAGAGACAAGCAATATTTGCTTTTCTAAATATAAGAGATAGATAGGGCATCTTCAAAGACCTCAAGAGATCTGCAGAATATGGCATTCAAAGATGTTTTCTTAACTTAAGGTTTTTTTTTTATATCGAGACATGTCAGCTCCTGACAGCACCCGCTATTCTACTCCAAGTAGAAGATGAGCATCGAAGAATCTCCAGTGGGAGATGATTGAATTGGTCGTAAGCCTTTCTCTTGGCAAGAAAAGCCCCTTGCTTCAACTGTAGACAGACTGCTGTCCAAAAAGGACAAAACTTGGAAGCAGGTAAGTCGACAGCCTAGCTCTGCCAAGACAGGGTAGGTAAGTCCTTCATAATTCCTGCTCTACAATCAATGTCTGTCAGAGAAATGGGGCCAAATGGCTGAAGATTGATGCTGTAATGTATGGAGAGAAAATGGGAACTGTCCAGGAAGCCACTGGTATGTCATTTCTTAGTTTTGGAAGCTGCAGGCCCTGCACTTCCTATACAATCAGATATATTTATCCCTCTCAGGTCTCTGAGGTGGTTGAAGAATAGATAGCTAGAGTCTCATAGTTAAATTTTGAGTTGTTTAGGAATCAAGAGGGTGTTCCGGATCTAAGAAGATATTTTTAAAATTGTGAGGCAAGTTAGTATGAAAGCTGAGTTAGATATAGAACTTTAAATTCATGGAGATGGTTAGATAGTAGAATGTTAAAGTCAGGTGCCAAATACATATGGACTGGACATTGGGAATGTATGCTAAGCCATATAACTCACATAATTGTGGCCTATTTATTTCTGTTGTTTTGTATTGTATTTATAGTTATAAGAAAAAGAACCATTTGTTGGACTGAAAGGGAGAGCTGTTGGGGGGAAAAAGAAATACCTTGAACTAAAAAAAAAAGGAAGAGGATGGGGGGTTGAGGAGGAGGAGGGTGGAAGGGTGGGACTGGAGGGGAGAGTAGGGAGGGGATTGTGATTGAGATGTAACTTGAAGAAATAAAAAATAAATTATTAAAAAAAGAGATGGAAGGAATACTTATCCCTTTGACAAGGTGGTGTGCTTTCCCTTCCCAGGAAACCCTGCACTCATTTATTTATAGAGCTGCCACCATGCAGCTTTGGAAGTCTGCCTGCTGCTAAGTCATGATGCCACTTGCTGATGTCCACTGCTGAACATGCCAGCCTGCATCAAAGGGCATGTCTTTCTCTCTTCCTCTCCTCCATTTCCCTCCTTCCAGCAGCTGCCGACATTCATACCTTGCATGCCCTGGTACTTTTCTCTCAAAATCTGGTCCTTGAGATTCTCTTTTAAAATTACTTATTAAGGAGACTACTAACTCAAAGGGGGAAGTCCAACTTCCCTTTTATCATATGGCACCCACTGTGGTGCACGCAAGGTTTCCTGTAACACTTTCATGGGTGGTGGTGGGCCTCTGGTTGTTCTACACACATGTCTTTACTTACCAGTCACAGTGTAAGATCCACAAGGTCTCTCTCCCTTTGTGTCTCCCGTAGCTCTTAGTACAGAAATGCTTCAGTTTATAAATTCTTCATTAAAGAAGATTCACATAGACAGATAGCTGGGCTCCTCTTTCTGTTTCACCTCCTCCTCGTCTGGCAGAGAAACCCGCATCAATCTCATCGGAAGGCTCCACCCTCTTATATTGACCTGATTCGATTTGGGTCTGGAGAGGAGACAGATTCTCCCTGAGATTCTGGAGTGCCTAAGCGGAGAGTTGACTCCCCTCAGAACCCAGGGACTTCAGGAACATTGAAACAGGACCCTTGCAGGCCTAAGACATCTGAATAGGTGAGCCTGGGAGATTTTTCATATGCTAAATAATTGGTCTCTAAGACCATGAAGTCGATTCTGCTAAACTGAAAAATTGTATGAAGACCAGCCTTCCATAAGGACCCTCACCTAGAGGAAAATATCCTTTCGAGAAATCTTAGGTTAATGTTAAATGTTTGTAAGAAGTTTTAGGTGCTAGGTTTTAGAGTTAGGGTTTGGGTTTAGGATTTAGGAATTTCATAGGCAATTGTTAGGTAATTCTTAAATATTAATAAATATATGTGTGATAGCTAAAAATTTACTGCTACACACAGATATGAACAAAACAGAGTTTAGGACATACACACTGCCCACTGTGGCAGATGGAGTTAGCAGTTGCACATGGATGGCTAGTCAGGAGTGTGACAGCAGGGTTTGTACCCAGTCTGAGATGTTTTATCTACACCGGTGCATTGTCAGCTTGAACAGTATAAAAGTGGTGAATGTGGGGCTGGAGAGATGGCTCAGAGGTTAAGAGCAATGGTTGCTCTTCCAGAGGTCCTGAGTTCAATACCCAGCAACCACATGGTGGTGACTTATAACTTATCTTATATAATGAGATCTGGTGCCCTCTTCTGGCATGTAGGCGTTCATGCAGACTGAACACTGTATATATAATAAATAAACAAATCTTTAAAAAAAAAGTGGTGAATGTCTGTTAAAACTCTACTAAGCAGAGGCACATTCTTAGGAAGGAAACAAAGGCAGAGGTAATTTTTCAAGTTTACAAGGCAGGGGACAACGCTAAATGTGGCAAGGAGCCTGTAGAACAATAGGAAAGACAATTTAAGACAACGAGTGAAGAATGACTGAGTAAGAAAGAGTGGAGAATGACAAAATAAAAAGGGCAACTTGCTGAGGTCCCAGCTAAATGTTAGCGGCAATGAATGGCCTGAGCTTTGTTAGTGCTGGTGAAGGCCTACAGCTCAGGAGGGACTTAAGTCGGGGGACTGGGGATGGCATGACTGATGGAAGCCAAGTTTAGCTCCCGGGCTGAGAGCTGCACACTTGTGTCCTCAAAGCAACAGAACAGCAAACAGTTAGGTGGCAGTGAAGGTGAAACCATCCCTTCAGGAGTGAAGGTATTTTAAGAAGAGACACCCATGCCTCTTTCTTCAGCTACCAGACTACTGAGACAGTAACTAGGAACTCCCCCAAGGAACTGAAGTTTCTTCAGGAGTCTCATGCTGGGAAAGGGAGAGATTTGAAGTCTGGTGCCCACTTGTCTGGAAGAACTTATCTCTCAGAAAGAGATTTCACAAAATCCAACAACCTGTCGTGGAGCCCGGGAGCCAGATTCTGAGAGAGTGGTGTGGCAGTTATGTGAAGGACCATGCCTTGACCAGCACTGCTTAGCTATCATTCTTCTTGCACTCTGTTAAACCCAAATGGTTATGCCGATGCCCCTGTTGGGGAGACTGTCACTGGACCCCTTTGTTTGTTCCTCTTCCCAATGTGGTCACATTGAGTAAATCTCCCGTCTCTGCTTTTCACCTTTGTTTGCCTTTTTAACTGGCGTGTTGAGGGCCATTGGCCAAGGCCAGCTGGTTAGGGCTGTCAGGACCTAGGCTTTGGTCTCCAGTAACAAGGATGGTGTAGGGGGAGGTCCACACTGAGGAAGGTATGCAGCAGAAGGCAAAAAAGATGAGTGTTCTCCTAGAGGTAAAGCTTTCTTGGGACCTCTGATGCTTTTAGCTGCGGAAATGGGTCTGGACCTCAGTAGTGGATTTGGAAGTGATTTTTAAGAAACGGAAAGTCTGGAGTTGGGGATACGGCTCGGCAGTTAAGAGCACATACTGATCTTGCAGAGGAAACAAGTTCAGTTCCTAGCGCCCACATTGGATGTCTCACAACCACCTGTAATCCCAGATCCAGGGGATCCGATGCCCCGGCCCCTACTGGAATAGTCATGTGTTCAACTGTCTACATATACATAATTAAAAGTAAACTTTTTTTTCAAGGAGAGTTATGCTTTAAGGAGAAAAATAGAAATGGAAGCTGGGTGTGGTGGTACATGCTTATACATCCTAGAACTGGGCAGATGGAGTCAGGAAGATCAGGAGTTCAAGTCAACCTTGGGCTATGTAGTAAAATTTGGTCTTAAGTAGAAACCCATACAAATAATCTTTTATAACCTAAACTCTTCATAAATTGAATATCTATGTTATATATGCTGTACATGCAGTTAAAAAGAAAGATACTTTATCCTCACCCCCTTAGTAATTTCACCTTAAGTAACGTATTCATCTACTTTGGAAGGGAACTATCATCACCATCATCATTTGTCACCATGGAAACAGAATCTCACACACGGATGCTTTCATTCTGATACCATGTCTTGCTCCTCTGCAGCTGCCTCCCTGTGTGGGCTGATTAAGTGAACTAATATCCCAAGACTAATCCAGATGACAATTCTGTCTGTGCTTCCTACAGCTTAAAACCTGGGTCAGATTTGTATTTCCTATCTGTTACTTTATTTAATGTTCTCACCTAGTCTCACTAGGTGAGATCTGCTCTTTGACCTTCAGAATACCTCCAGGGACATGGAAGGGGCATGTGGCACCAGGCAATACTTCTAAGATTGGTTTCAGTGGACTATGTGGTGGCTTCAGTGTGTAAATTGTGCCAAACCAAACCCCATATAGCTCAACCTAATCCCCCCTTGACACATTTGGTTGGATATAACAGAATAAGATGGGACTGAGGAATCAGAAAATGTTATGTGAGAGGAAGGGAATGCTCTTGGGAGATCTGACATGTCAGCCTGCAGGTGGCTAATCTAAATATTCGTTCCAGGTATTGGGACTGCTATCAACAAACTCATTTTTGGAGACAATATTTTCACTTCAACTGTCAACTGACAAAGGGTCTCCACAATATGTGGCTTCCAGCTGAAGAGAAAATGTACGTGAAGTTCACAAACGCATGCACAATCACACCCTCTCTGGTTGAAAAATGGAACCCAGAGTCATTTAGTGTTTCCAAAAACTAGCTGGAACACAGATGACATTAACCTCGTAAATAATTTTTTAGAAAGACTTAAGAAGTTGTGAGGCAAGCTGCTTTGTAGTGACCCAGTTCATCTCTTACACACATTCACTGCAGCTTCCCATGCCTTTTATCTAAATAACTTCTCCATTATTCTCTTTCTTGCTTTGTATTAGCTGGATTCTTTAGAAAGTGTGGAGCAACCAGCATTCAAGTCACTGTTATTGCATGTAGACTTTGGTTGTATGAGACAGGAGCCCACATAGCCCAGTAGACAAGATTTTGTGCCCATCCTACCTTTCCCAGCAAGAGGTAGAGTAGGCATTTACTCTAAGCTCAGAAAAAGTTGGTGACAGGGTATGAGACCAGACCTGCCCTTTGTTGCATAGACCTACAGAGGTGATTAGTTGGGCTCGGGGCCAGCATGAAGCCTTCCTTCCCCCACAGAGCTTCTACTACAAGATCATACACTACTCAGAGAAAGTAGAAATCATACACCACCCAGAGAAAGTAGAAAACCTGGCCCCTGATATGAGACAAAAGAATATTGATTTAAGCATGTAATTTTTAAAAATCAGTTTGAGAGAAGGGGTTAAAAAAAACTATGCCCAGAAAGCAACAAGCCACTGCTCTTAAATAAAGCACAGAGGAAACAAAATCAAACTTTGGGTCCCTAAGGAAGGGTCATAAGATCCTCTCTGCCCAGGATTCTCTACCACTCTTAGACCTTCGGGCAGCCAAGCAAAGGGAGCTGGACTCCAAGGCACATTCTGAGCCTAGACAGTTTCAAGCTGAGGGCTGAATATTTAGAAAACTGCTCTGGCACTTTGGGCTCCAGGCACCTGGAAACCCCATCCAACTACTGAAGTTTGTGGTGCACCCACATTAGGAGAGCAACAACATCAAATGTAGTACAGCCTCCCGTTAGCTGGTTCATTCAGTATCCCCTGCGGCTAGTCCACACAAAAATGGCCTGGAAATAAAAGAGGTATTCTCAGGTGTAAATGTAGTTGACTTTGATCTTTCTTTGTTCTTTTTTTTTATGGTGACCAGTATTTAGATTTCAGGTGTCATTTCCCTCTTTCTACCCTGGAGGTACCAGGTATCAAAACCAGGCTTAGTGGTGAGCATCTTTACCCACTGAGACACTTCACCCACCCATATCTAACTCTTAGAGAATAGTTAATAATAAATAAAGCCTCTTGTGAATGTTGTTATAAAATCTTTGCCTGAAGACTTAGAGTTAAAGCTATGTACATGCCTGGAAGAATTTTGCCTTCCAAGAAAATACCCAGGCTAAACTAGACTATTAATCCCTCTTTAGTCTGGAAAGTATTTATTAAAAGAAAATAGCTTAGTGCAAACAATCACTTATTCTTTTGACTTCTTTAATCAAAGCAGTGGAGAGCTACGATATTTATAATTCAGTTCCAGACTCTAAGTACCTTCATGTGCATGACAAAATTATTGAAAGGATCAGACATAATTGTGTAAAGAGCAATGTAAGTACATGGCTAACAATTGAAGCCATCATTGGCTACTGAAGTGAATCATGATGCATGAGGATGCCCTCACTGTTATCAGCAATGAAGGAACGATAGCACCCATAGACAGCGGTGTCCACCTTCCCTGATTCCTGCTGAAGAGTGTGTCTCATGATGTGGGGGAAATTTTTCCAGGGTAATTTCTTGCACACAGAAATGGATGATCAATGTAGGAAAGAAAAGTGAGTACTAATGCAGTGGATGTACACACACAGACACACACATACACAGACACACACACACAGACACACTCATACACAGAGACACACCCATACACAGAGACACACACTCAGAAAAATACACAGACACACACACACAGACCCACACAGACCCACACAGACCGACACACGCACACACAAATTCTCCCAAAGCTCCAGTAGGGAAAGTACCTCCTACACAGAGAGAGAGACAAGTGACGATTTGACTTGGAAATTTTTTTAAAAGTCAAGACAAGCTGTTGAATTGTCTGCCACACTGACTTCTGCCCAAATTTTGAACCACTAAGAGGGAAACTTTTGTGCTGAGACTGCAACCTGGGCACTGAGCCTTTGCTGTGCTGCACCCAGATAATTCAGCTGTTTGGCTACAGCAATCGAAATCTCCTTCAAAAGACCAAAGCTGGATAACAGAAGAAAAGAATGGTTTACTCCTTCTACTCACGTTCAACAGAAAGGAACAATGAGACACAGGACACACTTTGATAGTTCATTTTTATTAAGTCTCTGGAGCTGAAATGTTCAAAATTTTCTTTTCCTTTTTTTTAGCTTTTTTTAAAAACATTTATTTATTAATTCAAGTTACATCTTGATCACAGCCTCCTCCTTTCTCTCTACCCAGTCTCACCCTCCCTCCCTCTTCCCCTTCTCCCTGCTCTCCTTCTCCTCTGATGAGGGGACCCCACACATATCAAGCCCCCTCAGTTCCTTAGTCACATGAGGGCTAAGAGCTTCCTCTTGCACTGGGGCCCAACATGGCAGCCCAGCTAGGGGAAGGTATTCCACTAACAGGCAACAGGGTCCATGACAGACACTGCCCCTTCCTTAGCCACCACTTGCTAAGGGATCTGTATGAAGGCCAAGTTGCCTATTTTCTGTATATGTATAGGGAGGGCCTAGGTCTGGTCTTTTTCTTTTTTTCTTACAGAGATTGAAACAGAGTTTTCATTTTTGACAACTATAACTGGGTGCAAGGAAAATACTCAAAGAAACAGAGTAGGTTTATTCTGAATGGTTTTTGTAGAGCCAGGATAAGACGCAGTGACATGAGGTAGGTGGAGTGGAAATGAATCTGGATTCAGGGCTGGAAACCAAAGACTGATTGCCCCCCTCAAAGGGGATATGAGACTGAGGAGGAAAAATAGTTACATTCATAGGGATGCTCAGAAAAATTAAATCAAAGCAAGATGGTGAAGTGAGGAGAGACTACAGAGGGTGAGAAACAGAAACACTCCATCTTCCCATTGAAGACAAACGCAATCGGCTGAGTGGCAGTACAAGTGGGGTTTTCCTCTAATCAAACTGGGAAGGCAGAAAAGCATTGTGACAAGAAAACACAGTGACAGAAAAAGGAAAATGTTCCCATGCAGAGAAGGGAGCAAAAGGGGGAGTAAAGTAACTGGGGAAACAAACAAATCAAAGGAAAGCAACAAAGAGAACCAAAACCAGATTTTCCGCAGGGATTGAACTGTGAGAGAGTCCAAAGGAGGAGAAGAGAAACTCAGCCAGTAGTGAACAGATGTGTGCCAGAGCATCCTCCTTTGCTTCTCAGATCTAAGTTGAGAAGCTCTAGAAGGAAAGAGCAAATAGCTTCCCGAATGTTGCTCTCGTTCACTGTTCAGTCCCCAGTCTCTTCACCAGCATCTGGGATATAATGTATGCTCAATGTAGTAAGAGTATAGTGAACTGAATAAGTAATGTGAGGAAAACAAACTACCTGAGAAAGGACCACACAGTGCTCAGTGTCCGTTACTAAACTGTAGGTTCACAGAAGGTACGCCAAAGAACTAGGTTCTGCTACAGCTGGGCCAAATTTGGTTTCCCTAAGGCAAGAACAGCCCAGGATCTAAATGAAACAGGCAGTGTGCAAAGCCAAGGGTGGCCGAGGGGCAAGTGGCTTTGGAAGATGGTCATGGTTTAACATCTCCAGTCCCCACATCTCCTACTAAGACTCCAGCACACATTTAGGTGTCTGAATGTGTTGTTATTTGACATTGTCACTATATTATTTCTACAGCTTCCACGAAACACAAATAAGCAATCAAAGTCTTGAATATGCTCAACCATTCAAAACTGCTAATATCTAAGAACTATTCTATCAACCTAACAATTGCTAGGGAAGGACCCATGATAAATGGGCTCAAAACAGGCAGATTTCCTAAGAGTCCTACACAGAATCAAGATTAATGGCAACAGAGTTGGCCAAGAACAACATGGCCAGGATAGTTATGAACCTCCAGACAATTCATCTTCCCCACAGAGATACCCAAGGTGGAAAACAGCGCAGGTCAGGGAATAAAGGATGGGTTGGTGCACATGGTGGTCAGATCTCTCCTAGCTTACCATGCTCAAAAGCAAGGGATGTACTTGGGGTATACACAAATATGGAGATTCCAAGTAAAAAGCTGACTAGGATGAAAATCCAACAATTCTTAGACCAGTGGGAGAAATAAGGTCACAAGGCAAACCACTGTTCCACCACTAGGAAGAGAGCTGGAAGATGCAGAAAGTTACAACACACAGAACAGAAGCCTGGACTACAGCGAACCCCCAACCATAAATTTATTTTCATTGCTACTGCATAACTGTAATTTTGCTACTGGGCGGTATTTTGGTGCCTATGCCATTGGAAATATGTGTTTTCAATGGTCGTGACCCACAGGTTGAGAACCACTGCTCTACAGATTCTGGTGCTGATGTAGGAAAACTGGAACTTATCTGATGAGTTTCTGTGAAATAGATGGGCACATGTGGGAGTTGATATGCCCAGGTGACCTAGTCACAAATGGCCCTGACATTTCTGTGACTTTTAACTCGGGGAGCTTGACTATGTTTCCACAGTAGAACTTCTTGGATAGTATCCCACATACTTATATGCAGAGGGAGGAAGAGGGAGCCATTTTTTTTCCTTTTATTGAAAATATTTTCTCATACAATAAATCCCTGATTACAGTCTCTCCCTATTCCTCTCAGTTCCACCCCACCTCCCTTCCCTTCCAGATCCACTCACTTTCTGTTTCTCATTAGAAAGGAACAGACTTCTAAGAGATAACAACCAAAGAAAATTAAACATTAAAAAAACCCATCACATTGGATAAGGCAAACCAACAAAAGAAAAAGAGTCCCAAGAGAAGGCACAAAAATCAGAGCCCCACTCGTCCACACACTCAGCAGTCCCATAAAATACTGAACTGAAAGCTGTGATATGTATGCAGAGGGCCTGGTGCAGACTCTTATTGGCCCTCTGCTTGCTGCTTCAGTCTCTGGAGGGAGCCATTTTTAAATACATCAGGTCATTCTGCTCTTTAACAATGTCCACTCTGAGGAGAAGCTACTGGAGCATGCTGGTGCTTTATCAGAGCTTAAATAGCCTGGGTGAAGGAAGATATCCAGTTGAAGCTAGATATAGCCTTCCATAAGGGAGAAGGGAACCTAACTCTAGCCCATTCTATCTGCTTTATTTTAAAAGAAGACTTAAAACACAAGGAACACTTGTGACAGTCACAATCTGAGGACACAGGAACACTAAGACAAAGGACTAATCACAGAATTAGAGAAGGATCCCCTCCAGGACTCCTCAATTCTACAGTACCAAAAACCAGGCCCATACACTACTGGTACTGAGTACATCACGTCTAGAGAGTAAGAGGAAAAAGTGGAAGGCATTCTGAAAGCAAAAGCAGTGTGAGAGGCAGAGCAAACATCAGGAGCCGCAGCAGAGATGTCAGAATCGTCACGCAGGGAATTTAAAGCAACTATGTCAACACTTAGGTGCTCTGCTGCATAAAATAGGCCTCAGTAAGAACACATGGTGACAATATGCAGAAAGGCAGAAGTCACAAACAATCACAGACTTACGGGCCCACAAAGACTGCAAATATACTACAGCAGAAACGAAGATCTTTGATGGAGGTTTGAGTGTCTGTAGACACGGCTGCGGAGAGTCTCCAAGAGCTATGAACCAACTGGACAAGCTGTAGTGTAGAAGAACAGCCAAAGCAAAGAAAGAGGCAAGAGAGACATTTGAAGCAGTAAAGACAGAATTCCCAGGAAGCTCAGAGAACACAAAGCAGAATAAACAGGGTGTGGAGAAGACAGGCAGACAGAAATAAATAATGCTATATATAGGATGACAAAAGAAAGAAAAAATACTGAAATAAGCCAGAAGGGAAGAATAAAAACATCTTTACCCATACAGGAGTAAAGATAAAAAGCTCATTAAGCAAGCAAGAAGAGAGTACACTGAAGTACTTAAAAGTTTTAAACAGAGAAAACATTAACTGAAACTGTCCTTGAAAAGTGAAAATTATTTTTTTTCAAAATCTCAGGCAAAGAAAACTGAGGGTATCTGTTGACTGTGCCTGCTTTTCACAAAATATGAAAAGGAGTTGGAAATAAAGAAACGAAGGAAGGAATGAAGGAACGAAGGAACGAAGGAACGAAGGAACAAAGGAAGAAAGAAAAGAAAGTCATGTGGGCTGGAAGCACAATGTGCGAAACAAAAGGGAAACACGAAGGAAAGACAAGTGACTAAGAGAAAGTCTTAATATTTTGTCCTTTATTCGTCTAGCAGGATGTTCAAAGCAATAAGAGCAGAAATATATCTACTTATGTACTTTTATCTACACATGTAGACATACAAATGTGTATTTATATGCACATATAGAGAGACGAATCTGTAGGCTCATAGATGGCTGACATGAGTAAAGGCCATGACATTAGGGATGGGGCAGTTCAAGTTTCTTCATTAAATAAGGAAAACTACATGTGAAATGATACAGAATTATTTCAAAGTGAATTCAGATTAGTTATACATTAAAAACTTTAGGGCAGCCACTAAAATGGCTTTTTAAGTGTAACTGACTTGCTCATCAAAGAATGACACTGTAATCATAAGATATTAAAATCATAAAAAACCAGACACAGTGATACGTGCCTGTAATTCCAGCATTCTGGAAGCTGAGGCAGTAGGATCATAAGCTCCAGGCCATTTGGGCTACACAGAAAGATGCTGTCTCAAGAAATAGACAGACAGACAGACAAATGGACAGATGGACAGACAGATATGCTAGAGAGATGGCTCAACAGTTAAGAGAGTTTACTGATCATGGTTCTTGGTATAGTAGGTGGCTTCACAACCATCTGTAACTTCAGTTCCAGGGAGATTCAAGACCTCAAGCTGTTACAGATTTCTACACACACACACACACACACACACACACACACACAGAGAGAGAGAGAGAGAGAGAGAGAGAGACTTTTGAAATCATAAAAATATGTCTTTAAAAGTAGCAAAATAAACAGAGACCAACCCATAATACCAAATTAAATTACAAATTTTGAATCAAAAGAGACTATTAACAAAATTCAAAGCTTGTTCTTTGAACAAAGATCAATAAAATCAATTAGCATCATAGGTTCCCAAAAGTTAACAAATGCATTATTACTATCAGAAATGTGAAAGGTGCCATCACTAAAGAGCCCATGGACAATAGAAAGATAACAAAGGTAAGCTGTGACAAGCCATTAAAAGGCACAGTCTTCCAAAACTCACAGAAGTAGAAACAGGTATTCTGAATAGAATTACATCTGCTCAAAAAGGTAGAAATAACAATTAAATAGAAGAACCAGTTCAAGACAGGTTCACCAGAGAATTCTACCAAATTTTACTAATTCTCTATTTATGCTAATATTTTTCAAAAGACAAAAGTGGAGGGAATATTTCAAAACTCATTCTATGAGGCTAGTACCACCATAGTACTAAAGGCATTTAAAGATATTACACAAAGACAGGTACAGCAAAATATCTCTCATGAACATAAATGCTATAATTCTCAACAAAATATAAGTACATTGAGTACAGCATTGTATAAAAATATCATATACTCTGACCGAGTGGAACTTATAAAATCAGACATTACAACAAGGTTGTTACTGTAGGGTTCAGATGCAAAATTCAACTGGTTTTCTATATATCAGCAATTAAAAAGTGGAGTTTAAAGTTAAAAACACAGAACTACTGAAGCATTAGCACTCTCAGAAGTAAAACCACTGGATACAAATTTCATAAAACATTGCTTTGTACACATACACACACACACCATATGAGGGAAACTACAAAACTCTGAGGAAAGAAATCCAAAAGTCAGGTAAATAAATGAGGATGTCTCATGCTTATGGATATGAAAGTTCAGTGTTGTCAAGACACCAGGTTCTTCCTAGCTTGATGCAGGGTCACTGTAATTCCACCTGAAAGCCCAGTAACATCTTTTACAGACACTTGCAAAAATGATTCTATAGCGTATACGTGAGAGAGAGAAAAAAAACAGAATAGCCAACACAATATTGAAAGAGAAGAACAAAGTGAAGGATCAATATCATCTGGCATCAAGATGTACTATATATCTACAGTGACCAGGACAGTGTGGGCTGGGGAAACAGACTAACAGATCAATGGAACAGAATGCAATCCAAAGATAGACCCACAAAAACAGTCAACTGAATATATCAGAAGAGCAAAGGCAATAAAATAGAACACATGCATACACTGTTTCAACAGAGTTCTCCAACAGCTAGACATATTCATACTCAAAAATCTGCATTTAGCCACAGACATACAGGTAAAATACAGAACAGTAAAACTATTTGAAAATAGTAAAGGAGCAAACCTAAATAACCTTGAGTTCTATGGGCCATTTTGTTAAAAGTGTAACCCCAAATACAATCTGAGAGAAAGAATCAGTAAGCTGATATTGTCACTGATGCCAAAATGTTCACCTCCATCAAAGACAGTGGGGGAAGTAGTTACAGAAGACTTATCTGATAAAGAACTTATTTTCAAAATGTACAAAAAAAACCCTCTGGAAACTTAATAATAAAATAAGCAGGGGACTGAAGAGATGGCTCAGAGGTTTAGAGCACTGGCTGCTCTTACAGAGAACCTGGGTTCAGTTCCCAGCACCCACATGGCAGCTCTGTAAACCACGTCTGTAACTCCAGTTCTAAAGGATCTAATGCCCTCTTCTGGCTTCCACAGGCACTGCATGCATGTGGTACACAGACATACACAGAGGCAATGCACCCACAAGCATAAAATAAAAATTAAGTAATTTTAAAAAGAAAACTACAGACCAACAAAAATGTGCCAACAATCATGAGATATCTCATTTAAAAAGAAACACTGGTGGAAAATTAGCACATAGGTAGAGGCCATAAGTCATATGTCATCAGTTAAAGGCAAAACAAAGCGACAGCGGAATCACACATCAGTTAGAATGTACAGATCCATAACGACGACAATATAGAATTCTGGTAAGGAGGCGGGACAACAGACACTCTCACTCAGTGCCAGTCGGAGTAGAAAATGACACACCGCTCTGGAAGACAGCTAGGCTATGTTTTCTAAAGCAGAATATTGTCTTACCATATAACTCAGCCATAGTGTTTATTGGTATTTACTCAAATGGGACTAAAACTTATATTCTGCATGTGGGTGTCTACATTAGCTTTACTAATAATTGCCACCAAGATGTCCTTGGATAAGTCCACTTATCCAAGTGACTGGATAAGTAAACTGAGGCACAGCCAGACCAGTATGTGTATCATTGTTTAGTGCTAAGCATTGAGCTATCCAATGATGGAAAGATGTGGAGGAAACCAAAATGCAAGTTGTTCCTTCAAAGAAGGTGACATGAAAAGCCTTCATCCTGTGGGGCCCAGCTGTGACCAAATCTACAGAACATACACCAAAACTGAACCTGGTTGTGAGCAATGGCTTCCGAGAGTGACAGCCAGTATACATTCATCAGTTAGGATGACTGTACCACCTGCTAAAGGACACTGACAACAGGAACACTGTGCAAGTGTGGGGTAGGAGTATATGGATGGGACTGTGTGTGTGTGTGTGTGTGCACGTGTGCGTGGGTGTGTGTGTGTGGGCCTGCATGTGTGTTGGGGGTTCACATATGTGCATCCATCCACTCTCATGCAGAGGCTAGAGCAGGACATCGAGTGTTTTCCTCTGTTGCTCTCTGTTTTGATGCCTGAAACAGAGTCTGACACTGAATTGGAAGCTCGACATTTTAACTAAATAGTCAGCAAGCTCCTAGAAGAGTACCTTCTCTTGGGGATCTGAAAGGCCTACGTTAAGAAGCTACTAGACCACCTGAGCTAAAGGATGTCTCAGGACGAAGCCTCTCGACTGCCTTTCATCCTGGAATGGCAGTACCAGAAGGTCTCATCTTTTCCTGGGATGTTAGAACAGAAGTGATTTTCTGCTCCACATCACCCCATTCACGATCTTAATTGATCTCATCACCATGGCAATGAGGCAAGGTCCATGTTCTCCTGTGTTTGGACTGGCATCCTGCCCCATTACTTCAGAATTGTACATGTTCTGTGTCTGCTTATGGACACTGAAGAAATTTTGCTTCTCCAAATAGGGACTGGAGGAGATAAACAAAGTAATCAGAGGAACGGTGGGTAGGTTTAACCATTGCTCTGCTGTCTCAAAACTGAGATGACATTCTGGTTGCTTCATGATGTTACATGACTAGGCAATGAGTAGCAACCAGACTTAAAGAGAACAGTTGGGTAGCTCTTGCTGAGGGCGTACGCCATATCTGTTCCCCTTCTTTTTCTTACCAACAAAATCAGGATTCTATTCATGGCACAACGTATCAGCCAAGGGCATATGGTTCCCCTTTCCCTTGAGGGCAGCAGATATGGCCAACAAGAATAGATTGGATAAAATGTGTGTGTCTTCTGAGAAAACTCAGTTCAGGAGTGTGCCTCTTTATCTCCACAGAACGACTTCTGGGTGGAGCTTAGAGGACAATGTGGACCATTAAATCACAGAGAACAGATATCACATGAAATCACAGAGTGGAGGCCACATGATAAATACTGTTCTGCTGAAGGAAGAGGGCCCAGTTTTCAACTGAGCTGCTGCTGTATCCTCTCTTGCCTACTTGGACACCTGTTTCTAGAATCAATCTCCCTGCCCCTTCCCCTGCCCCTGCCCCTCCATGACTTTCCTACCTCAAGTCCAGAGCACTGGGATTACAGCAGCATGCTGCCAGAATGCTTTTAATTATAGGAGAAATAAACTCCCATCTTGTTTAAGCCAAACACGGTTTCTAACTGGAAGACCTATCTCAGCCTTACGCATGACTCACTTCCAGGTTAACCCAACATTTGTAGTGTTCAGGCCAAGAGGAGAGGTGGAACCCCGAGCCTGGCCTGCACCCTCCTCCTCCCACAACTAGCTCTGTCCATGGTGCGGCTATCCAGCCTTGAGGAAGCATGCTAGCACCTAGCTACCCTTCAGGCCTGGGATGCACAGAGGCCTGAAGGGCACTAGTATAGGCACTGAGACAGGCCCCAGCCACCTGAGCAAGGAATTCTAAGACCCTAGGAACCCAAGTAGGCCCAGAAGGTCCTCGTGGCCCTGTAATCTGCTCAGCCGCCAAGAAAAGCACTCCTTTTGGGCAGAAGGCCTGCTTTTTGGGGTCCAAACAGTTTAATTGTTATCGCCCTTCCCCCTCGGCTACCTGATTGTCACCCCCAACTGGATTTCAATGCAAGCCATAACACAGCTTAGTTAAGCACTTGCTTTAGAGCCTTGTAAATGGCTTTTAGAGGAGACAGTGGGACTCACAGCTTGAGTCCTGATGTCTTCCTGTTAGTCTTAAGTCTTCCTCCCTTAGCAGTATGAAGGAAAGGCCCTCAAGCCTGGCTCTCTGCCATGCTTTGCTTTGGCAGGCTGTTGTTAGGAGGTTTGGCTGTGGCTGAACTGCAGACTCTGCATTAAGGGACTGAAGCATGTCCTTCAGGTGCTCTGTCTCAGTCACACCCGGGAAAATCTCCCAACAGGCTCTTAGCTGGATCTGCATGTTTGCATGGACCTCACACCCTGGAAGAGCAGTGAAGAACAGGCAGAGGCTGAGAGTATCCTTGTGGAACAGGAATGCCCACAGAGGGCAGGACTAGAGCAGGAAGCGGAGAAGCAACTCTGTTAGAAGTGTCCTGGGTTACAAGGACCAAGAGCTGATGTGACAGGCCCAGGTCCTCCCCTGTAGCTCGCCCCCAACATGCTATGACTTTGATTCCTGTATGGAATCTGTCTGATACACATGTCTGCCTGGCATGACTGGGAAAACCAGTTCCATGAACATGTGAGATGCAAACTTCAGCCTAGCCTTGTGCATCCTGGGTGTTCAGTCACTTTAAGACTCATTTGGGATCATAGGTCTCTGTGTGCTCTCAGCTGGGTAATTACCAGGGGACAAGAATCCATGCCCACAGTGCCTTTGTATCTTTGAAACAGTGAAGTGCGACTGAAAGAACCCTGAGCAAATCATGGGAACCACGGGGACTTCAAGCTCCAGCTTGCTAGTCACATCTATTTATTACTTTCCTTGTAGGCTGTTTGGTGTTTAGATACTCCATGATGTTGCTTTTGACATCTTAAAAACCTTTCTGACTTCCGTGTCTTTAGCCTGAGCACTTCCTCATTGTTCAGGTCTTGGCTCAAAGATCAATCCCTTCCATGAGGCCTCCAATTACCCCCGCCCCTCACCGTGGCAGTTAGAGTTAGCTGCTGATGCCCTGTGCCCTCTCAGCGCTTGCCCTGTGTTGCAGCATCTCTCTCCCTATTTGAGGGTTCCCTGCCTTCCTGCACATCTGGGAAGACAGAGGCTAGTCTTCAGGGCCATCCCCACAGAACCGGCTCCCAGTGGCAGCTCAGTAAGCCCTGTGGAAAGATGATATGAGTGAATGGTTTCTGATAGTTGGGCCCCTTTGGTGGCCACTGGCCTGGTGATGCGGGAGACATTCCCAGATAACTATTCAGGGCACTTGCCAAAATAGTCTTTGTTCTTCAGTCTGCATTTAGAAATAGACTTTGGACTTGTGTACTGCCGGTACACACAAAATGAATGAGACTCCAACATTTTTAAAGGAAAAGATTAGAGAAGTCTCCCATTTTTACGGTCTAAGAAACCCAGACTATCATCATATTGGCTCAGTTCTCATTAATAAAACAGAAGTGACTTTGCCTTCTCATCTGGGTTCTTGACATCCATCTAAGGGCTGTTTGTCCCAAAGCATTACTAATTATATAGCGACATCATTTATATTGTGGAGCTGGAAGTGACATACATATCGCATTGGTTAAATAAACTATGACACAGTCGGCTGAAGAATTTGCCTGAAGGCTTTGGCCATGGTGTCCATAATATGATCTGAAGTTAAAGGCAAGACACAAAATCACACATGCAGCGTGACTGACTTCACACCAAATACATCAAAGATATGCCTGAGCATAGAGAGAGCAGAGCCCTAACAGTGGCCCTGTTTATGTAGTGGGATTGTGGGGGATTTTGGTTCCTGTGCTTTTCTCTAACGATCTCTCTCTCTGTCTCTCTCTCTCTCCCCTCCTCCCTTTTCTTTCTTTCTTTTTTTTTTTTTTGGCAGTTTTGCAATCTCAGGATTGAACTTGTGACCTCATGCAGCTGGGTAAGCGTGTCCCACTAAGCTGTATCTCTAGCCCCATGACTTTTAATATTTACTTTCATAGCAAAAACTCAAAATCAAGAATTCACTTCATTTCTAATTGAGAACACTGTGTCAGTGTCTGCTCTAGGAATTTTGGCTCGTGGTACTGGGTATGTTTGCCTGAAAGAGCAAAGACCTTACAAGAAAGCAAAAGAAGCAGAGGGAAGCACAGTTCTGCATCCAAGCCAGCAGCTGTCTGCAGAACGACACCGCGCCTCTTGTGCAGGGACTCTGATTACATGCCAGTCATTTCTCATATTTCCACTTGCAATGTATGTGGAATGTATGCAGTGTATGTATACACTGCAGCTCCATACAAAGCTGTGTGGAGTAAATATTACTGTTACCCTATTTTACTATGAAGCGGAGACACTGGTAATCTGCTCGCTGGCGAGTAGGAGCACAGTCAGGTCAGGGCAGTTTCCTCTGAGACCTGCCACTTTCCCACTCTTCTGCTCAGGGGTACATCCTGTGCCACACTTTCTTTTGTGCAAGGATTCTCGGGTTGGCTAAAGGCACCGCGTCTGTTCTCAGTTTCAGTCGGAACAAATTCTGTACTGAAAGGTCCCCAGCTGACTCCTGTCTGTCTGAGATGGCCTTGAGTAACTACTGAGTCCCCATGTTATTGCAAAGAAATCCCTGAGCAAGGCATGGCCCCAAAGTTGTTCTTATCACCAACCCCATTTGCATGGGGTAGAGGATGGGCTGCAAGAGAACTCAGCAAGACCCCTGTGGAGGATCAGTTGCGTTGGAATCAGGTGTGTCACTGTGTAAGGTTGGGCCCCTCCCTCCGCCTCCTCAGAGATGCTCTGGCAGAAGAGGGGGAAAACAGACAAATTCTATGAAGTCAGCCATGCGAGACTGGTCAGAAGAAATGACGCTGGGATTAATGGAAACCTATTATTCAAATTCAAAACTAACATGATCATAGGCAGGACTTAACTAATAAACAGACAAATTCTCAGATTAAGGCCCAGCTTTTGGGGGGGGGCTGTGATGGGAGAGTATTACTGCAGCTGTCTGCTTTGTCTCCTCTGCCGTCCATTTGATACCCATTCGTGCACTTTCTGTGGAACTGGACCACAGGGTCAGCAAGCAGATCAGTGACATCATGTTTCTTACCCTTCTCAATGACACCTGGATGCTTGGGAACCAGCAGCCACTCAATGTGAGAGAAGAAGAAGCCTCGGCAAGCATTGTAGGGGTCTGCCTCTGTCCCTGAGTTCTGAGTGTGATGGTCCCTGGCCCACTCAAAGATGTCGTTCTGCAGAGAGAAAACAGAGCCCGAGTGAAGTGACACCATTTGGATGCCTTTCTGGAAAGTTCCAGCCTCTCTGCCCTGTTCACACTGTCCACTCTCCGCCCTGTTCACACTGCTCACTCTCTGCCCTGTTCACACTGTCCCCACACAGTCCCTGTGCCTCACAATCAATTCCTAAACATGGTCTGGGATAGTTTTTTGCCAGAACAAGAGGAAATCCTCATTCAAAAGGATATGAGCTTCTGCTTGGGATATACCCTTGAGGAAGCTTGGGTGTTTGGGTGAACTAGAGACCTTAAAACAAAGTGCTGGTGAGATTCTCAAGTCCCAAGGGGCTGCTTACACTGGGGAAGAGACCTGGTGTGAGGACCAAGACTTGATTGTCAGGAGAGTGGTTACCTTAAATATGAAGGCATGTCAGCTCTCCTCCTGGACTTTCTTGCTTCCCTTCCCGACACTGATGACTTCCATAAGGTCCAATTTAGAAAGCACAAAAAAAAAAGAGAGTAAAAAGACCACCAAGCTTCTTCTCCAAGTGTCTGTCTACACCAAGCTTCTTCTCCAAGTGTCTACACCAAGCTTCTTCTCCAAGTGTCTACCTGCAGGCTGAGGCATATATGACTTGTTTAAGGACTGTTCCACTTGGGTATAACAGCAAGTGAAGGGCTACAACTTTGGCTTTGTTAGGAATCTAGTTTGTCAGGCAATATCCATCAGGCGACTCCCCATACCCCTGAGGAGCAGCACACACCATGGCAATGCCCTATTGAGCCTTTTGTGATGAGAGATAGCAGGAGAGGCCTGGGGGCCTGAGTAAGGTGTCAAGCAAGAATGGCGGTGTTGGGCTGTTGTTACTGTTAAGACTATCTGTGGCCACAGATGTGAGATCTACAGACTTCTAAGCTACACTGCATGTTTGGGGTTTTATTCTGTGTTGTATTGTTTTTCATAAAACAATACTTTCAATATTTGGAAGGCAAATGAGACTGGGCAGTCATGGGTTGGATAGGAAAGTTAATCTGAAAATAAAAATGCAAATGGTGCACAATTGTCCTCTTTCCGTAGTTTTGAACCATGATGATTCAGGACTTGATAATGTCCTGATCTGGAATTTTTCATCACTAATAGTGGCTTTGTCTTGCTGATGAGAAAGATCTTAAGGAACTGTTCTATTCACCCAAAGGAGGCTCCAGGCATTTGGAGTTACTTGGCTCAGCCAACACTGCTAGAAGTCTACTCAACTGTGTTCACCCAATGGTGTCACTACAAAAAAATTAAATCTGGGCCTATAGAGATGACTCTGGTTAAAAGTATTTACTGGTCTTCCAGAGGATGTGAGCTCACTTCCCAGCTCCCACATCGTTACTCACAACTCTAACTCCAGGGAATCCAATGCCTCTGCACTCATACACGTGCACACGTGCAAACACACATATATGCAATAAAACAATAAAAATAAGTTCTTAGAAAGAATTTAATCTTCATAACACTTAAATAACAGGCTAGAGAGGAGGCCTTAAGAAGTATATGCTTAGCTTTGAATGTGAACAGAGACAGAAGTTGTCTGGAAGTCAATGTTATGCAAAAATTACAGCTGACTGTAACACCAAAGAGGTCCTTAAGATTTTTACCAGTGTTTAAGAATATGGCCTTTGGAAAGAGTAAAAACAATGTATTATTTGTAATCAGATAATTTGGGGTTAGGAAAGATTTTTGAGTGCCAATCAAGGCTACTGTAGCCAAAGAAACAATTTCTTTCTTTTGTCTTAGTTATTGAAGTGGCCATCTGAAAGGAACATGGCCCAGGAAAGAAGGAGTTCACAGCTGCAAAAGTAAAGGTTTAGACATTTACCACAGTTCATCTAGTTGTGAAAACACTGATAGAACAAAGATGGCGCTTCTTCAGATCTCGGTTCACATTCCTAAGACATGCCCCTTATTCACCAAGTGTAAGGGAATCATTTACAGAGAGTGCTCTTTCTTTTAAAAAGGTTGTAACATTCTTTAATGTATGCAATGTTTAAGGAAACCTAAGTGAGGCATTCCAAAGGGCTAGAAACATCATTCTCCCCCCAATTAAGCATAATGCAGAAGTAAAATGAAACAAAACAAAGGCATGATGGTGACAAGTTGGAACAAAGGCATTAATTTTAACTCCTCTTCCTGGATGGCTTCCTTATAGTGGCTTTTGACTGTAACAATGGAATGAAGGAAGGGTTTGGATCCCATTCCAAATATACATATAACTGAGCCAAAAATACTTCGAGTTCTATCTTTGCTCTTGCTATGTTTGTAACTGAAAGGTGAAGCCAGCGAGAAAGTGACTCAAAGAACAAACTGTGAGCCAACAACAGAACAGAAAAAAGAAATCAAGAGTCATGTGTTTGACCCACAGGCTTCTCTTCCTATGTTTCACTCTGATCTGGGAAGGACAGGAAGCAGCTGGTGGAAGAGCAAAGAGCACGGCACATGTGACCGGTGAAAGGCGTGTGTACCTAGGGTATGTCTGGGTACAATCAGTGTGTGCGGTAGAGACAGGCTGAAGGAAAGCCGGGGGATGAATGAGAAGACAGATACAAGCAAACGGAACTTCAGAAAGTGGAGACAAAGGAGATAGAAGCCAGGGTCCTACAATATCCTCATGAGCTTCCTCATTACCCATTTCATATAGTACTGACTGTTTCAGTTTAAAACTATAGACGTCACTCCATCATTTTCACATCACAGAATAGGATATGATAGGACAGAACAGAGTAGAGAGGCACAAAGTTGACCAATTCCCACTGATGCCCTGGCTCTTTTCTTATGTATGGATGGGTATTCCCTCTGTGCCTGTCCTGGGTGTACACTTTGAAAGGGACACCATGCTGAATCAGTCACCATACTGAAAGCCTAAATTCATATACATTCTAAAATAACAATTAAATTATTAAAATTGCAATTTGGAGCTTATATTTAACAGTAGGTACTGATAGACCAGTCTTAAGGTGAAACCTCATTTGCACTGTAAGTAGCACCTTGACACATTTATTCCCAAACTCTGAGAAAGTGTTGGAGTGTTGAAGGAGTGACATTGGTTCCAAGAGACCAAGGAATAATTGTGGCAAAGGCAGGTGGGTGAATGTGACGGAAATAGAAACTGAGAAAATCAAGAGGGCACTGTTAGTGCTACTTTTATATAATTGTGTTTGTTTTACAGTTTCTCTCTTATCCTGGCTATTATATTATTCTAACATGATTTTACACCACGGTCTTGATCAGCTTAAGTCTGATCTTATCCCTCTATGTTATTCTGACTCCCTCTTTGCCAAAATTCCCAAGCTACTTGCTTTTTAGTGATCTCTGTGCTTCAGTTGAATCTTCCTCATATCTCCTGGACCTCTGCCCATCTTCTTCTCTCTAACTCCTCCTCCCTGAAAGGAAGGAAGTCCCACCCTATTCTCTCCCTAATCAATGACTGGCTGTGAGCCGCTTTATTGGCATATCAAGGGACAAAACTGGAGAGCAATGTTTACATGACATTGAGAGATGGGATTCTCAGACAAGGATTGCAATCAGATATGGGGGTTCAGAAATCAGCATTTGAAATATACAATAACCTTATGCCTATAGGGTACAGTGGTGGTGGCAGGCTTTACTAGCAATGAAGCCATGTCATGGTCCTATCCTACTTTATGATTGTCAAAAGAAAGTCAATGTAATATAATACAAACCACACAAATTAATTAAAAAGCTTCCTGGGAGCCACACTAAAACTGTGAAAGGAAGTAATATTAATTTTAGTAATATGCTGTACTTAATGTAATATACCCTAAATGTTAGCATTTCAATATAAGTGTAGAAATTACTAAGAGGACTGGAGGGTGGGTCAGTGCACACAGTGCTTGCTAAAAAAACCCTTGAGCTGGAGTTCAGAGCTGGTGGGGTTGAGAGATGAACTAACACTCTGTCAGAGTTCAGATCTGGTGGGGTTGAGAGATGAATTAACACTGTGTCAGATGTGCAGATTTTTCTTTTTATAATATTGGGGAAACATGTTGTTTTGAAAAATTTCCTATTGCCGGGCGGTGGTGGTGCACGCCTTTAATCCCAGCACTTGGGAGGCAGAGGCAGGCGGATCTTTGTGAGTTCGAGGCCAGCCTGGTCTACAAAGCGAGTCCAGGACAGCCAGAGATATTCAGAGAAACCCTGTCTCGAAAAACCAAAAAAAAAAAAAAAAAACCGAAAAAGTTCCTATGTTGCTGAACCGAAATGTCCTGACATGCAAGGCACTGGGTTCTATGACCAGGACCACAAAGGGTGAGTATGCAGGAAGGTCCTCAATAAGGATCTTCAAAAAATTAAACAGTTATGATGGGCATCAATAGGATACTTGGAGAAATCTGAATATGGTCCGTACAGTCGATTATAGTCATATAATAATTACATTTCCTAGTTCCATTGTTGTTTCGTGCTATAGAGAGAATGTACTTGGACGTAGATATGCAGAGTTGTGAAATAAATGGGGTAAGCTTCTAACTAACTTTCAGATGGATTAGAAAAAAAAGTATATTTATACACACACACACATGCACTCGCGCGCGCGCACACACACACACACACACACACCAAACATTCAAAGCCTAAAAGCTGGTAAACATAGGTAAAACTTACAGAGTGGTTCAATATACCTTCTTTGAAACTTTTCTGAGCTTGAAGTTTTTTAAAACTTAAAACAGCCGGGCGTTGGTGGCGCACGCCTTTAATCCCAGCACTTGGGAGGCAGAGGTAGGTGGATCTCTGTGAGTTCGAGGCCAGCCTGGTCTACAAAGTGAGTCCAGGACAGCCAGAGCTGTTATACAGAGAAACCCTGTCTCGAAAAACCAAAAAAAAAAAAAAAACTTAAAACAAAATCAAGATATTAAAACATTAAGAAAGAATAGTCCCAGCTCAGGGAGGACCCTGTCCTGAGGAGCTCTACAGTCAGCCCTGTCCTGTGGAACCCACATGAAGCCCTGAGACGCGTCCAGCAATCCCATCAGTAAACAAAATCATGCTTCCCCCTCGGTGTGTTTTCATAGTGCTAATGACCGTCATGTCAGCTGGCGTGCAGTGCCCTCTGCCCTAACCTGCATGGCTGTACTTCCTATCACAGACAATGCCCATCAGCAAGGTCCCTGGTGAACGAAGCTGCTCACCAAGAGATTCTTCTCCACACACATCACCTCACAGCCACAGGGGACTTGAGCAAAGGCAAGACATCCCAAAAGCCGAACTGAAGCATGCCCTGTAGCAGGCTGCCTGGCTGAAGCTTCTTTTCTCCTCCTTTATTTCATGATCAAAACAAATCTCTGTCAGGCATGCTGGCACACTCCTGCAGGCTAATGTGGGATTACCACTCGTTCAAGGCCAACCTGGGCTTCAGTGAGACCTTGCCTCAAAAGGAAACAAACGGGATGTTCTCACTGTCCGTTCAGCACTTACAAGGCCATTTCTTTTCCACTGGTGACAAGAGGAAGGCTGGCTGTTCACAGCTCTGAGCTTCCCTCTTTCCCAGATATGAAAACAGATCAGTGCTTGGGCTTCCCCTGACACCTCTGGAAACAGATGTTTGCTCCTGAGCAGACACAGTGTGGCTCTTACGTTCTTGAATTCAACTTTCTGGTTGCTTAGAAGTCCGAAAGAACTTTCCAGGTGGGCTCGAAACACAGCCAAAGGGAATTTCGCTTTTATTCTTAACCCGTCTGTGCTTCCAGTAAGTAGTGAGAAGGAACCAGACCCAACATGTCAAAATACCTGCTGAGACAGGCAGGTTTGGGAGAGGGAAGGGCTTGTGTACACGAGTGTGCCTGCCCTCTGAGTCTGAAGGCATCCTCCTGTCAAGAAGGCAAGCAGGAAAAGGCAATGCTGCTCACCTGGGATCTGTCAATCATCTCAGGGTGTGAACGTAATCCTGTCCAGCTCACGTGACGATGCTCTACCAATCAGACTGTGGAAAACGTCAGCGCTTGCCCCATGGTTGGTACTGGGTCAGCACTAATTCACTTACAGATGATGCTCACCATCTGTGAAAGTTAGTTCAGGAAGTCTCCAACAGGGCCTGGCCCAGATGTCCACCTTCTGGCATGGCTCTTAGAGGCTAGCTGCCACCTGCTAGCACGTGTCGTAATAGAATCCTCAGCCTACGGGACTTCAGAGCTGGACAGGGATTTAAAAGCCAACCTATGTGGTTTAAAAAGTGTTTGCTGACAGAATTTAAAGCCTGCAAAGAAGTAAAGGGATGTTGAATCTTTTACACTTTTTTAAAGAAAGCCTCACTATATAGCCCAAGCTGGCCTTGAACCTGCTATGTTGCCCAGGTTGACCTCAAACTTGCAGCAACCCA
Organism: Lophiomys imhausi; assembly: GCA_907164525.1. Taxonomy (NCBI): domain Eukaryota; kingdom Metazoa; phylum Chordata; class Mammalia; order Rodentia; family Muridae; genus Lophiomys; species Lophiomys imhausi. The sequence goes on along the minus strand of CAJQZJ010032196.1, from coordinate 4,197,275 downwards.
CCTGCCTCAGTTTCCTAGAATTAAAGATGTAAGCCAGCACTGCTGGAATGATATTTTTTAAAAGCATATTATTGGGGGGGGGGTGTACTTGTCAATGTGCATGTTTGTATGGATGTGTATGTCGGGCCAAAGATTTTTCCTCAGCCACTCTCTACCTTCATATTTTTGAGACAGAGGATCTTTTTTTTTTCTGAGTCCAACTTATATTATTAGCATGTTATATCCACTTTATTTTAATTTATTTTTTATTTCCTCAAGTTACATCTCAATCACAATCCCTTCCCTACTCCCCCCTCCAGTCCCACCCTCTCACCCTCTTCCCCCTCAACCCATCCATCCCCTCCCTTTTTTTTTTTAAGTTTAAGGTATATCTTTTTCCTCCCAACAGCTCCCCCTTTCAGTCCACCAAATGGCTTTTTCTCTTATAACAACAGATACAATACAAAACAACAGAAATAACTAGGCCACAATTATGAAAGTTACAGGGCTTAGCATAAATTCCATACATACTTGGCAATTGACTTTAACATTCTGCTATCTACCCATCTCCATGAGTTTAAAGTTCTATATCTAACTCAGCTTTCATACTAACTTGCCTCATAATTTTAAAAAAATCTTCTTAGATCCGGAACACCCTCTTGATTCCTAAACAACTCAAAATTTAACTATGAGACTCTAGCTATTCTTCAACCACCTCAGAGACCTGAGAGGGATAAATATATCTGATTATATAGGAAGTGCAGGGCCCGCAGCTTCCAAAACTAAGAAATGATATACCAGTGGCTGCCTAGACAGTTCCCATTTTCTCTCCACACATATAGCATCAACCTTCAGCCTTTTGGCCCAGTATCTCTGACAGACATTGATTGTAAAGCAGGAATTATGAAGGACTTACCTACCCTGTCTTGTCAGAGCTAGGCTGTCGACTTACCTGCTTCCAAGTTTTGTCCTGTTTGGACAGCATTCGAGACAGAGGATCTTATTGAACCTAGAGCTGACTAGTCCTGCTACCCGACTGGCCAGTGAGCTCTGGTTATATATGTCTCTTCCTCATGCCCTACCCTGAGTGCTGAGTGACGACAGGCACTTGCCACTCTTCCCAGTCTTGTAAGTGGGTTCTGGGGACTCAAACTAGGTCCCCACACTTGCACAGCAGGCATCTTATAAACTGGGCCGCCAACCAGCCCCACAAAAACATTTTAAATGTTTGTGCTAAAAGTGGCTGGGGTGGATGGGGGAAGGGCTCACAAAACCTCAGCTCTAAAGGGGAGTTATTAGCTGTTCATGACAGCTGGTGGTGGGAGGATCGCTTTTCTTTGGGGAGTGGCTACTGATAGGTTACCCAAGTCTTAGTGGATGACCACACACTTAAAGGTGTATGGGCAGCATTCGTTGGACTCATTGAATTATGAAGAGGAAGAGAAAGAGGAGGAGGAGGAAATGAAGGTTGGAAGGAGAAGAATTAGGGATGTGAGGTGAGTGAGAGAGGGAGTAGGTGGATGAATATGATCAAGATATATTGTACATATGTGTGAAATTTTCAAAGAATAAAAAAATCAATAAAAATGTCTCAGATAGTTCTTTCATGAAATTTTCCATGTTCAGATTGGAAGGAATTGTTGGTTAGAGGAGTGGTTGTTATTCTACACTCCCGAGCTAAAGATCCTTGACTTTATGGTAAAAATTTGGTAGGAAAAAAAATTGGATATGACGGCTAGTTTTAATTGTCAATTTGACACAATCTAGAGTCACCCTGAAAGGATTCTCAGTGAGTGGTTCTTTAGACTAGTTTGGCCTGGGAGCATGTCTCTTGGGGATTATCTTGATTACATTAATTGATGTGGAAAACCCTACCCCACTGTGGGTGGTACCATTCCCTGAGCAGGGATCCTGGGATCTAGGGGTGGAGAAAGTGCACACACACACACACACACGCACACACACACACACACACACACACACACACACACACACATTTATTCACTGCTCTCTGCTCTTGACTGTAGATACGATGAGACTGGAACGATAGATACGTTCCTACAACTTTGTCTACAGTGATGGACTGAAACCCAGAATTTTTAGCCAAATAAACCCTTACTCCTTAAGTTGTTTTATCAGAGTGTGTTTTGTCACAATAATAAGAAACAAAACTAATTCTCCACTAATGGGAATTGGAACTTGGGAGAAAAGGCCAATGCAAAATGAGGTCAGGAAAAGTCCATGCAGAATTGCCAAGTGCTATTGTGGGCATGGGGAAATGTTTGAATAATGAGGGGTTGGGCTAGGGGTGTAGCTAGAAGGAAAGTGCTCACCTAGTAGGCAGAAGGCCCTGGGTTTAATCCTCAGCACTGTAAAGAAAAGAAAAAAGAAATAGGCTGGATAGATGAGACCAAAAGTGGGATATGAGTCTATCTATAATGCCTGAAGCTGGATAAACTAGGGCAACTGGGCCATTAAAATGAATAATGACAGCCGTTAAGTATAATCCATTTAATAAAGAATCCATGGGCTGAAAATAAGCAACAACAACAAAAACAGAAACCCTCTGCCTTACAGAAGAATGCCAACCAACAGATGCAGAGGAAATGATAGTAGCAAACCTCTATTTTGCATCTGTCGTGGGCATAACTGATTTAGGAAGCATTGTCAATGTAAATAAAACTACTGGATAAAAATTTGATGAGGGTAAAACATTTACATGGTCTCATACATTGAGGTGCAGCACGGCTCACCCATTTATCACTAGTCGTGGTCAACACAGAAAGTTGGCAGGGGCTGTCTTCACCAAGGGATCAGGGTTAACGCCGCCCAAACACGGCAACGTGAGACCACGCACCTCGCTTAATGCTGAGAAGAGCACGAGGCCGCTGGAGTAGAATTCCTGCCCACAAAGGCACACTCTGAGTCCAATAGGAAGGAAATATGAGCAAACGCTAACTGAGCCATTCTACAAGGGGACTGACCTTGGCCATTCTACTTCAAAGATGTCAACATCCAAATAAGATCAGAGAAAAACTGAGAAACTGTTCCAGACTAAAAAGATCATAGAGAGGCACCACCACTTGCCAACGTGAAACCCTAAACTGGGTCCTAGATTAGGATTAGTACTGCATCATTAAATTGCTGGACTTGGTAAGTGCCATGTCTTTGTTAAATTGTCTTGTTAGCAGGAAATGCACCCAGACATTCTTAGGAGTGGAAAAGCATGACATTTATGACACTCTCGGAAGATTTCAAAAAATACAGATGAACATGTGTGCACACGAATGTGGAAAGAAGAGGAGGCAAATGCGATGAGGTGCTGATCATTAGTCCATCTAGGGGCGAGAGATACAGACATTCTACATGAGATTTTCACATTTCTCTGAGTGTCAAGACTCAAGTTTTAAAACAGGAATGATTTCAAGATGAAAGTTATAAAGCTAAAGAGAAAAATTTCAAAGGCATCCTTCTGTGAAGTCTCAGGCTTTCATCTTTGTCTGGGCTCCCGTGGCGACTGTCTAACGGTCTCCAATCATCGGTCCTTTTATCAGCACCGTGCAGAGGTACTCTGCCAACATCCTCCACACGTTTACATTCTCCAAATGCCTGCCATGTTCTTGCTTATTATGTGACAAGCTGCCTGAACTGCTGTCCTCATAAAAGCTGAACTTGGCAGCAATCGGTGATCTTCACCTTTGAAGATCTGGCCCTGTTATTCTTATCATCTTTAGCTTTCAAGGTGACAAATATTTATGTTTGGTTTTATGCTGGCAGACAAGATCAGGACAATCAAGACTGTCTTCTACTGCATGGAAGATAAAATGATCATAAAGCAAATGTAGTAAATACAAATATGATACAGACTGAGATGGAGCCTCGAAGCAGACTGCACATATTTTAGGGACTATCAACGGGGACACACAGACATTAAGCCTTTCTCACCCAGCAGTCCTCAGGTTGAAAGGAGCTGAGGGTGACAGTGAGGGAGAGCTGGTGAAACCATCTGAGGAAAAGGAAGGGCTTTCAAGGTGACTGTCGGTAGCACAGACCAAGGCAAGATGGTGTAAGATGAAGACAAAGACGCTGATAAAGAAGAAATGCGGTCTTTGTCCCTGGTTCTTAGCTCAGAGCTTTGAGACACTTAGCGTGCCTTAATTGCTAGGACAGTCTTCGTCAGGCTAAAGAAGTGACTCAGAGACCCCTAGAGAGCCTCAGGGTGAAAGGGAACAGGAGTGTAGATTGAATTTGGTCACCTGACACATGATCTCATCAGTCATGCCTAAGCAACAAAATACTGATAAAAATCTCTGGACACCGAGGCTTAGCGGAGCTTACTGGTTGGTGAGCACATCAATGTACAGAGGTGATGTTTCCTGACCCGACAGGGACAGGGTGTGGCAGCTCTGAGATGCAGGCTCTTCCAGAACTTACCTTATGTGACTATTTCATTGCTTCCTGAGTTGTACCTTTTGTGAGAAAGTGGAGCACTTTCTTGTGTTCTGAGCCATCCCAGTGAATCATTATTGAAACTAATAGATTGTGGGTTTGTCACTGGCTAGTCGGAAGTACAGGTGAGACTCCACTGTTATTCTGGAATTCTTCCATCTGATGTCTGAGGTGAAGGATGGATGACTGGGTTAGTATCTCGGTTGAATTGAGGTACACTAAATTGAGGTGAAAACAGAGAATTGGTATGCAAAAAACCTAACATGATAGGCTTCTAGACCACAACAAGGAGGCTGGGTTTGAACCCGTGGGCTGAAACTCATTGTTTCTTTTGCTAGAGAAGTGTGTGATTCTCAATAAACATCCCTAGTTAGTTGCAGCATAAGACAGGTGACTACTGAGACAAGATGACCCATTAGGGGGATTCTAGTTTTCAGTGCAGGGGATCCTATCCAGGCTCTTGTGCCTGCTAGCCAAGCACTCTAGCACTGAGCTACCGTCCAGCCCAGGACTGTATCTCGAAGTAAACATGCAAAGTGCTTCCAATAGAAATAAGGAAATTGGACAAAAGGTTGGTAAGGGGTGGTTAGAGAAATGGTGAAATCGCTCACATTTTGGGTGGAAAACATTGGAGAGAAACATTTTGAGTTTCTGACTTTGGTTTTGAACACAGTGAGTCAAGATTCAACAACAACAAAAACAAAAATGTCATGTGTAGTGTTGGGTCCATAGCATGTTTTAGCCATCCAGTTACTCCTTCAGTAAGACTTGCTGTAATGACACTGTCACACCAAAAGCAAGGACCACTCCCTCTGTCAGCCTTGCATGAGACTTCACCTCACCTTTCCTGCCTTTTCTGTCTAGATATATTTTGTGCATCTTTCAAGGTCTAAAATCTGGTGTTTAGGATGTTGTTTCCCTAATTTCTTTCTCGGCCCATTTATTTGTTGTATAAAGAAGGGCTTCTGATTTTTTTGAATTAATTTTGTATCCAGCCATCTTGCCGAAGGTGTTTACCAGCTGTAAGAGTTCTCTGGAGGAATTTTTAGGGTCGCTTATGTATACTATCATATTGTCTGCAAATAGGGATATTTTGACTTCTTTGTTTCCAGTTCGTATCCCTTTGATCTCCTTTAGTTGTTTTATTGCTCTAGCAAGAACTTCAAGTACTATGTTGAAGAGATATGGTGAAAGTGGACATCCTGGTCTTGTCTCTGAGTTTACAGGAAATGCTTCAAATTTCTCTCCATTTAATTTGATGTTGGCTACTGGCTTGCTGTATGTCGCCTTTATTATTTCTAGGTACGGTCCTTGTATGTCCATTTTCTCCAGGACTTTTAGCATGAAGGGGTGTTGGATTCTGTCAAATGCTTTTTCAGCATCTAGCGAGATGACCATGTGGTTTTTTTTCTTTCAACTTGTTTATATGGTGAATTACATTAATGGATTTTCATATGTTAAATCACCCCTACATTCCTGGGATGAAGCCTACTTGATCATGGTATATGATACTTTTGATGTGTGCTTGGATTCAGTTTGCCAGTATTTTAGTATTTTTGCATTTATGTTCATGAGGGAGATTGATCTGACATTCTCTTTCTTTGTTGAGTCTTTGTGTGGTTTAGGAATCAAGGTGACTGTGGCCTCATAGAATGAGTTTGGCAGTATTCTTTCTGATTCTATTTTGTGGAAGAGTTTGAAGAGTATTGGTATTAGCCCTTCTTTGAAGTTCTGGTATAATTCTGTGCTGACACCCTTCACAATAGCCACAAACAATATAAAATACCTGGGGGTAACTCTAACCAAGCAAGTGAAAGACCTGTATGACAAGAACTTCAAGACCTTGAAGAAAGAAATTGAAGAAGCTATCAGAAGATGGAAAGATCTCCCATGCTCATGGATAGGTAGGATCAACATAATAAAAATGGCCATCCTACCAAAAGCAATGTACAGATTCAATGCAATTCCTATCAAAATACCAACACAATTCTTCATAGACCTGGAAAAAGCAATTCTCAACTTCATACAGAATAACAAAAAACCCAGAATAGCTAAATCAATCCTGTACAATAAAAAACATCTGGAGGTATCACCATCCCAGATTTCAAGCTGTACTACAGAGCAATAGTAATAAAAACAGCATGGTACTGGTATAGAAACAGACCAGTGGATCAATGGAATCGAATTGAAAACCCAGAAATGGACCCACACACCTATGGTCACTTAATTTTTTCCAAAAAATCCAAAATTGTACAATGGAAAAAGGACAGCATCTTCAACAAATGGTGCTGGTTCAACTGGATGTCCACTTGTAAAAGAATGAAATTAGACTCATACTTATCACCTTATACAAAACTTAAGTCCAAGTGGATCAAAGACCTTAACATAAAGCCGGACACACTAAATCTACTAGAAGAGAAAGTGGGGGAAAACCCTCGAACTCATTGGCACACGTGACAACTTCCTGAATTGAACACCAACAGCTCAGGATCTAAGACCAACAATCAATAAATGAGACCTCATGAAACTGAAAAGCTTTTGTAAGGCAAAAAACACTGTCATTCGAACAAAACGGCAGCCTATAGATTGGGAAAAAGTCTTCACCAACCCCACATCTGACAGAGGGCTAATATCCATAATTTACAAAGAACTCAAGAAATTAAATGCCAAGAAACCAAATAATCCAATCAAAAAATGGGGAACAGAGCTAAACAGAGAATTCATAAAGGAGGAATTCCTAAAGGCCGAGAGACACTTGAAGAAATGCTCAGCATCCTTAATCATCAGAGAAATGCAACTCAAGACAACTCTAAGATTCCATCTCACACCTGTCAGAATGGCTAGGATCAAAAACTCAAATGACAGCACATGTTGGGGAGGTTGTGAAGAAGGGAGAACACTCCTCCATTGCTGGTGGGAGTGCAGGCTGGTGCAACCACTATGGAAATCAGTCTGGCAATATCTTAGAAAACTTGGAATAGCTTTGCCTCGGGACCCAGCCATATCACTTCTGGGTATACGTCTAAATGATTCCTTACCAAATCACAAGGAAGTTTCCTCATCTATGTTCATAGCAGCCTTATTTGTAATAGCTAGAAACTGGAAACAACCCAGATGTTCCTCAACTGAAGAATGGATTAAAAAACTGTGGTACATCTACACAATGGAATACTACTCAGCTATCAGAAACAACAAAATCATGCAATTTGCAGCCAAATGGATGGAACTAGAGAAGTTCATCCTGAGTGAGCTAACCCAGACCCAGAAGGATGCACATGGCATCTATTCACTTATAGTCAGATTTTAGCTATATAGTACAGGATAACTATACTACAACCAATGCACTAAAGGGAATATAGACTTTTTTCCCTGTCAATGAGACACTTTTCCCTAGTGGTGCTGCCTTGTAGGCCCCCGGTGCATGAGGAGGCTCTTGGCCCTCATATGACTGTTGAACTGGGGTGGGGGGCTGATATGTAGGGACACTCCACTCCAGAGGAGTGTGATGGAAGGGATAGGGGGTACAGGGTGGGAGGGCAGGACTGGGAGGGGTGGAAAGAGGACACTGTGATGGAGATGTAACCTGAAGTAATAAATATTTTTTTTAAATCTGGTGTTTAGCTGGGGCTTGAGGAGATGGCTCATTTAGTAAAGGGCTTGCTGGGAAAGCATGCAGATCTGAGTTCAGATGCCCAGCACCCCCAGAAAAACCCAGGCACTGTGGCACATGCTTGTAATCCCAGCCCGGAGGAGGTAGAGACGGGAGGACTGTAGGCACGTACTGGCCAGCCAGTCTGGTTAAATAGGTGAGCTCCTGATTCAGTCAGAGAATCTGTCTTTAAAAATAGGTTGGACGGCAATTGCAGATGACTACAGATGTTATCCTTTGACCTCCCCAGGAATGTACATGTGTGTGCACGTACATAAATGTCATGCTAAATTTGAATCTGAACCACTCTGAAGCACATCAATCGACTTCTCCAGTCAGCATTTTAACCACACTGTCACTCCACGCAACACACGATGGCCACTCCTCTCTACCTCTGCCCCAGTGTTTCCCTCACCTTCCCCTTTTCTCTGCTTAGATGAAGTCTTTTTTATCTATCTTTCAAGGGACCCTTTTGAAACCCTGTGTGGCCTTAGGCTTTCTCTGTCTACCCCAGTCTGCATTCCTATTTCTGCAACCAGAAGAGACAGTGTGAAGCCTTTGAAAAATTTAATTCTATACTGTCCTGTGAGAGACTGTCCTTGCTGGACACCAGCCTGCCCAGCTCTGTTCGATTGTAAGCAGCCCCTATGACAAGGGCCATTTCTCATACAGCTCCCTGCATTCCTCGGAAACCCACCATCGTTTATGTGCCCTCAAAGAGAGCAGGCTCATCAGTGGATTTACACAAAAGCAATGGATGATTCAATGGAACTCGAATAAAAACAACCAGATGCTTCTAGCTTTGAAAATAATTTTCCAGTACAAGGTTGGAAATCTCCATATGTCGTGGAAGTTCAGTAAATTTTAGCATCAGTTATATCTGTTTATTCAGTGGGACTGCAGATAGCGTATCTTTAGTGCTCAAAGGGTATAGCAACAGCATCCTGGAACACCTCTGTGAGGGACCTGTGTTGGCAGCAGGAGGAGTTGGGTCAGGATAACAAAAAGCCCGAGCTGTGATGAATAGGGACTGCTGGTGAAAAATGGTGTCTAGCGAGGGGGAGGGGAAGCGGCAGATAATGGAAATCCCCTGTCTGTGAGACCCAGTTTCATTAAGCCTCATCATGAATGGCAGAGGCAAAGGTTTCACATTTGGCTAATAACATTTTGAGCTAGTTCTGAATTGGGAGCTGCAGCAGACATCACTGAGGACAGGGAAGTTACACAGATGGATCTACGGAGATTAGAAATAGAAATAAAAATTATCACAATCAGATTCAATTTAGGGAAAAATGCAAACGAGGGCAGCTAGGGGAGAAGTCATCAAGAATGCAGGCTCGTCAGCCGGCTGGGAAACCTAGGAAGCAGCAAGAGAAGCATGTGTGTCAGGACAGCAAGGGAACAGGGACATGGTGTAACAGCAACAGAAGCATGTGTGTCAGGACAGCAAGGGAACAGGGACCTGGTGTAACAGCATGTAGCTTAGCCCAGCACAGGTGGCAGGTACACAAGGAAACTGTCTGTCAAAGTCTGCCTTGAAACAGTCTTTCTTGACATTCATAAACACCGTGGGAGCCTAGCTGGGGGAAAAAAGAAAAACAACAAAAACACACCCAGACATTTGGGTTTCATTCTTTCCATTGTTAGAAAGGGCTGAGGCTCACAGCTCAGGACCCTGAGCAGCAGTTGCCTATGATTCTGGCAGAAGGAATTGGTTAGGAATATGGTGCAGGGTGAAGGGGGTTAGCCACCTGTAACCCCCCTAATAACCCTCTTCATAAGTCCAGCATCCCGTGGACAGATTAGTCATCTCAACATAAAAAAACCCTATGTACCAAGCTGACAGCCAGTATTCCACTAAACAGACCAAATGGAAAGCGGTTCACTAAAGTCAGGAACAAAACGGCTATGTTCACTATGTTCAATATGGTGCTCAAAGTCTCAGCTGGAGCAAAAAGACAAGTGAGAGATACCAACGGGATACAAATAGGAAAAGGAGAGTCAAAATATTCTAAACAGAAAGGACCCTAAAGACTCCACCAGAAAGCTCCCACACCTGATAAACACATTCAGCAACAAAGCAGGACACAAAAGTAACACACAGTAGCCTTTCTATATACAATGAGAAGATACAAAGAAAGAAATCAGAGAACTAACACCATTCAAACTAGTCTCAAAGATATTGGAATAAATCCAGTCAGGGAAGTAAAAGATGCTAAGAAAAAAAAAAAAAAAGACACCAGAAGATGGAAAATCCTCCCCGCTGTGAAAAAGAGTAAAAAACAATCTATAGATTCAATATGATCTCTATAAAAATTCCAGTGTAATTCTTTGCAGAACTTAAAACAAAAACAAAAACACAAAACAATTTTCAGCTTCATATAGAAACACAAAAGACCCACGATAGCTAAAACAATCCTGAACAATAAAAATGCTGCTGGAAGTCTCACCATTCCTGATGTCAAGTCCTACTTCATAGCTACAGTAATAAAAAGAGCATGGTGCCAGCATGAAAGCCAATACACGACCAATAGAATGGAATTGAGGACCTAGATACAAGCCCACTCCTACCGCCACCTGATTGCTTTGCAAAACTCCAACAATAGACGTGGAGAAAAGACAACATCTTCAGCAAATGATGCTGATCAAACTGAATAGTTACATGTAGGAGAATGAAATTAGATCCTTATTTCTTGCTCCTCATAAAAACCAACTCCAGATGGATCAAGGACTTCAGCATAAGAATTGATGCCCCCTGAGCCTAGGAGAAGAGAAGTAGGGCATATCCCTGAGGTTACTGGCACAGCAACGGAGTTTCTGAACAGTGCCAAGTGATGCATTAAACCAGATAATTAATGCATGGGACGTCATGAAACTAAAAGCCCCTGTATAGTGAAGGACAATATGAAGCCCAGAGAACGGGAAAATCTTTACCAGCTGTTCATCTGGTAGACGGTTAGTTACTTAGAACATACAAAGAACTAAAAATAAATAAATAAATAGACAGATAGATAGATAGATAGATAGATAAATAAATAAACAAACATCAAGAAATCAAACAACTCAATTTAAAAACATGGAACTAAAGCCGGGCAGTGGTGGCGCACGCCTTTAATCCCAGCACTTGGGAGGCAGAGGCAGGCGGATCTCTGTGAGTTCGAGGCCAGCCTGGTCTACAAAAGTGAGTCCAGGACAGCCAGAGCTGTTATACAGAGAAACCCTGTCTCGAAAAACCAAAAAAAAAAAAAAAAAAAAAAGAAAAGGAAAAAAAAAACACATGGAACTATTTTTAACACAGAACTAAACAGAGTTCTCAAAAAGGTGAAATATAAATAGCTAAAAAAAAAAACCAGGGCTGTGTGTGTGTGTGTGTGTGTTTTAATCTTCAAAACCTTAGACTCATGGCTAAGATTAAAAGAGAGAGAGAGAGCCGGGCGGTGGTGGTGCATGCCTTTAATTCCAGCACTTGGGAGGCAGAGGCAGGTGGATCTCTGTGAGTTCGAGGCCAGCCTGGTCTACAAAAGTGAGACCAGGACAGCCAGAGCTGTTACACAGAGAAACCCTGTCTCGAAAAACCAAAA